>CM045454.1:12119243-12572332 GCA_024666655.1 Dascyllus trimaculatus
GACATTGTAAGTAGCATTTTACTTCTGTGTTAATCAGAGTAACATTTCAGAGACTATGGTTTCATTCAATAACAGCCGTTCAACAGCCCCAAAAATGAGGAATGTCCATACTAATGACAATTGAGATCATTCAATCTAACACAATAGGTATTTACGCCAGAGGCATGAAGACATACCCACAGCATTAAAAACTGAAAGTCAGCGTGAATGTGGTCACACACATCTTCTTCTTGTGGGGACAGCTGCGCATCTGTCTCTGTGGCGCAATCGGTTAGCGCGTTCGGCTGTTAACCGAAAGGTTGGTGGTTCGAGCCCACCCAGGGACGGTGAATTATTTTATTTAGTGTAGTCTTTTAAGGGAATGTTGTGAACGACAATTTCATGTTTCGATTTCAGTCATTTTGTAGTGCTCTCGGGCTAACTACTCTGCAATAACATTATATTGTTGAAACTTGCACCATACTTGTTTACTTTGTGGGCTGTTGTCCACACGTTTCTCCCGTGGCTAGTGGGGGAGGGCTGAATGTGCTGATCCAACATGGAGTGCTTGTCTTGACATTTGACCCCTTGCTAATACCTCTTCAGCTTTACTGACAGACTGCCTGCCGTCAAAATAAAAGCCTTAAAACAAACTAGAATTTCATGTGCAGTTAAGTGCACGTCTGTGGAAAATTTCCTAAATACTATGCCACTTAAATTAGACTAAACTTTAGGTAACTGTTAACTAGCTGTTAGGCACCGCTAATATTTTAATTAGGATTTTATTTCATGTAATTTAATTAAATAAGTTTCATTGAATCATGCTATTTAGTGGTGCTACAAAGCATTAGTTTCTAGTTATAAATAAGTTAAGTAAACTGCAGCATCTAAACTATGCTTGAATTATTTATTTTTGATTTTAACATTGCCAAAGTTGCTGCATCTTAGTGTCTGTCAACATTAGTTAGAGAGAATTAAGGCCCCATCCATGCGAAGACGAGCCCAGGCCTAAACGCACAAATACCTCATCAAACCTGTGTATCATCCACATGAAGCCGGCATTTTGGGGGTCTGAAAACGATCATTTCTGAACCCAAGTCCCAGAGTGCAGAGATCTGAAAATGCCATTTACACGGCACAGTTGTTACGCCCTATCCGCTTCTTTTTCAGACACGCTTGCATCGAAGCTCCACCTCTCGATAAATGCGCCAAACTCAGAAAACGACGACAACAATGGCGGCGTATAGCGTTGTGTATGTACTACTAACATTTGCACCTCATCGTCCGTCCAGACTAGAGTCCTACCAGCTCGCCCACTCGTATTTGCCGCCACCATGTTCTATATTTACATCGTTTATTTAGGCATGCCTAAAGTCCCGCCGCCAGTTTCTACTTGTTTCTGTTATGGCGTCACAGCGCCACCAACAGGACTGGCATGTGTTTTACATCATTTTCAGGCATCTCAAGTGAATTTGTGTGGACGGACACATTTACTGAAACAGCTCCGTCTTTATGAAGAATGTTTTTGAAACTATAAGTGTTTTGGCTTCGTGTGGACGGGCCTAAGTCACATTCCAGGACTTTAGTGTCACTGTGAATACTTTTCTAATTATTAGCTTTTAATTTCTTCAGTTAAGTAGCTGGTCTGTGAGTTAGTACAACAGGTTGATGAGCTGGCTATTAGTTTAGATTTAGTCTTTTGTTTATTGTTGTATATTTTAAATACTGTTGAATTTTGGATGAATGACAAATATCTGTCTGTGTAGGTTCTCAGTCATCTAGGTCACTTACTGATGGGGAGTTTCAGATTTTTATTGTCACTTTAGTTCACATGACTAATGGCCCATTAACGCCTCTGGACTCAAATGCCTCAGGGTGTGAATGGTTGTGAAACCAGGTGGTCTGACAGCAAAAACGCTAATATTTTTTGTAGAAATTTTTTTGTAGAAATGCTAGTTTATACAACAAAGAGTATGAATCTGCCATTGCTAGCTGCATCTCAGATTGCTAGCTGCTGGAGTGAAGGTGGATGGAATAATTCCTGGGAATTGCTGGTGTAGAGTAAAGCCGACACTGCAGTCCTGACCTTTACCAACTGACTGACTGTCCCTGGTTTTGTGAGTATGGGTGTGAGCACTAAATATTATCGCTATTACGTTGTTTCACGCCGCTAAAAGATACTATTTACCTGGCGTATTAACTTAATTTCTTGTTTTGCTTGCAAAGATCTGTGGTTAAACCCGGAATAGACCTATGAACTGTGATTTAGTTGTCTGGATTGGATTGAACTGTGTGGGTTAGAACCAGGTTGGAGTCCTTATTTTATTGGACTGAACTCAACGGCAATCGGCATACACGTGGATTTATGGAGGGGAGGGGGTTATGGACGGATGGACGACTTTACTCGTGAGTATTTTACAGACTCTAGTAAAGTCGTCCATATATCCGGAGCACAGAAATTGCCGGACCTGTCCTATGTAGCCGTGTCATCAAGGTGACTAACCAGAGAAATCGCCGTTTGCCGGCTTTTTGGTAGAACCCTGAAACAGGGTTATCACAGAAGTGCCGGCAGGAGAATAAAAGGTCAGTTACATCCTGTGGTCCACTGGAAACTCCTACTTGTTTTTAGTTCTGCAATACTGTAGAACTATAGTATTGCAGAATACTGTAACTATGAGATAGAGGAGCAGGGTTTCCCCCAGAAAACTTGCTAAGCCCGGTGGTAGAGAAGCCCACCGGCCGCACACCGTGTTTTTGTAATAAAAAAAAAAAATTTAAATCAAAAGTTGACAGGAATTTTGAAAGTATGACTATTATGTGTTATTATAAGCCATTTATTAACAATACTTAAATGTAGAGTCTTACAAAAAGGCACAATCTTGAAATACAGTTTCAACAAACACAAAGAATACAATTAAAATAAATAATATCAATTGTTTTTCCTTAAGTTACATTTTAGTGAATATTAAAACAACCCCTTGCTGGTCACATTTAAAAGTAAAATAAGTTAATATAAATAAAAAAGTGCAAACATGGCCAAGGGGTAAAACCAGGGAACTCAGAGGCTGAACAGGTCTGCTGTGCTGTGTGACCTCTACTACTTATTGCTGCACATGATTCAGGTTGGATCAGTGCATCAATCCATCTGGGCTTACCATACTCGGTCAGGTAGAGCCATCTGCTAAATTTAGGGTCAGCTAACCATTTTGGATTAAATCCGCTAGTTCCATGTTTACCATTGCGGCTCGCAGAAGGCTGCTCCAACGACGTGCTAACATCCGTGCTAACTCGCACTGGCTCTTGCTCATCATGGAGCTGCGGCACGGTCGGCTTGCCGGGGATGAACTCCCCTTGGCCTAGGGGTGAACGAGCGGGCTCATGGTCTCCTCAGTGCTCCTCCAACTTCGGAAAAGACCATAAAATGACGGCATTGCGTTTTTAACTGTATCGCGAGATGTTAAAAGCTCTGTATACCGTCTTTGGTGCATAAAAAACCTATTTAAAATAAACAAGTGACGCTTAGCCTGGCGAGGGGGCAAGGAAAGGAAAGGCTTGTAAAGCACTGGGGGAAACCCTGGAGAAGGTCCACCACAGCTGTGGGTACTACGAGGTTTTAAGTTTCACAACTAAAACAATTTTGTACATTGGCCATTCTTAATAGTCTTAAAATTTTCGTACTGCGGCACACCTTTATACTGAACCAAACATGCCTGGACCGAACGGTTCGGTACGAATATGTGTACCATTACACCCCTATTAAGCACAGGTCTGTTCACTTCTTTCTGTATTGTACTGCATGTACAATATTGGTCTTCTTGTGTGAGGGTGTTTTATCCTTAGGGTGAACATGTTTTTGTCTGAGAGTGTTACTGGGTCTGAAGTGCACTGGCATGTTGTTGTTGAGTTTTTCAGATACTCCAGCTACAAATGAAATGATGATGTTCCTCCTGTTCTATCTTTCTTCTCGGTTTGCTGTGGTGTTGTTTTTTCCTGATTTTTTTGTTAATTTAATGAAGACTCATTTGGAATAGCCACATTTCCACATAGGTTTCCTAATGCGAGTGTGTTCCATCTCCTTTTTGTATTGGTAAGGACACTCCCAAAAATGATTTATTTTTCAAAATTGAACATTCATCCACAGTTTAAAAGTTATCTAAGTCCTGTAGGTCCACAGATTCATCTTTCCAGGTCAGATAAGAAATAAATTATTATAGTCACTCCAGCTCACATGGCTAATGGCCCTTTAATAACCCAGGACAAGTATCTGTCTGTGTAGGTTCTTAGTCATCTAGGTCACTTACTGATGGGGAGTTTCAGATTTTTATTGTCACTTTAGCTCACATGACCAATGGCCCATTAATGCCTCTGGACTCACATGCCTCAAGGTGTGAATGGTTGTGAAACCAGGTGGTCCACCAACAACAACAGCAGTCATGGGGATGGAGCTGCCAGTTTACATAGCAAAGAATTTTAATCTGTCATGTCAGGAGTGACTCAAGATGTTAACAATGACGAAAATGTCTGTCTTAAAGTGTTGCTGGGTCTGAAGTGCACCTGTATGTTAAGTTTGGAGAAAATCCTCTTTGAGTTTTTGGGATATTCCAGCTATGTATGGTATGACCATGTTGTTCCTCATGTTTTCCTCTGGGGTAGCCACAGTTCCTCAGTGCTTTCCTAGTGTGAGTGTGTTCCTTCTCCTTTCCCTTTGCATTAGAAGGAACATTCTCAGCCAGCGGGTAGGAGTTGTTTCTCTCAAACGACCTCAGTGCGGGACACTGTAGAGCTCGTGGCGCAGCTGTACGTTATCATTTTTATCTCTCTAAATGTACACATAAGTAGCACTGTGATTGTGTGCAACATAAAGGCAAGTAAGAGATACAAGTTTCAAATCTGTAAAAATGACACAGAAGGTAGGCCGTCTACTGGTGGTCTACTGTCTGTTTTTACACCCCGGTGTCTGTATCTTTTTCATGTAAGCATTGGTGGTTCAGTGGTAGAATTCTCGCCTGCCACGCGGGAGGCCCGGGTTCGATTCCCGGCCAATGCATGCACACGTTTTTAGCTAAAGTTTCCAACTTGATCATGGGCGTCCTTTTTAACAAAAAAGAGAAAATCCTTAACCACTATTAGCCTATTCTCTCTGAACTCATTGTCTGCTGCTAACATGATGTTTCAAAAAGACTGCCCGTGGTTGAAGGCCAACCAATCCTCGTTAGTATAGTGGTGAGTATCCCCGCCTGTCACGCGGGAGACCGGGGTTCGATTCCCCGACGGGGAGGTTCCTTTTTTTTCCTTGGGGTTGGGAATAAATTACAGGGACTCCCAACGAGCGAATCAAGAAATGAGCAAACCTCTGGAGTGAGAGGTGAAGTCGAAATAGTGTCAAGACATTCTCAACAAATGATCAGTGTTCACCCAAGAGCTTGCCAATGTATGGTGAATTGCGGCTGTAATCTGCTCATAATTTCATGACATATGAGTGGACGTCAAAGACAAGAAGAGATAGCCAATAGTCGTGAAATGGTACAGTCCAGTTTGCCACTTTTCAAAGTCCTGAATTACCAGGTAGTGAGCATGACCATTCCTCGTTAGTATAGTGGTGAGTATCCCCGCCTGTCACGCGGGAGACCGGGGTTCGATTCCCCGACGGGGAGGTACTTTTTGGTTTTTTCTTTGAATATATTTTGTCTGAATGGAAACAAACTCGCACCATTCATTTTACCCATGCATGTAGGTGTGATTTAGTTGGGCCTATCCTAACCAATTTCATGTTTCGATTTCAGTCATTTCGTAGTGCTCTCGGTCTAGCTTCTCTGCAATACCATTATATTGTTGAAACTTGCACCATACTTGTTTACTTTGTGGGCTGTTGTCCACACGTTTCTCCCGTGGCTAGTGGGGGAGGGCTGAATATGCTGATCCAACATGGAGTGCTTGTCTTGACTTTTGACCCCTTGCTAATACCTCTTCAGCTTCACTGACAGACTGCCTGCCGTCAAAATAAAAGCCTTAAAACAAACTAGAATTTCATGTGCAGTTGGTTCACCAACTGCCATGTGTCATGAGTACCTCAAGATGGTAATGATGGTGAAACTTTCTGGGGAGAGGTCTTGGCACTGCATTGTATATTTTTGTTAATTGTTGGCTTAGCCCCCTTATCTGATTAGAGATGGTTGTTCCACTTTGACATGCATGGCTTCTTTACTTCTTTCTAACTATCAGTGTTGTCTTTCTAGAATGCCTATATTACTGTCCTCAAATAAGTGTCCCCTGTGATGTAGGCTGTGGGTGGACTGCTGAGTCTTTCCCTGATGAGCTGGCCCTCCTGTGTTGAGCTACGAGCTTGTGAGCTGTAGTGTAGTCTTCCCTGAGCACTAGGGGTGTAACGGTGCACAAAAATCAGGGTTCGGTACTTACCATGGTACAGAAGTCACAGTTCGGTACGGTATGGTTTGTTGTCAGTTAAGAGGGAAAATAGAAAGAAAAACTGCTCAGAACTAATCCAAAACATTTGTTTATTCAGTTGGTTTATCCTCACAGCGGTGATAGTTAGATGGTGCCTTGTAGCAACTGCAGTTGCCACCTACAATCATGCAATAAACCATCGCAGTTTTCCAGATAGCCACAAAGTTTCTACTGGAAAAAGATATGAGGATGTCTCAGAGACACCGGTGGGAGTCACAAGAGCGAGAAGAGCCAACTTACTGAGGAAGTCCCTGTCCTAAAGCCATTCGGTAGCCTCTCGGATTGCTAGCCGCTGGAGTGAAGGTGGATGGAATAATTCCTGGGAATTGCTGGTGTAGAGTAAAGCCCACACTGCAGTCATGACCTTTACCAACTGACCGACTGTCCCTGGGTTTCTAAATACAGGTGTCAGCACTAAATATTATAACTATTACGTTGTTTCACGGCGCTACGAGACACTATTTACCTGGCTTATTAACTTATTTCTTGTTTTGGTTTGCGTTTGCGTTTGGATATATGGAGGGGAGGGGGGTATGGACGGATGGACGAGTTTACTAGTGAGTATTTTACAGACTCTAGTAAAGTCGTCCATATATCCGGAGCAAAGAAATTCCCAGACCTGTCCAAATGTAGCCGTGTCATCAAGGTGACTAACCAGAGAAATCGCCGTTTGCCGGCCCTTTGGTAGAACCCTGAAACAGGCTTATCACAGAAGTGCCAGCAGGAGAATAAAAGGTCAGTTACATCCTCTGTACCATACTCCGTCAGGTAGAGCCATCCGCTAAATTTAGGGTCAGCTAACCATTTTGGATTAAATCCACTAGTTCAATGTTTACCATCGCGGCTCACAGAAGGCTGCTCTGACGACATGCTAACATCTGTGCTAACTCGCACTGGCTCTTCCTCATGCAAGTGTGTTCCGTCTCCTTTTGTATTGGTGGGGACACTCCCAAAAATGATTTATTTTTCAAAATTGAACATTCATCCACAGTTTAAGAGTTATCTAAGTCCTGTAGGTCCACAGATTCATCTTTCCAAGTCAGATAAGAAATACATTATTATAGTCACTCCAGCTCACATGGCTAATGGCCCTTTAATAACCCAGGACAAGTATCTGTCTGTATAAGTTCTTAGTCATCTAGGTCACTTACTGATGGGGAGTTTTAGATTTTTATTGTCACTGTATTTCATGACTAATGGCCCATTAACGCCTCTGGACTCACATGCCTCAAGGTGTGAATGGTTGTGAAACCAGGTGGTCCACCAACAACAACAGCAGTCATGGAGATTGAGCTCCTAGTTTACACAACAAAGAATGTTAATCCTCCATGTCAGGAGTGACTCAAGATGTTAACAATGACGAAAATGTCTGTCTTAAAGTGTTGCTGGGTCTGAAGTGCACCTGTATGTTAAGTTTGGAGAAAATCCTCTTTGAGTTTTTCGGATATTCCACTTATGTATGGTATGACCATGTTGTTCCTCATGTTTTCCTCTGGGGTAGCCACAGTTCTTCAGTGCTTTCCTAGTGTGAGTGTGTTCCTTCTCCTTTCCCTTTGTATTAGAAGGAACATTCTCAGCCAGCGGGTAGGAGTTGTTTCTCTTAAACGAAAGAAACAACTTTTACCAATTGGAAACACAAGTTTCCACAGAAAATGCCACAGAAATTGGTTGCCCACTGGTGGTCTACTATCTGTTTTTAGACCCCGGTGTCTGTGTCTTTCTCATGTAAGCATTGGTGGTTCAGTGGTAGAATTCTCGCCTGCCACGCGGGAGGCCCGGGTTCGATTCCCGGCCAATGCATGCACAAGTTTTTTAGCTAAAGTTTCCAACTTGATCATGGGCGTCTTTTTTAACAAAAAAGAAAAGCCTTAACCACTATTAGCCATTTCAACCTCACCATTACTTCTAGAGCTCTTAACAGCCTCGCACAAAGAAGACATGGTCCTCTTCAAACTAAATGTGTGCTGTTTCAAAAAGACTGCCCGTGGATGAAGGCCAACCAATCCTCGTTAGTATAGTGGTGAGTATCCCCGCCTGTCACGCGGGAGACCGGGGTTCGATTCCCCGACGGGGAGGTTCCTTTTTTCCCTTTATATTACACTGTTTTGTACGGAAAATCTGCTTTTAGATTTGATTTAACTGACTTCTATATTTTGATTATGTAATGATCTCCCTGCCTGTGTTCAGCGACCAGTACTTTGAAGTCTGTACTTCGAAGAGCTATACCGGAGCAATACTATCAGAGATGGCTGTTTCAGTTTGACGTAGATGGCTTCCTTAGATAGATAGATAGATAGATAGATAGATAGATAGATAGATAGAACTTTATTTGTCATTACAACAAGTGCAACGAAATTGCAAAAAGCCCACCAGACAGTGCAAACAGATTCAATAAAATAAAATTAAAAAATACAATATGTATGTATATATATATATATGTACAATAAGGTGCATTAATGAGGTAGTTGTGTAGTCTTATTCAGGACCCTTTGTTTAGGGCCCTAACTACCGTTAAGTCCTCTCTCAAACATTTGTGTTCCTGTATATGAAATTTCACAATCTCTAACATCTCTAACAAATTTGAAAACTATGAAAAGGGGGAGACATCAGTCGCTGTTGACTAGAGAGTAGTTACCTGTAGTCGTGGCTGGAGGGTGATAAACTCTGGAACTGGCTGAAGATTAGCAGGCCTCAGGCTAATTTAGCACACAGGAAGAATTTTTTTCCAAACTAAAACAAAACCGTTAGACCATTACAACTTGTCAGTCGTATGGTTGTATTTTGGTCCCAGAAAGATGATGCTGAACCAAAAACAAGTACTCAATCAGGAGTGTCTTGCATTTATTGCAATTGCCACTCTGCATGAAAGAACATGAGTAATTTGTTTGATTGTTAAAATCACTCGAGTGACAAATCTGAATGCCATTCAAGTAAAATTGTCTTGGGGTTTTTTTTGCCAGCGTTACACAACATGAGAACAATGTCAAGAAAGATGTCACTTGTATATAAATGATAGCATCATGTAAACCAGTCGTTTCATAGCTGTTCACACCTAAAGGTGTGAAAGGTAAATTTGAGTGTTGGGCCATTAACAAGTCTTTACCACCGTGTTTTTGGGTTGGGAATAAATTACAGAGACTCCCTGCCAGAGAATTAAAACTGAGCAAGCCTCTGGAGTGAGAGGTGAAGTCGAAGACATTTTCAACAAATGATCAGTGTTCACCGAAGAGCTTGCCAATTTGTGTTGAATTGTGCCTGTAATCTGCTGTTAATTCATGACGTATGAGTGGACGTCAAAGACAAGAAAAGGTCATGACATGGTGCAGTTTGTCACTTTTCAAAGTGCTGAATTACCAGATAGTGAGCATGACCATTCCTCGTTAGTATAGTGGTGAGTATCCCCGCCTGTCACGCGGGAGACCGGGGTTCGATTCCCCGACGGGGAGGTGCTTTTTGTTTTTTTCTTTGAATATAATTTGTCTTGTCTGAATGGAAACAAACTTGCACCATTCATTTTACCCATGCATGTAGGTGTGATTTAGTTGGGCCTATCCTAACAAATTTGGTGAGTACATTTTGTTCTCTCACAACACATTAAAATTTCAATAGTGTGGAACATAATATACTGTACGATACATTAGTTTATACGTGAGTATGAGTAAAATTAAAAATTAATAACTGTTGTACACAAGAGATAAAACAATGCACGGAAATTTGAACAGAAACACTTTTGGACACGTCTCTTCACACCGAGACATGTCTTCTCCTCGTTAGTATAGTGGTGAGTATCCCCGCCTGTCACGCGGGAGACCGGGGTTCGATTCCCCGACGGGGAGTTAATTGTTTTCCCTTTATAAAGAATTACGTTATTTAGTTTTCTGGAGTAAGCAGGGGTCATGAAGGAAAGTAGATCTCACCACCACAAATGCCGTGAGAGAGCTGTGATGGGTGTGTGGTATGTCTGGAATCAAGCATTGGTGGTTCAGTGGTAGAATTCTCGCCTGCCACGCGGGAGGCCCGGGTTCGATTCCCGGCCAATGCAACTTGTGCTTTTGTTGTGTTCGGGACAAACTGCTCATGCTCGTCAGTGGGCCAACAAGTTCACATTATTTCAACTCAACCCACGTTTAACATGAAGTTAAGTGTAGAGTCTGGTGTGGGTCCGGCCCATGGGGACAGAGCAGCGCGGGAAACCAAACTCCCCACAGTGCCCAGCGCAAAGGGCCCCCAGGGCCAAGAGGCAAGGGGCAGGGAAGGCCCGAACACACCAACGGGCCCCGCCAACACTGCGAGCAATGCGGGCCGCAGCGCCTGAACATCGCCTAAGCGGCAGCCATAGACCCTATGGCACAGGCCAGCCGAGTGCCACATCCCAACCCAGAAGGGAAAATGCGCCACGCCAGGAGGAGCACTGACCGCGGAAGTCCACGCACACCCCGAAAGCCGGTGCACGGACAGGCAGGGCCGCTCTGGGGGACGTCCAGAGACTGGTCCAAAACACGGACAGGCGGGGCCGCTCCGGAGGCCGGCCCGGTGGCTGGACGGACAGGCGGGACCTCACATGGCGTCGGGCTGGACGGAGACCCTCGGGCGGTCTGGCAGGAGGCCGGCGTCGGGCTGGACGGAGACCCTCGGGCGGTCTGGCAGGAGGCCGGCAATGCAGGAGACCCTCGGGCTGTCGGGCAAGAGGCCGGCAATGCAGGAGACCCCTTGACAGACGGACGGACGGACTGACGAATGGACAGACGGGCTGACAAACAGACTAACAGGAGACGAGGACCCTCGGGAGGCCAGGCAGTAGGCCGGCGGCACAGGAGATGAGGACCCTCGGGAGGCCGGGCAGTAGGCCGGCGGCACAGGAGATGAGGACCATCGGGACGTCGGACCGGGAACCGGCGAAGGCAGGACCCCTCGAGAGACATGGGCTTTGAAGCAGGGGTTGCCACTACAGGCCGAGGCGCCAAAGCAGTGGCGGCCACTGCGGGCAAAGTCTCTGAGGGCGGAGTGGCGGCCACTGCGGGCAAAGTCTCTGAGGGCGGAGTGGCGGCCACTGCGGGCAAAGTCTCTGAGGGCGGAGTGGCGGCCACTGCGGGCAAAGTCCCTGAGGCAGTTTCTCTGCCAGACAACTTGTCAGCTGACTCCAAAACAGTCTTTCTGTCCAGGGGAAAGTCAGCTGACTCGGGCAGACCGCAGCGCACACTACTGGGTGAGATTGCGTTGATGACCCGCTCAGAAACAGGAACAGGATCGGAGGAGACGGCGTCGACGACCCGCTCGGAAACAGGAACAGGAACAGAGGAGACGGTGTCGACGACCCGCTCGGAAACAGGAACAGGAACAGAGGAGACGGCATCGAAGGGCCCCTCTGGAACGGGATCAGGATCCGGTGAGGCGGCAGCATCGGGCCCCTCTGGAATTGAATCAGGCTCCGGTGAGGCGGCAGCATCGGGCCCTTCTGGAACGGAATCAGGCTCCGATGAGGCGGCAGCATCGGGCCCCTCTGGAACGGGATCAGGATCCGGTGAGGCGGCAGCATCGGGCCCCTCGGGAACGGGATCCGGATCCGGTGAGGCGGCAGCATCGGGCCCCTCGGGAACAGGAGCCGGACCAGGAGTGGCAGCTTGTCAGACTGGAACAGGAGCCGGACCAGGAGTGGCGGCTTGTCGGACTGGAACAGGAGCCTGGCAGGCGGAGTCAACCACGACCAGAACAGGAGCCTGGCAAGGAGTGGCGGCGTCGGTGACCCCCTCAGGAACGGGACCAGGATCAGGATCAGAGGAGACGGCGTCGACGACCCGCTCGGGACCGGGAGCAGGATCAGGATCACAGGAGACGGCGTCGACAACCCACTCAGGACCGGGAACAGGATCAGGATCAGGAACAGCCAGGATGCAAGTGCTCGGCAGCTGGACCTCCGCGGCGCTGGGGAGCGGCGAGGTCTGGACGCTGGGGAGCGGCGAGGTCTGGACGCTGGGGAGCGGCGAGGTCTGGCGCCCTTTGGAGCCACGCTTCCGTCTGGAACGTTTTCCAGAAGGTGGTTCCTCAGAGTGCTTGAGTGCTGGTTCAGGCGGGTTAGTTGAGTTGGTGAGTGGGAAAATTGTCTAGTCCAAGAGCTCTATCAAGCAAAAAAGAACACTGTTCGCTGGAACAGTGTTCCACTAGTACCCAGTCAACGGGTGGTGACTGGGTACTAGTGGACTCTGGAGCGGACAGGGAATTAGCTGGCTGCACACTGGGGGTGTGAATAAAATCCTGAATAAAGTCTGGTAACGCTGCCTGAAGCCAAGGCTTTCGGGCTGCTTCCTCACGAGTCCAGGAAAGATAGAACCTTTTAAGGGGAGCATAATCCTCCCCTTTCCACAGTCCATAAAAATGCATTAGTTGATAGAAGTATCTGCATGAGTCATCGTCCTGAAAAAGATCTCTAGGGGAATCTGGTGATTGGACAGAGCTGGGCTCCGTGTCCGCTGGGTTCAAATTTGGCCAGACCATACTGTTACGAGGGGGGGAATCAGAGAACCCACGCGCAGACACTGGACAGACAGACTTGCAATAGATAACTGAAGGTTTAATTCAACAGGGAGACGAAACAAATAAGGAGTACAGACAACTAAAACAAAGCATTGTAAGAAAACATACAAAAACAACAACACTTTACAAAAACTCAAACCAGACAATAAAAGGGGAATCTAAGGAGAACTTAACTTACAGACTAAACCCCGAAACCAGACAAAACTGAAGGCAACACAGAAAAAGAACTTAAGTCTGGAGAAAGCAAGACAAATACAACAATTAGCGAACAACATAAATCAACTAAAACTGAAAACTAATCCCAAGGGCGAAATCAAGAACCCCGCACAAAAACAACTAACATAAAACATGCAAACAAACTCAAATCAAAATGACCAAGACAGAACTAAGGAGAAGTTAACAAACAAGGCAACAGAAACAGCATCTACACAAAATACAAAAACTTAACTGAAAACAGGAACCGGACGACAAACAGAAGAAGCTCGGGAAGGCAGGTAAATGGCTGACGGAGACAGACTGAACTGGGGAAAATGATTTTATGTTCTGGGGAGGTGTGACTGAAAGAACCAGGCTTTTATGGTAGCTGGTGATTGGTGAACACAGGTGAGCCTCTGCCTGCAGCTGATTCAAGTCAGTAATCAAGCTGCAGGCAGAGCTGAGGTGACTGAGGGAGAAAGTGAGGGCAACCAGATAGGTGTGAGAGTGAGAGAGAAGAGGGAGAATGAAAGAAAACTAAGCTGAAGACAGACACAGACAGGGGCAGGAACGGGGATCATGACAGATCAAGGGATATGGATAAGTCTTTTTCCCATTTTGAAATTGGTAAATGTATAGAGTCCATCTTTGAGAGTAAATTATAAATTCTTGAGAGATTTTTCTTATTTTTTTGGGACAGTTTTGCGATGTGCTTGACAAATTCTGGTGGCTGTAAATCAGGTGGCTGTAAAGTGGTCCGAAGTGCTGGAATTTCCCTTGAAATTGTCCTCTGTACTTGTAGATACTGGAGAAAGTTTCCATTGCTTATTTGGAATGTTTGGAATAAGTTTGTACATGTCATAATTATATTATCTTGGAGAAGGTGATGGAGATGGGTGATCCCTTTTTCTGCCCATGAGCTGAGATTGAGAGGTATTTTGTTTACAAAGTCTGGGTTGTGCCAGATTGGGGATAGTATGCTGGGTTGAAGCTGGGAGCCCGAACCTGCTGGCATACTGTCTAATGCACACTGCAAGTCATTGATAGTCAATGGAGCATCTAAGGTGTCTCTGCTTTCAGTTGTTAGTCCTGGCAGGTTTAAATTGTTAAGAAAATTGTGAATATCTTCTTTGTTTGGGTTAACTGCAGCTGAATATAAATTATGATAATAGCTGTAAAAAATCTGATTAATTTCTTGGGGTGATTGAGTATATTTGCCAGTGGGATCCTGGATTGCTGTTATGAAGGATTTTTCTTTGTTGCGTTGGAGTTGATTCGCGAGAAATTTGCCTGATTTGTTGTTGTGTTCGAAATTATTATATCTTAGTTGTAGTAAAAATTCAGTTTTTTTTGACAGGATATTGTTGAGGTGTAATTTTGCATTTTGTAGTTCAGACCATAGTCGATCACTTGGTGTTATTGCATAATCCTCTGTGATTTGTTTAATTTTTTTCTCAATATCTGTCTCTATTTGTTGTTCCTTTTTTTTCTTGTATGGTGAATACGATATTATTCTACCTCTGATTACAGCCTTTCCAGTTTCCCAAAGTAGAGATGGTGATAAGTCAGGAGAGTCATTATTTCTTAGAAAGTCTGCCCACTCCCTCCTTATTACCTGATCAAATTCTGGATCTTTAAGTAGAGAAATGTTTAGACGCCAAGTCTGAGGTGGCTTACGGTTGGGATCGGTTTGGAGGCTGAGGGATATTGGTGCATGGTCGCTTATTATGATTGGGTGAATTCTAGTGGTAACTTTATGTGCAACGGAATTATTTGAGAGAAAAAAGTCAATTCTTGAAAATGATTGGTGCACCGAGGAGAAGAAAGTATAGTCCCTCTTTGTTGGGTTTTTGAGTCTCCAGACGTCGTCCAATCCAAAATCTTTCATGTAATCCTGTATTACTTTGACTGATTGTGGTTGTTTTGCATGTATTGGACTACTAGATCGATCTACGGAAGGATTCAGAACTATGTTGAAGTCACCACCAATAATAGTTGTTGAGTTAGCAGATAAGTCTGCTAAATGAGAAAAAACTGTGTGAAAGAAGGCTGGATCGTCATTATTAGGAGCATACAGATTGGCAATTGTATATAGTTTATAAAAATTTGTTGCCTGGATAATAATGTACCTGCCTTCTGGATCTGTTACTGTGGAGTTTAAAGTAAATGGCACTCTCTTATGTACTAGAATGGAGACTCCTCTTTGTCTGCTGTTATAACAAGATGAAAAGATTATATTATAATTAGTATCTGTAAGAGAGTTTTCCTCTGATTGTGACAAGTGTGTTTCTTGCAAGAGCAAAATATCTGCTTTTAATTTAGAAACATGGTCCAGGATTTTAATTCTTTTTGCCTGTGAGCGTATGCCATGTACATTCCAGGAAACAAAATTTAAGTTGGACATAGTGAGTGAAGGTGTTCCGTCATTGAGTATGTGACAATGTAATCTAACTTCTGTGTGTGTCTTTGTGAGCTCTCTGTTGCTGTCTGTGAGCTGTGGATGTCAGGGCAAAGGGGTGTAAAGTGTTGGTGTGGTTGCTGGTGAGAGATATATACAGCAGGTCATGATCTATACATATAGCATTTAAAAGCACAACCAGAAATGCAAAACTAACAACTAACACATTATAAAGTACAAAAGCACAACAAACAGTGGGGATACATGGGGTGTGGGAGGGAGTGGGGAGTGTGTGAGAGGGGGAGAGGGGTGAGTGGAGAAGTACATAGAGGGGGAGAGAGAAAAGTAAAAGGAGGGAGGGGGTCGAGCAAAGACAGTCGAGATGCAGCAGATTTAGTCTTTGTAATTTAATAAAGAATGAAAGGAGTTTTTTTGAATAGTAAAGAAGATTTTGCAGAATAAATGATTCAGCTGAAAGGCAAGCCCGACACCAGAACTTGTTCGTTATATTTCCCGTCTTTTAGAGAGAGCCAGGGGGTGATGGAGGATTCCCGGAATAGCTGGCCATCTATGTAAAGTTTGTCCACCACCAATGCAGTCCGCTTACCTTTCTGTCGGTGCTCTTTCATGATCGGGTATAGGACTTTGCGCCTCTCATTTATCTCCCTGGGAAACTGGTCATTCATTCCGAAAGAAGTGCCTTTCAGCTCCCGTCCTTTGCTTTTTACAAGCACTTTCTGCTGGAAGTGCTCGAATGATGACGATTTCCTCCTCGGGGTGAATATGATGTAAAGTGATGTTTTTTACCGTCTCCGTAGGGATTTTAAGAGCCGACATCAAGAAGTTTTTAACAAGTGATTCAGGGTTGTCCGGTGTGGACTCTGGGATGCCCGAAAAGATCAGATTATCCCTCATGCTTCTGCTCTGGATGTCCAGGACAGTCTCTCTCAGGGTTTTATTTTCTTTTTTGAGTGTACTTACCTCAGAAGTGACAGCTGTCAGCGTGGAGCGGAGTTCGGCGTTGTCCCTCTGCAGATCGTTTATCTGCTGGTGAGTGAACTCCAGACTAGCTTTCAGGTCCTTGATCTCCTGGTGGTGCATGCCGAGGATGTCGAGCTTTTTGTTTATCGACTCCAGCACGCTAATCGGGACATCAGTAGACTCCAGGTCCTGTGTGTCGGTGGACGAGTCGGCTTTCTTCCTCTTGTTAGGATTCTCGGGGAAAGTGGCGGTGTTGGAGCCTTCCATAGTGCAATGGACGTAGTAGTTGTCGATAAAGTTCTCAAAGTCCTCCACTGTGATAGATACAGTGTACGGTCTTGAGCAGGAAGCTTAATTCGGCTGTTTAATACGATAAATAAGTCGGAAAAAACGGCGATTTGTATAACACTACTCTAGCAGCCGGGGGCCTCCATGTTGAATTTCATGAATCTCACGGAGTCTCGCGGTCTCACAGCATCTCCTCTCTCGCGGTCTCACATGCCTCAAGGTGTGAATGGTTGTGAAACCAGGTGGTCCACCAACAACAGCAGTCATGGGGATGGAGCTGACAGTTTACACAACAAAGAATGTTAATCCTCCATGTCAGGAGTGACTCAAGATGTTAACAATGACGAAAATTTCTGTCTTAAAGTGTTGCTGGGTCTGAAGTGCACCTGTATGTGAAGTTTGGAGAAAATCCTCTTTGAGTTTGTTGGATATTCCAGCTATGTATGGTATGACAATGTTGTTCCTCATGTTTTCCTCTGGGGTAGCCACAGTTCTTCAGTGCTTTCCTAGTGTGAGTGTGTTCCTTCTCCTTTCCCTTTGCATTAGAAGGAACATTCTCAGCCAGCGGGTAGGAGTTGTTTCTCTCAAACGACCTCAGTGCTGGCCTCAGTGAGGGACACTGTAGAGCTCGTGGCGCAGCTGTACGTTATCATTTTTATCTCTCTAAATGTACACATAAGTAGCACTGTGATTGTGTACAACATAAAGGCAAGTAAGACATACAAGTTTCCAATTGGTAAAAATGCCACATGAATTGGGTCGCTCACTGGTGGTCTACAATCTGTTTTTAGACCCCGGTGTCTGTGTCTTTCTCATGTAAGCATTGGTGGTTCAGTGGTAGAATTCTCGCCTGCCACGCGGGAGGCCCGGGTTCGATTCCCGGCCAATGCATGCACACATTTTTTAGCTAAAGTTTCCAACTTGATCATGGGCGTCTTTTTTAACAAAAAAGAAAATCCTTAACCACTATTAGCCATTTCAATCTCACCATTACTTCTAGAGCTCTTAACAGCCTCGCACAAAGAAGACATGGTCCTCTGCTAACATGATGTTTCAAAAAGACTGCCCGTGGATGAAGGCCAACCAATCCTCGTTAGTATAGTGGTGAGTATCCCCGCCTGTCACGCGGGAGACCGGGGTTCGATTCCCCGACGGGGAGGTTCCTTTTTTTCCTTTACACTGTTTTGTACGGAAAATCTGCTTTTAGATTTGATTTAACTGACTTCTATATTTTGATTATGTAATGATCTCCCTGCCTGTGTTCAGCGACCAGTACTTTGAAGTCTGTACTTCGAAGAGCTATACCGGAGCAATACTATCAGTGAAGGCTGTTTCAGTTTGACGTAGATGGCTTCCTTAAGTCCTCTCTAAAACATTTGTGTTCCTGCCTATGAAATTTCACAATCTCTGACATCTCTAACAAATCTGAAATCTATGAAAAGGGGGAGACATCAGTCGCTGTTGACTAGAGAGTAGTTACCTGTAGTCGTGGTTGGAGGGTGATAAACTCTGGAACTGGCTGAAGATTAGCAGGCCTCAGGCTAATTTAGCACACAGGAAGACATTTTTTCCAAACTAAAACAAAACCGTTAGACCATTACAACTTGTCAGTCGTATGGTTGTATTTTGGTCCCAGAAAGATGATGCTGAACCAAAAACAAGTACTCAATCAGGAGTGTCTTGCATTTATTGCCATTGCCACTCTGCATGAAAGAACATGAGTAATTTGTTTGATTGTTAAAATCACTCGAGTGACAAATCTGAATGCCATTCAAGTAAAATTGTCTTGGGTTTTTTTTTTGCCAGCGTTACACAACATGAGAACAATGTCAAGAAAGATGTCACTTGTATCTAAATGATAGCATCATGTAAACCAGTCGTTTCATAGCTGTTCACACCTAAAGGTGTGAAGGATAAATTTGAGTGTTGGGCCATTAACAAGTCTTTACCCATGTGTTTTTGGGTTGGGAATAAATTACAGAGACTCCCTACCAGAGAATTAAAACTGAGCAAGCCTCTGGAGTGAGAGGTGAAGTCGAAGACATTCTCAACAAATGATCAGTGTTCACCGAAGAGCTTGCCAATGTGTGTTGAATTGTGCCTGTATTTTGCTGATAATTCATGACATATGAGTGGACGTCAAAGACAAGAAAAGGTCATGACATGGTGCAGTCCAGTTTGTCACTTTTCAAAGTGCTGAATTACCAGATAGTGAGCATGACCATTCCTCGTTAGTATAGTGGTGAGTATCCCCGCCTGTCACGCGGAGGCCAGTCGCGTATAGTTGGAATTCAGTGACAGCCAATGAAATTGCAGCTTTCATGACACTGTCCCCAGTGATTGAAAAAATGAATGAAATCACAGGGGAAGGATTTAATCAGTTTAAACCTCTTTCTATATTCTTTTTTTGTGCATGGACTACAGAGAGATCCTCTGGTATATTAAGTATTGTATTTTTCCATTTTTTGTCTTTTGTCTTTTTCTTAGTACTACTTTCATGTCAGAAATGAAGAACTAAATCAAAAAATCAAAGATAAGGGCATGCTTCTTTAAGTGACTAACTTGGTAATCTTCCTCAAAGTTTCAACTACAATACTACAATTCTACTGATTACTGTACATTATACACACATATTAATGAGACCTGCAGACGTAACTGAATGAAATGTGCTCTTTATTCACACAGAACAACAGTTCAACTGTTTCACAAACATGCCAAACCAAATTGAACAAAGAGCAAAAATTATATATACATATATACATGATAAGCCGCCAGCCCACCCTCTCACTCATTTTCCTTTTTCAGCCTCCCACCTCTGCTTTTCCAGTTCAAAGAAAGGAGACTCCTGGAACTCTCTCCAGGTCATCTCCTTGTCCATACCCTTATCTTTGTACAAAGAAAAGACTTTTGCTGGGCAGTAGATGTACTTCCCTGCTACTCCAGGGAAGCCAGTGTGTATGTGCGGACTGTTCGGGCCCTGCTTTAGCTCCAGTTTGCAGAACCGGCATTTGCTTGTCCCTGTTGGCTGGGAGTCAGTCCTTTTTCTTTTTTGCTGTCCTCTCTCCTCCACCCTTTGTTTTGTTGCCTCCAGTTCATGCTGAAAGAATTATGTTTGTGCAAAGTCTTTGAAGTCCATTTTTGCATCCGTCAGACCTTCAGCACCATATGTTTTAAAAACCTTAGTCGAACAGTGGAAGTACCTGACCGGGCCCTGTTGATAGAAGAAATGGACGGAAGAACCATCATTTTCATATCTGGACTTAGGCTGGCCACAGGACAGGCACTTCTTTGTCTGGGTTTTTTTCCCCGGCTGTTGCTGTGGTGGTTGCTGCTGCTGCTTGGTCATAATACCTTTAACTATTTCCTCTATTGAGTCCTGCGTTAGAGGTGTCTGAACAGGCGGAGGGGGGTTAAAAACAGCAGCCGGCATGGTAACAACTGGCACGCTGGTCGTCTCACTCCCCTCTGTCAGAGAGTGCCAAAGCTGCTGCCTTTCTTCCACCTTCTCTGGGCTGGGGTTCAAAGAAGAGCTGGTGTTCAGTAACTTGCACAGGTGTTTAATATATTGTGCTATGTGCAGCTTAGTGGTGGGATGGAGCATGCTGTTCGGGTCCTTACAGCTGTTGTGAACTAGAGCAGCATACTCCTGGTCAACCAGCTTCAGCATGTCCTTTTGCCCGCGGTGTTTCTTGAGGAGGTTGTCTATTGTCTTTTTCATGGGAGCTGGCCAGCGCTTGTGGTCGAGCACAAACACCCTCCCACCAGTCTTTATAGGTCCAGTGCGGGTTGCAGTTGGCGAGGGCAGCAGGGGCAGAGGTGGCGGAAATGTGGATCCTAGAAGATAAGAAAAGTACATTACGTACATACAATAAATACAACTGTCACATCTTGTGTTCATCTCATCAAATTTCTAAGAAAGATATTTATAGAAATGAATAGGATTCAATTTTGGGACTGCTGTTCATGCTGGATGTCACGCCCTCCACCTCTGCTGCCTGAGCTGGCAGTCTCTCCTTCCCTTTTCCCTCTCCCTCTCTCTCTTCCAAGTGGGCGTGAGCAAGGTGTGGGCAGCGAGGAGCACGGCAGGTGCAGCCACTCTCAATCAGCGGAGGAGGCACGCATGCGATTGGATTATCAGCTCCCACTCTCCCTGTTAAAACCACGCTCCACATGCTCCTCGGTGCCAGACCGTCGCATAGCCTCATTTGGTTCCCCGTCTTCCTTCCATGTGTGCCTCCTCCGGATCAGCTCAACCACTACCTCCACTCCGTCTGCAACCTCTGCCACCCGCCATTACTCCAGCCGTGGACTGCTACCCCCACTCCCAGATCTCAGGACACCTCCACCCAGCCTACCTGCCCTCCTGCCTGCCTGCCCTTGCCCCCACCTGCTCCTGGAAGGCGAACACCAGGTTGTTTCAAGTCCACTAGACGCTGGTAGCTCCACCTTGCCACACCTGTCATCCCCTGTGCTTGAAAGAGCTCCGGGGACACGCGTGTTCCAGTGACCCACTGAGCCTGATGAAAATGGTAACCTTCCTGCCTCTGATGGGGATCCACACAGGAAGTTTAGCCCCTTCACCCTGCACATGGTTGAGCTGCAAGGTTCCTCCATGCCTGTACAAGATCCCTCCTTCCACCTCAGGATCGCTCAGGCAACCTCGCAGCATACGAGTTCGCTGGATCCGCCAGGCCTTCAGCATCGAGGGTTTGAAGAGAGGCACATCATTCGGATCTTTGGCCAGGTAGAAGTGCTGGAACACTCCCTCAACCCTCTTTACAAGCTCCTGAGGCTGTGGGATCTTGGTTCTGCAGTGCTCCCGAATGTGCTGCTTTGTGGGGTTGGCAGGCTGAATGCCACAGAAAGCATAGGCATCTTTCAGCTTCTGCAAGTCCTCCTGGTCCACGATAGAAAAGACGGCAGACACGAACCGTGCAAAGGAGGCCAACAGAGGATGATACTCTGGAACACACTCACGAAGGAATCGCCTCATGCAGTGAAACAAGTCCAGTTTTATTATGTTTGTATTGAAGTGTGTTCTTGATGCACATGTGTTCATCAAGTTGCCAGTCGTGGCCTCAGCAACAATGGTGTCAGTTGTTCGCCACGCTTCCCAGTTGAGATGCTCTTCAGGGCGACACCCTGCCACTTTAAACGCTGCACAGCAATCCCTGAAAGACAAAATAAAGTATATTAATGTCATATCAGTTACAATGTGTCCTCCAGTCTGTCACCAATGACAGCTAGTCTTTGTATAAAATGAATCAAAATTTTCTATCAGTTGTGAACATGGAAAAATATGACACATGACCGAAAATAAATAATTTGTTACCTGTCCACCCACTGATACTGTGCCTTCTCCATGTCTGCGGCCCTGTAGCAGTTTGCCAGTCCCTCATATAGTGGTGTCAATGACTTCTCTGTCTCCGACTGCACCATGACCCATGAAAGGATCATCCAGTTTTCATTCATCACAGCATATGATGACATGGCGCCGGATGAAAAGGTGACCTTTCTGGCAATTTTGCGGGTGTGGTCTGAGCGAAAAGCCTGTCCGAAGGTGCCCTGCAGGAGTTTCTTGATGGCAACCTCCTGGTGTTGGTATTCATGCAGGAGGCTGTCTGTCAGGTTGTGTGCAGACACAGAGATTCAATTCCAGCCATCTGAATCCTCATATGCCCTGAAAGACTCTGGCTGGGTTTCCTGTCGTATGAACTGGGTGATGGTTCTTTGTCCAGATCTTCCTGCCTCAGCATCCATTATGTTTTGGCAGCTGAGGAGGTAGGCCAAGTGTGCACGTTCATATTTCAAGTGCATCACTTCCATGATCTGCTTTGCCATGTCTGTGGGTGAGGTTCCTGTTCGCCTGAGTTCATCCAACACTGACTTACAGATTGCCTTCTTGTGAGTAAGTTTTGCTGGCAACAGGTTGGTGAACCTCTGCGGAAGTTTTTCCAGCCAATGAGGGTTGTCAGCGTACCACCTCCTCCGGCACACTTTGCAGCACAGCCTGGATGACAGTAGGTAATATTGTCCAGTGATGCCAACAATCACTCGAGGTCTTCCGACACCCGCAGAAGTAACTTGAGGATGAGCGCAACCTCCAATACATGGGAGGGCTTCATTGTTCCTCAGCCTGCTCATTAAATTGTCATTTTCAGGCTTCCATATGAAAAAAGGATGGAGCTGGAAGTATTTGGGAGATGGAAAGTCTGCAACACTGTCAATTAATTCTGGCTGAGGGGGGAAACGCCACAGTGACACCATCTTCATTAGGTTGCGCACAGGGATAGAGCCCGGCCAGAGACCCATTGCTTCCAGTTCTGTCTTCATCCAGATCTTCTGCTGCTGTGAACAGGACCACTGGCTGACATCGTGGTCGTAGGCAGGAGGTTGTGGTGGAGGACAGCTGGAGACAGATGATGGCTGGGTCAATGGCTGGCCTAATCAGACAGAAATAAACACAGAAAGAAATATTCAGATTTTGAGTGTGACTTCATAAATCCGCAGTAAACAACCAAATCAAAATCATTTGATGACTGACTTTGAGCTCTCTGTGCCGCCGGCTGCTGAAGTGGAGGTTGGCTGGGAACTGCAGACGTCTCAGCAGAACGTGAAAGTTCCTCTGACGCTAAATTGAACATGAAACATTTAATTTATTCACAGCAAGAAAAACATAAGAATTTAACATAGACACTGCAGTCCTTGAGTCTCACTGGGCCCTGCCCTGTAACTATTATTACTAGTTGTCTGCTAGCAGTTATCTTTCATATTCATCATGCATCAAGTATAGCATGATGATGCTATACTTGATTGATGACAATGAAACACCCTTTAATGGATTTACAATAGAGAGCATGACAACATGGAGGTGAACAGGTCAGGAACACTCTCTACATGACACACACCTGTAGCTGTGACAGTGGTGTCTGCTGGTGCAGGATCTGCAGTTTCTGGCAGGAGGAACTTCAGCTGCTGAGGCTGAGGTACAGGTGTTTTCACAGGCAGAGCAAGAGCTACAGAGAGGGAACGATGACAAAAAAACAACAGGTTATGACAGACATAAGTACAACACTATACAAAGGTTTAAATGGAAAAACAGAATATTATGGACCTACTGACTGATTCTGCATCCTTCACCTCAGTGACCCTGGACTGTGCAGCCGATGGTTCTGCAACAGAAAAAGTCTTATCAGTCATTTGAAAACTGGCAAAGTATAAAAAGCGGCGTCAGTAAAAGCAGGACACACTGCAAACACAAGCATTCGAGTGTTAGTAGCCAAGCCATACATACTTTTTCCATTCACTCTCATGAGAAAATAAAGATTGGTACTTACCCTCATCATGACTGGTATCAATTCATAGTCACTGGGACTTCGTACAGAAAAGCAGAACACAAACATGACCCGAACATGGCCAACGGAACAGAACAGACAGAACGGTCTCGGTCATGCTTCATGTGGGAGAACAATTCATGTTTCCAGAGTCATCAGCCAGTTAGGAACCTCTTTTTGTTCTTGAAGCCTGACTGCATCTGATCGCTGCTGCCGCAGACGATGATGATGTTGGAGCAGCAGCAACAGCAGCAGCAGCTATAAGACACAAGACGAAAAAAAGAATTAAGTAAAAAACGGTGACTATTTAAAACTATATTAACCTAAAGACTCTTGTTAATTACTATTAATAAGTAATTTAATTTTTAATAGCAAAGGGGCTGAACTATTAGTGATTCTGAATTATCAAGTAGTTAAAATAATAAAAATAAAAGTTTACTTACAGCTCTGCATGTGTTCCTTTGAAGGAGAGATGCTGAGCATTGCTGTTTCCAGCTCTTCATCTTCTTCCATCGCTGCAATGCAAACAGACAAGAGTTCATAATCAGTTTTCTCACTCCCATGACAGAATATGTCACGCTTTCTCCCTTGCCCTCACGCTCTCTCCCTCACAATCAGCCCGGCCCTTGCCTGTAGACTCCCTGATTGCTGCTATTGTAGGCAGCTGTGTGAATCAGCTCACCTGTGTTCAATCATCCGTCCTCTATAAAGCTCCGGTTCATTCAGCCCACTTCTGCCAGACCATAGCCATTCCAACCCCGTTTCTCTGCCGGTCCCGTCCTGCCTTCAGCCTGCCACCTTTACCCCCCTTGCCTCAGTGACTTCTCCACCATCCGGATCCTGATTTTGCTTTGACAATAGTTAAAACACTATCAATTAATCATTAAAAGCTGATAAGATACAAAACAAGTATTTTTCCCCACATGACATAATGAATACTTAAGTACAAGTAAGAGTACAGACTTGGAAATCTACTCATAAAAGCACAAGTACCCCCAAAAACTACATACTTACAGTAATTTGAGTATTTGTAAGAAATGACTTCTAGCCCTGTATGTGTGCTATAGACAAAGATGCTTCTATAACAGATGTTGACGTGAAGTGGAAGACTCTATCCACTGCTACTTTAAGTGCCTGCCTGTCTGCATGTTTTTGCTGTCAGTTCTGTCACCAATCGGTGGACCCCTGACTGGTGAAACTCTCTGATCAGTAGGGGGCATCATGTGACACTGATGTGTGAAGTGGTTCAGAAGAGGCTGTCACAGAAACCGGTTTGACCAGTTTCAGTCAACTTTCAGTACAGTCACGTCCCTACAGTTATCTGCACACTTTCGAGTAATATAAAGCATACATACTGGTAATATGTCTTAATACACAACATGCTTAAAAAATACAACCGTTTTATTTAACAGTCATTTCGTCTTGAATGTATTTAAGGCGCTGGAGCCGATCAAGCGAGAGAAAACGGACGGATGGATTTGTCAGTATATCAAGCCATTATGTCATCATAACATTGAGGATAAAGCCAACGCGATGTTCAGTGTTAACAGGATGAACGGGCATGACGTTCTTTCATCATAACTCGAGGATATAAATGAATTGTTATAAACGTAAACCGGCTCATGTTTGTCCAACAGTCACGTTTAACAGTTACTGAATCGTTAACTCGTACGGTTCTATCTTCTGTATCCTACTAAACGTACTCATTTAACTTCGAAAGAAAAAAACACAAGCCTCATTATAAAGCGGGTTGAAATTTACATAGACCTTCATTCATTCATAGTTTGCGTCATCACTCGTTTTGTCAGAAAAATAACCGTTTAACTCGGTCGACGTCCAAGGAAAAGTCAAGCGCACTCGGTCTCTCCGGTGGCCGGGCAGTTTCAAACTGAGCGGGGGGAAGCCAGCACCAGAGCATGAGTATGCGCAAAAACGACAGGGCAAACGGGCGCATACTAGTGGTGGAAAATATATTACATCCGTAGTGTTTCAGGACTACCATAGAGAATGAACGGGAATCGGTTTAGGGCCTTTGAGCTAAAGAATCGCCGGCTGCCACGCAGGAGACCGGGGTTCAATTCCCCGACGGGGAGGTACCTTTTTCTTTTCCTTGTTCAACTTTATGTTATACTGTTTTGTACGGAAAATCTGCGTTTCGATTTGATTTAACTGACTTTTATGTTTTGATCATGTAATGATCTCCCTGCCTGTGTTCAGCGACCAGTACTTTGCAGTCTGTACTTCGAAGAGCTATACCGGAGCATTACTATCAGAGATAGTGAATACCATGTGAGTTTCGCTTGCACGGTCATTTCTCATGGTTATTACATTTATGTGTTGCCTGTAGGAGATGCAGGTTAAGAATTATTTAACGTTTTAAGTGTTTATTTTGATTGGTACATCAGTTGAAATGTGTAACATGAAAGTAGCTGCAAAACAAAACTGTTAGACCATTACAACTTGTCAGTCGTATGGTTGTATTTTGGTCCCAGAAAGATATGCTGACCAAAAACAAGTACAAGCACTTCTGGCTCAGATACTCTCTTAAACCCCTTTCAGGATTCAAGAGGTCTATTGTCATGCACCGAAAACTGGACAGTTACACTGCAGGGTTTCCGCCAGTGCTCTATAAGCTAATAAACTACATTACCAGGTAGTGGGCATGACCATTCCTCGTTAGTATAGTGGTGAGTATCCCCGCCTGTCACGCGGGAGACCGGGGTTCGATTCCCCGACGGGGAGGTACTTTTTGGTTTTTTCTTTGAATATATTTTGTCTCGTCTGAATGGAAACAAACTTGCACCATTCATTTTACCCATGCATGTAGGTGTGATTTTGTTCTCTCACAACACATTAAAATATCAATAGTTTGGAACATAATATAATGGATTATACATTAGTTGTACATGAGTATGAGTAAAAAAGAAATAAAGCCCTACATAAAATATTAACAACTGTTGTATACAAGAGACAAAACAATAGGCAAAAATGTGAACAGAAACACTTTTGGACACGTCTCTTCACACCGAGACATGTCTTCTCCTCGTTAGTATAGTGGTGAGTATCCCCGCCTGTCACGCGGGAGACCGGGGTTCGATTCCCCGACGGGGAGTTCATTGTTTTCCCTTTATATAGAATTACGTTATTTAGTTTTCTGGAGTAAGCAGGGGTCATGAAGGAAAGTAGATCTCGCCACCACAACTGCCATGAGAGAGCCGTGATGGGTGTATGGTATGTCTGGAATCAAGCATTGGTGGTTCAGTGGTAGAATTCTCGCCTGCCACGCGGGAGGCCCGGGTTCGATTCCCGGCCAATGCAACTTGTTCTTTTGTTGTGTTAGGAACAAACTGCTCATGCTCGTCAGTGGGCCAACAAGTTCACATTATTTCAACTCAACCCACGTTTAACACGAAGTTAAGTGTAGAGTTTTAGGTAAACCTTCTTTTTCATTCTAGGTCAGATACTAAATACTATTGCTGTGCTGTGTTTTTTCAGTAGAAGGCTCAGAAAATGCTTTGATGTGAAGTGATTTGGTAAAGGCTTTTCCCACATTTCAGCACCGATATTTGTGTATAAACATCACAGAGAGAATTTGATATAAAGTTTGTGCGCCAAAATCACAACTTTACAATTTCAAACGTATTAGACTACAACCTGAAAGGCCTACGACAATCAAACTTTTTAAATGTTAGACTGTTCTTCCTACCACCACAGACCAAGATATATGAAGACAGACATAAGATATAAAAATCTGAAAAAGATAACAAAAGGAGAAGTGGCAGCTAAAATCAAAGTATTTGAGCGTGCTTTCTTCTAGCCGTCGACACAATAAATTTGAAAATATGCCCTCTTTCTTGGTTCTGCTTTGCTGTCAATAATCCACTAAGCCTGGTGTTACACCTAATCATATGAGACAACATCACATTACAGTGACAGCGATGATGAAGATGACAGTGTAGATAAAGCTTATTCCCTCATCTCTCTCCCCACCCTTTTCTAAACTTGTCTTCCCCTCTACTGGCAATTAGTGGACACACTGCTCAGTGACCGACAGAAGACACATAGATAAAACAGGCGACTGATTGGCCTTCAAGCTGACTGACACCCGTTATCACTAAAGACACAAAGGTAAGAACTTCTTAACTGCTGTTTTAACTGGGCACCATGCAAATACTTGTGCAGCACTTTCTTTACATCAAAAACAGTGATTTCTGGAGCTGTTTAGCAACTTTTGATTAGTTTTGCAGCAAATTTACATTCAAATACCTTCTTTGGACATGCACCATTACAATACATTATAGTCCAAATTGCTCAGAGGTTTTTTTCCTGTAGCTCAGGGTGATCAGTATGAATACATGCCTTCATTTATCCTTGCAACGTTGTTTTCATCCAACTGTTTCTTCGCAACATTTACAAAGGCTATCACTCAGGTGCTTTCCAAGTCATGTTATGGTCAAAAGCATTGCACTTCAGGGTGAAAGTTCATTTCCTCAGCTGCATTTAGGTTCATTAATACCAGCCATGCAAAAATGTATCGCTCTGATTACATGAAGGAATTAGCTGCCTCAGATTAATGGGGCTTTGTTACTTCAATGACTGACGTAGTTTCAATTAGGGCTGTGTTGTCACTGACAGCTGTATCAGCATAACAGCTTTCAGTGAGGCCTTTACTGGTGTCTGCAAGGAGAAGTGTTCTTATGAGTGGGTTCCTTGATGCTCAGAGCACCAGTGCAACATGTGCACATTAGTCCATAATTTGTGTTCTGTTCTTTCTGTATGATTTAATTGATGCAGTTACAGTTCATTTTGTCGACTTAGAGAGGAAAAAGAGATTCACGTGTAAACATGTGTCATTGCGCTCCTTTCTGGAAGTTGAGATCTGTTTTTCAGGATCACAACAATAGAACAAATTTGGGTTTCTAAAAGCTAAACACAATGATAGGCTTAGCTAGCAAATTATGTCACATCACACACGCACAGACATAAGATGTCCTAAGCGTGTGTGCATGACTGACAGAGTCCTGGTAATCTGTGCATAATCTGATAAGTAAACTTCAGCCTGGTTCATAGTAAGTGTTTGTGACAACAGTGTGTCCAACTGCATGAACACACAAACACACAACATGCTTCAGATATTTAGATTTGTATATTCCAGTATTGCCGTTAGTACTATGATGGCTGAATTGGAAATACAACTTGGTTCACCATTTTGGCCTTTCACCCACACTAAAATATTTTTGTCACATTCATGTGTTCATGTTACCTAAAGAACAGCTGCCGAAACACAAAATCAGGATCAGCTCAGTGCCGTACTCAAAACATTATCAGCATCCAGTCATCAGACACATATGGCAGGATATGTCTCGGTCATTTCAGATTAATCAGGTCAGCTGCTGTTCTCCACCTTTGAGGAATGAAAGGAAGTAAAAAAAACGATGGCTCAGTCCTGCTGCTGAGAGGGACCATTGTATAAAATCAAATGCAAATCTGTAGGACAGAAGAATGACATTAAGTGAAAGTGTCGGTTTCCTAAAGAAGCTCAATTAAGCATCACGGGAAACAAGGAAAGGGAGCGTTGGAGTGGATCAGTGTGATATGGGGCAACTCCTGTGCTCTGAAACTACAGAATTCTGTCTTTGTTGAAGATGTTGACTTAACTTTGCAATTCTTACTAAAGACCAAACAGTTTAAGCGCAGGACACTTTGTATGTCACAACAGAAAGGCAGATTAAATGGCCTGTGCTAGGAACATTTCTATTTGGAGATAGTCTAAAGCTAAATTAGCAACCCCAGGCTACTTAGAAAAAAGTAACTTTTAAATTGATAAGTGCCATAGACATGACCCTGCGTATTCAGCATTAGAAAATGTGCAGTATTCATTCGGGAATTTCGGAATTGGTTGAATCTTGGTTCACATTTCCAGCCCTACAGAGTGTGTAATGCTGTAAATAGGAGACAGGGGTTGATAAGTTAATAGATTTTGAAACCCCTTTTGGCAAAACAGGTGTCACTGTGATGTTTTAAATGGGCCCAGTGTTTATGAAGGAGAGTCAAAGGGGCTTTAACGTCAGATCTTTAAGAGCTGAGAGTTGAGATCGGCTTTTAACGTGGCTCCCAGCAGACACATCACCTCACCTGCTTTCTGTCTGGACCTGGTCGGGTTTTACGGTCTGTTTTCTGCCCTGCAGGCTGCTGGTAGGATGTCTGCTTCTCCCCAGGAAGGAGAGGAGCTGCCTGCCAATCACACAGGTTAGAGTCAGATACTACGGACTATAGCTATAAGGATAGAATACTAATGTTTCAAAATTGATGATGTGTCAGTGAAAATTGTGACTGGAGTGTCAATACATTTTGTACTTCATAGTTTGTTGTTTTAACTGTCTGTTAATATCTAAGTATGTCTTACAAAGTCATGTTTTTGTGGACTTCTCTTTGTCTCCAGGTCCAAAAGGTGTCATTAATGACTGGCGAAGGTTTAAGTTGGACAGCGTGGATCAGACTGTCCCACAGAGTAAGAGAGAGCTGCTCAGACAAATGTCCAGTCCTCGAGAGGACGACAGGGAGAGACTCAACAGAAAGGTGGAGCGACACTCAGGAAGACAACACCACTGACACGGAGACATACACAAATAACAAATGAATGCAGCGTAACTAAAACATGACGCAGTAACATGTATTTGTTCAACTCCAGATGAGTGCTCAGGAGTACGAACTGATCCAGGAAGAGGACGAACGCTGCCTGAAACGCTACAGAAAACAGTGCATGCAGGAAATGCACGAGCGCCTGAGCTTTGGTCCCAAGTTTGAATCGGTCTACGAGCTGGAAAGCGGAGAAGCCTTCCTGGAAGTCATAGAGAAGGAGCATCGGCTGACCCTAGTGGTGGTCCACATCTACCAGCACGGCGTCAAAGGTTAGTGTCAGTCTTACTTCATGTACCCTTCAGTGCAGGTACAACGTTCTCATTTATTAACCAACAGTCTGTGTTTTCTCAGGCTGCGAGCAAATGAACTCATGTCTGGACTGCCTGGCTTTGGAGTACACCAATGTCAAATTCTGTCGTATTGATGCTGTTGAGACGGGGGCTGCAGAGCGCTTCTCTGCTGAGGTTAGTAGAGTTTTTAAAAACATAAACAGAAAGGGTTTAGGGTTTAGGGTTAGGGTTAACATAAGCAGATTGTACTACAGGGTTAGGGTTAGTGAGTTAGGGTTAGGGTTACAATCGATTGAACTACAAATTGATTGATTATAATACTGCCCCATACTGAGACATGGGGCTGTAGTATTAGCAGTATAATTTCTAGTAGTGAAGCAAACAGTTTGTAGACATAATATAATGAAGGTCTGTGAGTTCATGTGAGGTTAATGAAATGAACATTAACATTAGTGGTTACAACAGTGTGCATCGTGTCCTAAGAAGAGATGCTTGATATGTAAGAATTTTTATGTCTTTTCAAAACCAGAGGCAAAACAATGCAATTTTATTTTTTTTTTGCCAGTATTCTCTACTTTTTCTTTTTGAGCTGTAACGTCTTCTTGTGTGTACAGCTTGTCGTTGCACGTAGCATGATTTATTCTGAGAATAAAGTTCTACACAAGCTGTGTCTGTGTTTGACCTAGTTAGCAGCTGTCCACCCTGAAAACTCATCTTCAACAGGAACTCGTCTCCTGGATGTTTGAAAATTTACCCCATGACACTGAATTTTGACTGTTTTTTCCTGTTGAAATGGAGATCTAGTTTCTAAGTTTCTCTAAAGGTTTTTGGTTTCCAAGGAAAGCCCCCTTTGTGGAAAAGCCATTGAAACATTGAAACGTCAGCCAAAGACCTCCTACCAGCTAATTTATTTAGGTGACAGCAGCTGACAAACCTGCCACCAACAGTTGTCATTTCAGATGGTAAAAATGACGGCTGAAGGCAAAAAGTTCAACAGCAAAACAACAGAAACAAAAAGTAGTTTGATGGCAGTCAGAATATCGCTGACTGACCTTAAAGCTTTTGTTATCAGGAAGTTTTTGCTCCAAGATACTTCATACTGATTATATTAAATGCTGTGTTCTGTCACTACTGAACGATCAGCCACACAGAGAGCTTTAAAAGTGCTTTTAATACTTGTCACTGTCCTTCCAGGTTCTTCCTGCCCTGCTGGTGTACAAGTCTGGGGAGCTACTGGGGAATTTCCTGTCTGTTACCAAACACTTCAATGAGGATTTCTTTGCAACGGACGTGGAGGGGTTTCTCAATGAATATGGCCTCTTACCTGAGAAGGAGTTCGCAGCATGTGCTGATGACGAGGACGAGGGAGGGGATGTGGAGTAGAGAACAGGAGCAGAGGGGTAACTGAAGTGGGTAAGAGCAGGGAAAGAGGAGACAGAAGGGGAGGAGAGCTGAATGAGGGAGTCTGGGGGAGGAAGTGGAAACAGGTGAAGAAAGCATTTACACCGCTCAGATCAACACACACCATAGTACACATCCAGCAGCACACACTGAATGCTGATTGTATTTAGAAGCAGTTAGGTGTTAAACCGCAGGGTGTGAAGAAGTCTGTGCTGAGATACTGCTTGGCAGTTAAATCATAGCTCTCCAATAAAAGATGTGTTTATCACGATGCTCACTTTGTGTCTGTCTGTGTCACACCGTACAGGCTACTACAGGATATATTTATGTGGCAATGTATTGTGTCATGTGTTTACAGAGACATGAGAAATAAGACTACGCCATGGAAGGGAGTTTAAATATGAAGAAACATCTGAAGCTGTCATGAAAAGTCCCGTCTCTGAGCACATACACAAGAACACTGATGAAGCAGAATTCAATGAGTGATGCTTTCAAAATGTAAAGAATACTGTTTATTCTAAAAATGTGTAGCTTTATTTTGATAGTCATTCGATTTTATCTTGAATAGTTTAGTTATTGAAACATAGCCTCAAGTTTTAATGCATGAAAAAACGTGCTGGAAGTGATTCAACGGGTCATTTTGTAAAGTATTTTATCTTTGGTAGTGTTTGATATCTATCTATACACTGCTTAATCCTCTGTAGGGTTGTGGGGGGACTGGAGCCTATCCCAGTCAACTCAGGGTGAAGGCAGGGGACACCCTGGACAGATCACCAGCCTATCACAGGGCTACATATAGAGCAGGCATGTCAAACTCCAGTCCTCGAGGGCCACTATCCTGCATGTTTTAGATGTTTCCCTCTTCCACCATACCTGATTCAAATGATCAGCTCATCATGAAGCTCTGCAGAAGCCTGATAACGATCCTGATCATTTGAATCAGCTGTGTTGGAAGAGGGAAACATCTAAAACATGCAGGATAGTGGCCCTCGAGGACCGGAGTTTGACACCTGTGATATAGAGACAACCAAGCACACTCTCATTCACATCTATGGACAATTTAGAATCACCAGTTAACCTCAGCATGTTTTTGGACTGTGGAGTACCTGGTGAGAACCCACGCTGCACAGGGAGAACATGCAAACTCCACACAGAAAGATCCCAGGCGTCCCAACCGGGACGCGAACCGGGGATCTTCTAGCTGTGAGGTGACGCTTCTAACCACCAAGCCACTGTGCAGCCCTGTGTTTGATATATTAAGCTAAATTTTCTCAAGTATTTTGTACAACTATCCCTATGCTGTGCTGTCAAAACTTTGGCAAAATAGAGGCGGCTGAGCAGAGATTGTTCTAAAAACAAGTGATCATTTCAGATGGAATGACCCTGATCTCAGTTTAAACAGAAATAAAACAGCCTTCTGGCTCTGACCCTGTATTCACATGAGAAAAATCTGTAAAAATTAGCGAACGCACATCAAGTGTGTCATTATAATTACACTGGTTTACAATTTTTTGGAAATGATCTGCTACAGAGATACAATTTGCTGAGTCTTACATACTTTGATAAGATGGGATGGAAAACAAATAAATGGCTACTTTTTTCAAATTATTTAATGATAAAGTTTTATTACAAATATGCAGAGGTTTGTGTATGTTTATGAAATTGATTCATAAATCTTACATTCAAAAAGAAAAGTTATATTTTGTATTAAATGTCCAAGTCCTAACATGTCCTTTTCAAATACAAATCATCTGTAAAGCAACTCTGATTAAATTTATTATAAAAACTAAGGATGATGAAGTCAGGCCATGAAGTTCATTTGTGTTATTTTGACGTGTATTTTTTGACAGAATCAAGTTAATGAAGTATTGATCACATTGACTTTAAAGTTTTGTGTCAGTGAAGAAATGCAGAAATAAACCTTGACTGCTTGAAAGCAACAGTATTGAAAGGGTAAGGATCCCCGAGTTTCGCCTGTCAGGCACCTTCTAAATCCACCATTTCTTCGCTGCCGAATGAAGATTGATGGGTTTCTTTTTGTCATATGCGATGTCGGTTTGTAGATATAAAGTATTATGTGAAACTGTACTTTTAAATGTCTTTACAATCTTATTTCAGTGTTTTCACCTGAAGCTGTTTTTCCACGCAGCAGGAGAGGAAACCGTGTCTGAGAGTCTCAGCTCAGGGGGAAATATCAGAGTATCCGATGGTCCATGTTTAAAGTCCTCAGTCCTGTCTTCACGGCGTTGCTAGCGGCTAGCACACCGGTTTACATGCTTCTAATTGGGTGAATCCAACAAATGTGATTAGTCTGTTCAGTTAATGTAACATTTGAAACCGTAAATTTGAGGAAGATGCAGGATGATGCGCGCTACCTCAAACGGTGAGTCGTAGCAAAGCTATGATTGTAACGTGATCGGGATTCAGTTTATCTGAGCGATAAACATCATTTTTGTCAGCTAGCTGTCTTTGCTAGCACATCCATGACTATTATATCATGTTTATCCCTCTCTGTCAAGTGTAACAAGCACCTGAATGGGACTAAGGAGGGTTTGTTATTGAAATTCTTACCTGTTAGCTAGCCCTGAGGTGTGCGGTTCGGTTGAATGGTAGAAGCCCACACAAGACTACAGTCAAAGTTTGGGCGATTTAACAATTGCATGCTTGTCAGAACATTCCTGCACCAGTTGTAAGATTATTTAAAAGCTTTTGATAACCACCCTGGTGCAACAGTCTATTCGGCATATGTGTAATCCAGCGATAAAACACATACTTCAAAAAATCCCACATTTTTTACGAGCATGTCGCTCCATAGCCGCCCTATCGTTAACGCTGCCAATTAGCTGATGCAGTGTATGTAGCGTATCTGTAGAAATCAGTACAAGGACTCGAGCTGTGTTTATGCTACTAAATATGAATGTCTACTGTGCCGAATTCAACAAAACGTCACATAATGCCATTGAAGATTAGTCTCATTTCCCCACCGGCCTTATATTTCTGCCGGTAAACACATAGCCACTAAAATAGCCTATTTTTAAACGGAGTTTGGCATCAGGTCCTGTCAATGAAGGGGGCCGGGAAATCTGGGATACAGCTAATCTAGCTAGCAAGCTACTGTGAAATGGTGTCCGATAAACTGCCTACTTGGCTAAATAATGGAATGTCTTTACTGTCTGGTGGTTTACACTGTGAATTGAGCTAATCTTTTTAAGTGCTCAGCCTTTTTCATGTTTTGTCTTTAGCCAGCGTCAGTACAGACATTGTATGAATGTCTGGGTGTGTCTTCCTGTATGTTACTGTTATTGTTATGGTGGATGGATAAATGTTGGGTGGTTTAATTGTTACTGACATGACAGTTAAAAACTTCTGTCCTTTATCAACTTTTAAATATTATGATGTGTGTCTTACTATAATGCAATTAATTAATAAGTTAAACCCAATGCAAGGCTTATGTAATGTTTATCTAAAATGAGCTCAAGTGAGATCAGAAGGTCAGGAAATGAAGATTAATGAGTTTTACAGTTGTTGTTTAATGTCTGTTCTTCACCCAAAGCAAAGTGACTGCGGGCAGTTTGGACGTCCACCCGACAGAGAAGGCCCTGGTGGTCCACTATGAGGTGGAGGCATCCATACTGGGAGAGAGTGGAGGTCATATGCTGGGCGAACGCAAGGAGGGACAGAAAATGTGAGTATATGCTTTATTTTATACACAAACGTCCCCCTATATTTTGGCATGTTGTTTTGTCTGTTCTGTCTCTCCTTGAAATGCAACAGTATGTTAATTGGATTAGTTTTATTTTGGCTAAATCAAAGTGAAAATCAGTGAAATCAGCTCTTTGACAGTCTTATCCATGTAAACTACTGTCTATAGGTAATCACATCCAACGTGCCATTGGTATGGTGAAATCATAGGGACTTGTGTCATGCAAATTCTGCAAATATGATGGAATTAACGGGCTAGTTTTCCAGTATTTTAGGTTTGGCAGTGGTCTTGAATTCTGTTGCAGGCATCTGTGAAAATGCATCAAGTCAGCCGGTCTTCATTTATCATTCGTCTCTTTGTCCTTTGTTTCTCCCTCCAGCATCCGTGTGAAAAGCCTTTCTCCTAGCACAGATGTGGGAGCTTTGGCCAAGAAAGTAGTGGAGGAGTGTAAACTCATCCCTCCATCCCGTTTGCCTCAGGTGGAGCAGCTCCTCTACTATCTGCAGAACAGGAAATCATCTCCAGTGGAGGGAAAAGGTTGGTCATATACTTACGCTGCACCCTTCCAGTGGAGTCCAAATGCTCCCCATCAAATGTAGACATTGGCTAACCTTTAGTTTATGTTAGTTTGGCACCACACTCAGACCAGATTTCCAACTTTGTGCATGTGAAACTGTTCTTGTAGGTTTATTAAACACTGTACAACTGATTGAGTTCTTTTGTTTGTCACTGCCATGTGGCTCAGATAAAACATCACAGTATGAAGGGTACAAACTGAATAATACTCAACCCTAACATTCTAATATAGAGTGTAAACATGTCAGAAATATTAAACCTATAGAGGCAAAGAGGCCGATCCGAAGAGTGTTACCAGTACATTGAACACACAACATCTGATACAATTATAAACAATACAAAAGACGTGATCAGACCTTCATGTGTGTGTTTTGTTTTATCACCAGTGGAAAAGAAAGAGAAAAGAACCGTGAAGCCCAGGGAGCTGACACCGTTTGAAGGAATGGAGGTAATAATGCATTTGTTCTGAGACGGTGTTCAGCATTAGTCCTGTTCTCTTTATGACTGTTTAGTTTTCTGAATGCACCTCTGCAAACTACAGCCAGGAACAGTGTTTGTGAAACTTGTATTTATGATAAAAATGACAAACAAAGTTGTACTGCACCACCTGATCATCATAAACACGACCTTAAGTTGCTTTACACTTACTTATTTCCATTGAAAGTAGCTGACAGTCAACATCAGATCATCTCTAAAAAGGTTTCATGTCTCGTTATTAGTCAGTAACTGTATGTGTGTGTCTGTGTAGCTGAACGAAGAAGCCAGTATAACCAGAGTGGATGAGTACGTTGAGCTGCTCTATGAAGGCATCCCAGAGAAGATCCGAGGCGCTGCGCTCATTCTGCAGCTCGCCCGCAACCCTGACAACCTGGAGGAGCTGCTGCACAACGGTACACTTTGATTCTCCCCCCTAACCCTGATGGTTAACGAAGTAGCTCACTCCTGCAGAGGTTTCCCAGGTTTCTGTTGGCCTTAGGTGCTTTGATGATGCATGTATGTGTCTCCTGAGAATATCTGATGCCGTTTGACTTAAAGCTTTGCTCATCCCTCCTGTCCACAGTGACAATTTCCTCCTGACGTTTAGCATTTTCTAAACTATACTTTTGAGCCCAGCTTGAATTCTTTACTGTTTGATTTGATTTATTTAGAGTTTCTTCCTGCTTCATTTCTGCACTAGACCGGGAAAAGCTGTGATCACATTTTCTTTCGTTATGAATTCATTTTCTACGTGGCAGGAAACACCTTTGAAACTCATGCAGGTTAAACCAGACTAACCAAACACTTCTAGGGCTGATTAACTCTAAATGCACTTGACAGCACTTGCTAACCTTGCAATGTTATGCCTACTAACTATCCATAACACACCTCTCTTTGTTTTCCCTTTTCAGTGAGCAGGCTCAGCATATGTTTTTATATTCATTTGGCTCAGGCGCCACATTAGCACTTAGACACCTTCTTATAATGGTAGAGGAAACCCTGACCTACATTTGTATATACTGTTAGGTTCAAAACCTGAAAATACACACAGCACAGGAAGGAAGACGGCACTCACAGGTCTTTTACTTACGCACAAGGAGAGAACGGACACTACAGCTCTGCAGTATGCATCGCTACAGCATTCCAGCTCTCTGAATAGTCCTTGTCCTTGGCTCTTTTTATTTAGTAAACAATCAGTACAAGAATCAGCATAAGATAAGTGTCACTTACACAATCTTACTGGGTCAGTTCTCTGTGTTCTTCACTGTGAGTACATACAGCTTGGAATGTTTTATGGTGATTCATGGTTGCTGACATGTAGACTTTAAAGTCCTGACAGTCACTCAATGATTACCTAATAAGAATAATTCTTAACATAAGCACAATTCTTCTAACACTTACATTACTCCATAGCATAAAAAAGAAGAAAAAAAAAACTACATTTTGCCTCCATTTTGCTTCGGTCAGTCAAAGGTTGTGTTTTCAGTGTCTCCCTCCAGGATTTTTTGTTCGGAAGGATTGTTTTTGTAGGTGGTGCTTTTCTTGAATGCTTAGTTTTTCTGACTGTGGACATACAATAAATCCCACACCAAAGGCATTCTGGATTTTGGTGGGGGGTGTTTTTTTCTGTCCACATGTTGCAGTGGTGTTGTTGCTGCACGCACACTGTTGCTATTGTCTAATATCTCCTGCAACCACAGCAAGGAGAACAATGACTGTTGCATTTCAGAATTTTAACATCATCGTTCTACCCAAGTATCATTTCTCATAGCATCCACAGCCATAATCTGCTGCTCTCACACTGCTACAGATCATCTCATATGCAGCCTGTCTGTGTGTCTGTACAGAGGCAGCTTTAGGAGCTTTGGCCAGAGTCCTGAGGGAGGACTGGAAACAGAGTGTAGAACTGGCGACCATCATCATTTACATCTTCTTCTGCTTCTCCAGGTAAAACACACGCTCATCATTCAGTGGCGCGCGTTCCTTCAGTATGCTTTGCTGTTGTGCTTCATCCGTTTCCGTCTTCTCGTCCAGCTTCTCCCAGTTTCACGGGGTGGTGAGTCACTATAAAATAGGTGCGCTGTGCATGAGTGTGGTGGAACATGAGCTGAAGAGACACGATGTCTGGCGCGAGGAGCTGCGCAAGAAAAACAAGGCTTATATCCTTTTTTCTGAGTACAAGAAGTAGAGCTGCTTCTGTCTGAGCTGTTAGTTCATTTCTGCCTCCTCGATGAAAACTTCAGCTGACTTACTTTGTGTGTGTGTGTGTCGTCATGTGTTCCTTAATGCTCTTTTGTGTACGTGAGTCAGCACCAGAGAACGGCTCTCTTAGAAGAGACCAGGACAAAGCTATGAGAAAATACCAAGGCCTTCTCGCTAAGCAGGAGCAGCTCCTCAGAGGTAAGGCAGAGTTTTTGTTTTAAATGTTTCCAAAGAACCAAGGCTTTAGGAGTGTGGAAGTACTTTAAATTACCACGAAATTAAAATAGTGGTTTGGAGGACAGACCACAGCAGCATGGCATAAAGTACAAACACATGAAGAGAAAACAAAAGTAATGTCTGTGATAACTTCTTAGCTACTAGCAAAGTCAGAGAACAATTACACAACAACGACAAAATGAGTTGCTTTAGTTGCTCTGTGCTTGTACTTTGTTTAATATACAGTCTGAACTTTATGAGGGGTTTATTAAAAATTTGGATTTCTTTTGGAGTTGCACCACTGTTTAATAAACAAGCTCAATTTAATGTATTTTTATTGTATTTAAGTTACATATAAGCTTTTGTTTACATTTAATAAAAGTGAATTTCAATAAAACTGCCATTTTGCTGTTTTGGAGGAGAGAAATCGTTTAGATTAACTGACTAATCGGTAAATCAAAAGATTATTTTTTAGAAAACTAGTCTTTTCTTGCAGCCCGAGCAACACTAACACCAGAGTGGGTATTTTTCTTTGCTGTGATGTGAATTTGTTATTTGAAATTAAGATCAGAGTAAAATGCTTTCCTTAAAACATCCAGACAACTTTTGTTTCATAAATAATACGTTATGTGAGTGACTTTCCCTTTCTAATAATTACATTATCTCCAGTAGTGGGAACTCAGCATTATTTCACTGTGATGTTTCACCACAGCGTTACTTCTGCTCAGTATCAATATTTATTAGTATTTGTTATAATTGTAACCAAAGAATGAGTTAAAGTAAAGTTACCAAATGTATCAGACTCCTCATCTCTCTCACCGTCTCTCAGTGTCTCTTTACCTCTTGCTGAACCTCGCCGAGGACACGAGGACGGAGCTGAAGATGAGGAATAAGAACATCGTTGGCCTGCTGGTCAAAGTCCTCGAACGGGATGACGAGGAGCTGCTGGTTCTGGTGGTTTCTTTCCTCAAAAAGCTGTCCATCTTCCTGGAGAACAAGAACGACATGGTGAGTGGAACGGATGGGAATTAGACCAGCTTTTGGCCAGATTACTGGTGCGAGGAGGGACCGAGAAAGAACTTATGACATGTGCCTGTTTTAACTGAGACTGAGGGATGTCAATTTCCAAAAGTTAGCAAGCAGTGTGTCTACCAATGAGAATATCGACTCTGCTGATGTTGACTCACTGTAAGACATGAGAGAAAGGCCGAATTAAACGACTGTGTGCTACCGTTAACTAGAATAAAACCTTTTGCTCCAGTATTCTCAGTCTCCTTTAGTGCAGACAGTAGACCTGAAATTAAAGACCTCTGAAATTCCACTAAAACAGTGAAAATAATTTAATTTTAGATATCATTCTGTTTGTCATTATTGTGTTGCCCTCATTGTGTGCTTTGATTATTGTGTCTTTCTGCTGAGTTGCAGTACAGTTAGTTTGATGTGATTTGCAGGCTGAGGTGGACACTGTGGAGCGACTGGCTCGTCTGGTTCCCTGCGACCATGAGGACTTGTTAAACTTGACTCTGCGTCTGCTCCTCAACCTCTCCTTCGACTCTGGACTCCGGGGCAAGATGGTGGAAGTTGGGCTGTTGCCTAAACTGACTGCAATGTTGGGTAAGAATACACACTAACACAGTAACATACAGTACAGTCTGCTCTGTTGACAGGACAGATTTTAACATTTGTATTGTGTTGGCTATGTGGCTGAAATGAAGCCCAGTACTGTACAGAGCTCCTTCATTTGGGAAGTCCACTATATCATCACCGGTGTGCAATGAATGTTGGGCCGAAAGGTTCCAACAGTCAGATCCTTTGCAGTCCAGGAAAGGAAGACTGCATTTCCCTGCAGAATTTGAATGAGCCTTTGAAATGGGACGACCTTGTTGTGCTGCTTTGACACATTCGGTCTTCAAATGCAGCATTCAAAGGATGCAGCCCCAAAATTGAGACGCAGCTAAACTCTTGACTTATCAGTGAGCTGCTGAAAAGTACAGGTGCATTTTAGGTAACTGGAACAATATTAAAATGTGTTTTTAAGTGGTTGAGATACTAGATTTCTGATTGTTGTCATGAGCAATAAGCCATATTCATGAAAATTTAAAAAGAGAAAGCTTGAAATATATCAGTTAGTGTGTAATGAGTCTGCATTATATTTAATTCTCACTTTCCTAAATAACCAATGTAAAATACTAAACCTTTTCTTGATATTCTAATTATTTGAGATGTACTAGTATATGACTGTCTGTGTGTGTCATGCAGGTGACGAGAGCAACCGGCAGGTCGCCATGCGTATCCTGTATCACATCAGCATCGACGACCGTTTCAAGGGCATGTTTGTTTACACCGACTGCATCCCTCAGGTGAAATAAGATCCACTGAACCGAATAACATTCATGGCGACTGATAGTTCTGAAGGCTGAGGTTAAGTTGCGTGTTTGTCCACGTGTAGTTAATGCGGATGCTGTATGAGCACGGCGAGGAGGAAATCGAAGCAGAGCTCATCTCCATCTGCATCAACCTGGCTGCAAACAAGAGGAACGCACAACTCATGTGTGAAGGTGTGCACTCTTTTTTTGAACGAGCAGATCTTCCATTTATTTGCGGTGGTGTGCCACTCGGTGAAGTCTGTGTGATCTGTGATTCTCAAAAAAAAAAAACATTTTTCTCCTGTTGGCTTCTTTCTGTCTGTAGGAAATGGACTGAAGATGCTCATGAAGAGAGCTCTGAAGATGAAAGACTGCCTTCTAATGAAGATGATCAGGAACATCTCACAACACGACGGACCAACTAAGCCACTGTTCTTAGTGAGTGTACATGCAAAACGACAGAAAACAATACCACTCCCAAAAAATATAACAGTTAATTAAAGCTGCAAGCAGCGTCGGACGGGCCCTCGCTTCTCAACGCACTACTCTCCACAGGACCTTTTTTAGGGGGCGCCGTAGAGCCGATTGGAATTTTGTCTGTGCGAGTCTGTTGGTCTTGGGATACTATATGTATGTAACAAATTTCATGTTTGTAGGATAAAGCAGTGATTTTATATTTGTAGGGGGCGCTGTGGAGCCTTTTGACAACATCCATTCCTGAATTGTATATTAAATATTAGGTCTTTAGATTAATGAGGATTTGTATGGATTTGGTGATATTACATGGATCCCTTCACCTCCAAAAACCATTTCGTTCTACATGGCGATTTTGTTCAAAATGGCCGCCATGCCACGCCCACACCGTGTAACGTATCCACGAGATTTTAATAACTTTTCATCCTGGAGGGGTTTAGATGCCACACAGCGAATTTGGTGAAGATGGAACAAAAATCCTGGGAGGAGTTCGTTAAATTCCAATGCCTGTGCACCACATGTTCTATGGGGCGCCATGGAGCTTTTTTGTTCAAAATGGCCGCCATGCCACGCCCACACCGTGTGACGCAGCCACGAGATTTTAATAACTTTTCATCCTGGATGGGTCTAGATGCCACACAGCGAATTTGGTGAAGATCGGACAAAAATCCTGGGAGGAGTTCGTTAAATTCCAATGCCTGCACACCACGTGCTCTAGGGGGCGCCGTTGAGCTTTTTTGAAATTTTAAAAGCAGGAATATTTTTGTCTTGGGCTATTGTACATGTGTACCAAATTTCATGAGTTTACGTAAAACTAGTCGTATTAACTCCACTAAAGCCCAATTTTCTAGGTGGCGCTATTGAGTCATTTTGCCATTCATATGTGTAATTCCCCCAAAATATAAAATTTTTCACCAGTCCTGATGTGTGTGCCAAATTTGGTGAGTTTTTGAGCATGTTTAGGGGGTCAAATTGAGGTTCAAAGTGGCGTAAGAAAAAGAAACTGCCAAACCGCCAAAGAAACCGCCAAACACTACAGGAACAATAGGGTCCTACGCACTGTAGTGCTTCGGGCCCTAATAAAACAACCCTCACCCCCAATAAATACCTCACTAAACAGAAAGGTCAATAAACTGTTTTATAATATACTGTTTTCAGTATCAGCACACAATAATTTACTGGAAGGTTTTAGTGTCTCATGGTGTGAATTCACTCCTCTGTCAGGACTACGTTGGAGACCTGGCGGCAGAGATCCGTGCAGAGGAAGAGGAGGAGTGGGTTCTGGAGTGTCTGGGGACTCTGGCCAACCTCACCATCCCTGACCTGGACTGGGAGCTGGTGCTGAAGGAGTATAACCTGGTGCCTTACCTCAAAGACAGACTCAAACCAGGTACTGGTAAGACTTAACGACTGTCTTCACGATTCACTGTCGTACTTCATTACTTCATCTCTTACGACTGAGTTAAAGTACAGACTTCAACTACGCTGGCACAGGAAGTACAGAACTCCAGGACAAACAAATAAGACGACCAACGAAAACACACTGCATCATGTCACTTAAACTTATTGAGCTCTGATTCGCTCACAGCCCTTTCCTCTTCAAAAGCCCTGCACCCATACAGAGTTGTGGACAGCAATAGTTTCTGCTCATATCTGCCAGCACTCTTTAAGTATCTAAAATGCACAAGACTGTAACATCCTCCCAAATCATTCAGGTAAATTAGTTCGTAAAAAAGCTGTGTACATCTTGTCGGTCACCTTCAACCAGTGAGCTTAGCTGCTTTGTATTCACTCAAGAATCAATTCTCAGATTCTCAATTGAATTGTTAGATTACCAGGATCTCTGTGTGTGTTTCAGGCTCAGCAGAGGACGACCTCATCCTGGAGGTGGTGATCATGATCGGAACGGTTTCCATGGACGACGCCTGCGCCGCCATGTTGGCTAAATCGGGCATTATCCCTGCCCTTATCGAGCTTCTGAATGGTAACACACACACACACACACACTCACACACACCTGGGTTTTATTCAGCATATACAGTGTTTAGGGATGGGTAGTGAAACCTGGTATTGACCCAAAGAAAGCCCCTCCCACCAGACAAGCATGATCATGCTTGTCTGGCGTGAAGTTTGACAGGCAGCGTGAAGTTTGACAGAACGCGTGGATCCGTCAGGTGAAGCTTCTCCTCCTGGTTCTTCTTGGCTGGAATAAACCAGAGCCCAGATCCGGATCCAGACTCTTCTGCTCGGACAAACGGCGACACATTCCAGCAGCAGACCTCAGGCAGCTAGGCTACGAAGGCAGCGACGCTCAGGCTGAGGAGCCGGCCCGCCGCCACACCACCAGGCCCCGGCGAGTAACATCAACAAGCGCGATGCCCCCGAAGAAAGCTCCTACGGTCGAGGAGATGGAGGACATCAAAAAATCCCTCGACTTTCTGGGTGAAGAAATGTCTGCTGTCAGGCTGCAGCAGAAAAACATTCTGGACCTGGTAGAGGAGGTTAAAGTTCTGCGGCTGCAGAATGCTGAAAAGGCAAAGAGGATAGCCTTTCTTGAGAAAAGAGTGGAAGATCTGGAGCAATATACTCGGATAAATAATGTAATTGTGACCGGACTACAGATTAAACCCCGGTCATATTCTCGAGCTGTGACGGGAGGAGACGGAGAGGAGCAGAGCGAGGAGGATGCTGCCTCTGTGGAGCAACAGGTGACAGATTTCCTGCACTCCAAAGGGATTGAGGTACAACGCACCAACATCGAAGCATGTCACCCTCTGCCCCGAAAAAACAACACAGGCAAACCTGCTGTAATAATAAGATTTGTTAACAGAAAGCACAAAATGCAACTGTTAAAGCAAGGGAGGAAATTGAAAGGCTCAGATGTTTTTCTAAATGAACACTTAACGAAAAAAAATGCAGACATTGCAAGAAAGGCAAGACTATTGAGGAAACAAGGGAAAATCCAAAACACTTGGACACAAAACTGTAAAATATTCATCAAACTAAAGGGTTCTCCAGAAGAGGCCAAGGTGTTGGTCATCCGCGATGTTGAAGAACTGGACAAATTTTGATAGAGCCGATCAAAGCAGAAAAATGAACAAACTTGGGGACTAAACACCATACAAACATGTCAAAAGAATTTAACACTTTCCTCTATACTGAGCACAAAACACAAGATATTGAAAATAATATTGATCCGGAAAATAATCTTTTCAACAATATCAATACCAGCTGCCGTTACTACACTGAAAACCTATACAATACAATGATCAAACAAGAAAATAAGATATCAATTATTCACTTCAACACCAGAAGCATGTATGCCAGCTTCCATAAAATTAAGGAATATCTCAGTCAGTTCAATACTCCATTTAATATAATAGCCATATCAGAAACCTGGATTAATAACGACAGGGGAGCAGATTTTGAGCTGAATGGGTACGAATTTAATTATATCAACAGAAAGAACAAAAGTGGTGGAGGAGTGGCAATTTATGTTGACAATAGTTTGGAGTATAAAATTATTGAAAAAATGACTGTAACTGTGGATGATTTACTGGAGTGCATTACTGTAGAAATATTTTGTGAAAAAATGAAAAACTTAATAGTAAGTTGTATATATAGAGCTCCAGGATCAAGCATTGAAGTCTTCACAAACTGGATGGAAAATACGTTCATAAAATCAACACAGAAGGTCATGTACATATGTGGTGATTTTAACATTGATCTCTTAAATCCAAAAAAACATAGAATGACAGAAAACTTCATAAACTCACTTTTCAGTATGGGCTTGTATCCAACTATTACCAGACCTAGCAGGATCACTTCTCACTGTGCCACTTTAATAGACAATATATTCACTAATATTTTGGAAAATAATACAGACAGCGGACTACTTTTAACAGATATCAGTGACCACCTGCCTATTTTTAATGTATATTATTGCAACTATAACAAGACAAAGGATACCAAAAATTATAAATATATAAGAGTGAAAACAGAAGAAGCTATGACTGCACTAAAAGATGACTTAATGACACAGAACTGGAATGTAGTTTATAATGAAAAAGATATTAATAAGGCATATGAAGAATTTCTAAAAATATTCAATGTATTGTATAATAAATATTGTCCTATAAAGAAATACAGTAATAAAAATAAACGTACAAATTGTCCGTGGGTCACAAAGGGGCTACAAAATGCCTGCAAAAAGAAAAATGCATTATACAGAAATTTCTTAAAATACAGAACTATAGAGACAGAGGAAAAGTACAAAAAATATAAAAATAAATTAATTAATATAATGAGGATATGTAAGAAAGAATACTATAATAAATTGTTGGAAAAAAATAGAAATAATATTAAAGGCATATGGAATATACTGAATGGCATTGTGAGAAGTGGATCCAAACCCACAAATTACCCAGAGTACTACATTGAAAATGACAAGACCATTAATAATATGGAGGATGTGGTGAACGGTTTTAATCAATTCTTTGTAAATGTGGGACCAGATTTAGCAGCAAAAATAAAGAAACCAGAGACAACAGAATGTGGGGATATAGAAGATACGGGATACAGAAATCCAAACACAATTTTTCTAGGTGCAGTCGATGAAGAAGAAATTATGGAGTATGTAAGAAAATGTAAAAATAAAACCTCTACAGACTGTAATGATATAGACATGTCAACAGTAAAATCAATCATTGAAGGAATTGCAAAACCACTCACCTACATCTGCAACTTGTCTTTTCAATCAGGTACATTTCCAGACAAAATGAAAATAGCAAAAGTAATTCCACTGTTTAAAACCGGAAATAGACACCATTTCACAAACTACAGGCCTGTTTCTCTACTCCCCCAATTCTCCAAAATACTCGAAAAACTTTTTACAGTCAGACTGGACAAATTCATTGAAAAACATAACCTCCTTACAGACAGTCAATACGGATTTAGAACGAACAGATCAACATCTCTGGCACTCATGTCATTAATAGAAGAAATCACAAACTGTATAGACAATAAAAAAATAGCAATAGGAGTTTTTGTGGACCTAAAAAAAGCATTTGATACCATCGATCACAACATATTACTAAATAAATTGGAAAAATACGGTATTAGGGGAGTTGGGTTGAGTTGGCTGGCAAGCTACTTAAGAAACAGGAAACAGTATGTGCAGATAGGTGGCCATAAAGCAGAATTCATGAACATTACATGCGGAGTACCTCAGGGGTCGGTATTAGGACCAAAATTATTCATACTATACATCAACGACATATGCAGAGTATCGCAATTATTAAAATTTGTTTTGTTTGCAGACGATACCAATATTTTTTGTTCCGGTGAGAATTTGCAGCAGATTTTAGAGACCATCACATCAGAAATAAATAAACTAAAACTATGGTTTGATAAAAATAAATTATCATTAAATCTAAGTAAAACAAAGTTCATGATGTTTGGGAGACAAAAAATGGATCATGATGTAGAAATCATAATAGATGATACCAAAATAGAAAGAGTACATGATATTAAATTTCTTGGTGTGATTTTGGACAATAAAATCTGCTGGAAACCGCACATAAGTTACATTCAAGCCAAACTGGCAAAGTGCACAGCAATTCTGTGGAAAACGAAACATATTCTGAACTACAAGTCATTATACACTCTATACTGCTCACTAATTCTGCCATATCTGTCTTACTGTGTCGAGGTTTGGGGAAACACCTACAAAACCACTCTACAGCCAATATGCACAATACAGAAAAGAGCAATAAGATCAATAAACAATGCAGGATACAGAGATCATACAAACCCACTATTCATAAAAACACAATTGTTGAAGTTTATGGATATAGTCAAATTCAAAACAGCGCAAATAATGTACAAAGCAAGAAATAATCTATTACCAAAGAATATACAGGGAATGTTTACAGAAAAGGAGGGTGGATACAATCTAAGGGGAGACCTAAACTTTAAAAAACCAAAGACTCGAACTACAATGAAAAGTTTATGCATGTCGAACAGTGGGGTGATTCTGTGGAACAGTCTGGAGAAAGAATTAAAACAAAGTAGCAACATAAATCTGTTTAAAAAAAGGTACAAAAACATATTATTACACAAGTATGTGGAAGAAGAACATTGTTAATGGAGGATGGTCAGATATATAAATATAAATAAAATAGTGTTGGGTGTTATATTGTAATTAACTTAATATAGGGTAAATATTTAAAGGAGATAGTTATATTGTATGCATGTGTATATATTATGTATTTCTATGGATATCTGCGCAGTATATTGTAGTATATTGTATTAGGTAGTTGCATTATATCATAGTATATTATATTGTGTTATATTATTGTGTTATACTGTATTGTACTGTGTTGTATTGTATTATATTGTGTTATATTATGTTATATTAAATTGTATTATATTGTATTATATTATATTATATTGTGTTATGTTATGGTATGGTACAGTATATTATATTATATTATATTAAAGTCGAGAAATGGTTAAAAAAAAAAAACAGAAAAAAAAAACAAAGGGGTAGGACTTCAAAAAGTGTTTACTTCTCCCTACTCCTTTTTCGAACCATGTGCTATGTTTTGTTATGTTTTCTTTTTTTTCATTTGTTTTTTTATTATTTTCTTTGTTTTTTTCCTTCCTTTGTATGTACAAAGAACATATTTTATTTTATACATGTTCGAAATAAACATTCATTCATAAACATTCATTCATTAAATTATTAAATACAGGAGGACCAATATGCTCCTGTTTGTTATTGCTACATAAATGTTGTCATGCATATTTTGTCTCTCTGACTCTCACCAATGTATTTTCACTTTGTAAACCTTCAGTAGTGTAGTTTCACTTCACTAGAGCTGATGTTGATAATGCTCATTCTCACAAGCGCAACAAGTGGGTTTTCGACAGCCTAGTTTTTAGTTCCTCTCTCATTGCCCCAGATATCTTGTATACGCTAGCAGCCTAGAGCGCTCACACAGTTTTCTACATTAAACCTAAATTTGTTCATGATTAAAAATAACCATTCCCCAGCTGATTGCTTAGCTCTGGTTTCGATCGTCAGTGGTTGTGAAGTGCTCAGATCAGGGTAAATTAAGTGATTTTAGGGCTGTCTTGGTTTATTTTTACACTTTTGCTTCTTAACTGTTGATGTCAGTAGAAGAGCTCCAACTGTTTTCTTAAGTTAAACTATAAATACACAGCAAAGATACTGTCAAGGAAGAAGTCCAGCATTCAATCTTTGACTATAACGTGAAGAATAAAAGAGAGGAAGTTTAACAAAGAGAAAAAAACAAAGCAGTGTTGTCATTTTTTGTCTTAAAAGTAAGAAAATAAGATGCAATAGGAGTACTGTCAAGGTTTCTGGATTGATAAGCAGCTTGCAGTACCAGATCAATCTTAACGATGCTCATCCCTTGCAGTATTTCAATGTCATGATCGCACACTCTAACATGTCCTCAGAATCGTAACCTGTTCTCCATATGTTTTTGTTCTTGAATGCAGCCCAGCAGGAGGACGATGAGTTTGTGTGTCAGATCGTCTACGTCTTCTACCAGATGGTGTTTCATCAGGCTACGCGAGACGTCATCATCAAAGACACACGTATCCTTCCCACAGCTCACTCTGTCTGCACCAAATTAAACAACTCACTTTCAGCCGATGTTTAACTCAGGGAGGTTTCACAGACTGTAAAATCTTACACCGCCGTCTGAGGATTTCTGTGGTTTTCTTTAACCTCCCCTGCAGAGGCTCCAGCCTACCTGATTGACCTGATGCATGACAAGAATGCTGAGATCAGAAAAGTGTGTGACAACACCCTCGACATTATTGCTGTAAGTCAACCACGTGGTGCTGACACGTGTTGTTTGTTAAAATGAGAAATAGAAACACCCCTTTCTGTTTTTGTCTGTAGGCTTTTTGACTAATTGATTTTATTTTTCAACTTTCAGGAGTACGACGAGGAGTGGGGGAGGAAGATTCAGTCAGAGAAGTTCCGTTACCATAACAACCAGTGGCTGGAGATGGTTGAGAGTCGCCAGGCTGATGACTCTGAGCCGTATCTCTATGACAACGACAATGACAGGACTGATCTGTTCTACAGCGCAGGTACATCCAAAACCCCGAACCATGCATGTAGAACAATATAATATAAAAGTGACGAGTCATTTTATCTTGTACTCTGAATGACTGAGGATTTTTGGTCACTACCTACAGATTGTGATACCTGTCTACCATTTTTCAGCATAATCATTTGAAAATTCACATTCGTAGTGACGTGCCAGTGTTTGTGCATCTCTTCCACATTGACTACAGACCACAGACTTTGCATGAACTGAAGTAACTGGGCTACAGTGTCGGCTTCCTCCACTAAAATGATTCACATACTGTAATCAGAGTAGAGAAACTACAACCAAGTTATCTAAAAGGGAAATATACAAATCAGAAACATGTTTTTATTTATGAGTTCATTAGTACACCAACATTTATGTCCATGTTAATTGACTTTTTCTAATGAGGCTGCTGAGTTGAAGCTGCCACGTTGAGACTAAGTGATAATAGAAGCCTACTTTGAGTAACATTTTGAAAAGACTGATTGTTTTACTACAATCAGCTACACCGAAGACTTGTTTTGTTTATTCTCATGTATTTGTACCTTCAGATGGAATCACTCCAGCAGACGGCTCAGTCAGCCCAGACTTCTTCGGTGATCTGCAGCCTCAGAATGGAGACTCGCACCACACAGGGTGAGTTTTTGCCAAACCCCAACCATTCAGAAAACTACTGGTAGATTATCTATTGGTGTAAAGAGCAAACTGCTTTTCATTATGTGTCAATTTTGGCATTTTCATAAATTCTCACTCCTTCTTGCAGACTACCAAGTCCTCCAGCTCTTTTCTCACAATATGAAACCAATATTTTAGTCTTAATTTAAGTTTCAACATGGTGAAACGTACAATTATTTCTGGCTTTCCTTTCTAGAGAACCAGGCGATATGTTCGACCAGACCAGCTCATCACCTGGACGACCGGCCACCGCCTATGGCTTCAGACCCGATGAGCAGCCCTTCTATCAGTACTCATAGACACACACATCCCGTCTTCTTAGATCCATTCCTCTCCACCATCCTGCATGTCCAAGTTATTTCACTGCTTCACTCCCATTACCACAGCTGAGTTGTTGTAGTTACTCATACAGATGCTCATATAGGTAAGTACAGATAAGAACAGACACACGAACACTCCAGATCTTAAACGTGGATAAACTGCAGTTTCATGCAGTCACTTTTCATTTAGCCATTTTATTCATTCACTATCGTCTCAAACAGATACGTAGTTAAGTCCTCCCTGCTCCAGTCTTCTTACAGTCTGCAAATACTTTAAAGAATGTGAAGACACTTGACATTTCTGATAATATTATGTTGGTTTTGCCTGTTTTTTTTTTTGTATGTACCACTTCATATCCACTGAAAACAACATTCCACTGCATTGTTGGAGGGTTTGAGATCCGCCAGTTTGGTTCCTCCAACGCCGTCATTTCATTAACATGCACTACAATGTAAAATGTTTCTTTTGGTCTGTGCCACTGTAAAATGAGCCCATTGTTGTTGCAGTGTAGGGTGCTAACACTGGCTGGTTAGTCCGGATCATAAAGCTGTACCTGCGTCTGGTTCGAGGCTTGATTCTTGCGTTTTGCAGCCTTTGTCGTTGTTCTCTAGCTTCCTCCATGTTTAAAACCCATTGTAAAAGTGGCCTAAGAAAAACTCAAAAGGCTGCAGTCTGCTCATTCATTCATTCATTCTCACACCACAGCAGTACTAGAGAAGAATAGATGAAAAGAAACTGTCGCTGCAGCAGAGATGGAGCCTCCTCATTCATTCTTTTAGTCACAGGCAGCGCGTTTATCAGCAGGGTGAAATGATCCAACACAGGACTAGACAGGACTCCAGTGTGCATCTCCCTTTTCTGGGAAACCAACCTTCTTGAATGAACTGACTTGAAGCCCTCTAAATGAAAGGAAGCTGTGTTTTCTGGTCTGACTGAATTTGCAAAGGCATCCATCATCCTAAGTGGCCTCGTTCCAGTTGCCTCGTGGCTGTTTAAATAGGAAGCAAGGCTCCACACTAGCTTGAACTCCGAGGAGCTTTAGCTCGTGGCGCATGTTTTCCTCACTGTGGGCTCATTTTTCACTGCCATATGAAGTTCTGCACCTCTATGGAAACAGCACAACCATGGCTTGAAGTAGAGGGACACCGAATTATCTTTTGTTCAGCTATAATGTCATAAGGTTGCAGTTTCTGAATGTAGGTTGGAGGAGAGTGCAGTCAGGTTACTCATAATGCTACTAGGGTCTTTCTGTTTTAACAGCAATGAAATCAGGAGACTGGGGCCTTGGAGAATGAAGGGTTTTGTTGTTGTTATCTTAAAAGTGGAGTAAGCTATTCCTGAGAAAGTTTAATATTTGAACTCAGCAGCCAAACAAACACATCCTTCACTTAGTGCTCCGTCAGCCCACAAATCCAACGATGTGCTTTGAATATTATATAAACACGTAAGCAGCAATGGAAACACAATGGGGCACAAACTAGACAGAACATCTGCAACACCAGATTTCTGACACAACCACTGAATTTGACAGAAGTTTGCTGCATTATAGCTGCTTTCTCTACTTTTAAGTCAACATTACTGGTGTGATTTTCATGTCGATGCATTTCTGCAGTCTTGCCAGTGTCCTTTACAAGTGTCTCCTCACAGCTGGGCAGGGTCACTATCACCACATTAGTACACTAACATGTTAAATGCACTAAGGACTATGACTAGACGCTCACCCGTGTAAATATCAGTCCTGTTTTGGTGAAGGGAGCGACGGATGTTCCCTTTACAATGGCACTTTTTCTGCTGGACAACGGAGCAGCTTCACATCTGAATGTATGAATTAAAAACAATAAATAAATGATCAAATATACTGTGCCATTGAATGAACTACATATGAAGTGATGGTCTGTTAGCAGGACACTGGCATTTAGTCACATACTGTATTACTTTTAGGCATATTTGTACATATAGTTACAACTCATTGCATGTTAGGTTTTGTTTTTTTATCATAAATTATTGTTATTTTATGTATATTACTGTGTGCTTTTTTTAAATGACTGATTTTATTGCTATGTAACAAGACACTGTAAACAGAAGCAAGTACTGGAGTATAGATACTCTCCATCTCTGTCACTTTCTTTCATCCTCAGGTTCTTCATTAAAAAAGAAGCAACATTTCAAGTGATTTGACTCTTAATGGTTTAATGTGTTCACAGTAAAATCCTGGACATTATTGACTCCTATGATGCAGGTATATGTACATTCAATGCAAGGTTTGAATTGTGCCTTTAAGGCCTGTAGGGGTATTTAAATGCATTTTCTTTAGTTGGCTTCGGGTTGCAGAAAATACTCAGATTTAGTTAAGAAAGTGCAACATGGCAGTTCACTAGCCTTTATCAGGACTTGCACAAACATCTGACATTAAGAACTACTTTAAAGTATGATAAACAGTCATGAAGACAGCTGAAAAATCACAATATGTCCTCTTTTAAATGTGTTTGCTAACATACTGCTTTTGAGTGTGTGTTTCACTGCGCATGTAGCTGTAGAGCAGTGGTTCTACAGGAATATGCACCGTGTTGTCCAGACGTAAACAAAGTAACTCATACTGTCATTGCTCCAAAGTTCAAAGCTGCAGTAATCTATACACCGATCAGGCATAATATTATGACCACCTGTCTAATATTGTGTGTCTTATGTGGTCAGAAATGCTCTGAACCATTGGACATGGACAAGAGGACCTCTCAGGGTGTCCTATGGGGTCTGGAACCAGGACGTTGGCTCTGGATCCTTTGGGTACTCTGGCTTGTGCAGTGGGGCCTCTGTCAATCAAACTTGTTCCACTGCATCCTGTTGATGCTTGATCAGAATGGAGTGTAGGAAGTTTGGAGGTCAAATCAACATGTTGGGCCATTGTCATGTTCCTCAACATGTTCCTGATTGTTTGATGTTTTTCCATGTGGTGGGGTGCATTTTCCTGCGGGGGTAGGCCAGTGACATTTGGGATTTCCATTTGCATGAGGGAGTGTGTTTGTTGTGGGACAGTGTTTATTTGGGTGTCTAAGTCTCATCAACATGAATGTTAAAATCCAAGGTTTTCCATCAGAACACCACATAGTACCAATATGATCAATGTTATTCACCTGTCAGTGGTCATAATATTGTGGCTGATCCGTGCATATTTCCATTTGAAAAGGCTTAAAGAAGCCCTGTAATACCAATAGGATCCCTCATACTGAGATTTATCAGCAAACAGTTATTTCTCTCAGCTCTGTGAAGCATCTCAGTGTTTTCCGGCCTGATGTTTTGGTTTATTGGCAGCACAACCTGCCACAAAGCAGCAAACTACAAGGGGTTTTTGAAAACCGTAGCCTGCAGACTGTAGACAGGAAGGGGAAAACCGTGTGAAATGTGTGGTGGAAATCATGAGATTCATATCGGAAATCTACATCAGATGAGTCAGACTAATCATAATGTCAGGCACTCAGATGCTTCACACTATTATTATACAAAAAACCTCTGAGCTGTTTAATTTGAAGTAAGAAATAAAGAAAAAAAAAGTTGAACATAACGATTAACATGTATTTATAATTAACCATGAAGGCCAGTAGTGCAGTTTCATCTTCAGAGCACTGCCTTTCTCTGTTTTTGTCAGCACACAGAAATCTTGTTGAATAAACGTTGTTGTTATTATCAGTAGACAAACCGAGTTGGGGCTTTGTGTTTATGTTCAGTATGAGCTGCACATGGTGGTCAGTCATCGAGGTGAGTAGTGTGATGGAAGTCTCATATTCATGTTGTGTAGCAGGTTTTGAAGGCTAATCCTGCTAGCATGCTTTAGCTGCTGTAGTCAAGATGTTCTGGGTTTAGCTTCATATAGAACTTTAGTTCCTGGAGTGAGACTTTATAGACATGAATAAGCTTCTGTTAGTAAGTCTTTTCAGTTCATTCTTCCAAATCCAATACTGAACAGTTTGGGATAAATACAGGCATCGTAACAGCCCTACTTTGTGTATATGTTTGCTTTTACAGTATGTTTGTTATTTTTCAGTGGGGTGTTGGTTTGTAAATGTAAAAAAAATCCGTTAAAGCAGCTTTAAGAACAGGATTAGTTAAACATCTTTATTGGGTCATTTATTCCAATTCAATGTTGATTTTAAAAAACGCATATTGTAAACAGCTAAAGTAAAAAAGAGTTTAAAAAAAACACTGCAGAATTTAAAAAATTGCTTCCTTTAAAATGACATTGTCACAACTCTCCTTCTGGATTCACCTCTATTATCTGTACCATTTAATAAGAACCTGTAATGTTTTGGTTTTTCAACCATCAGTCATGGTCTGCAGTTGTCATGGTAACAGTGATGTCCTGTTCTGCTGCTGCTGGACAAGGTGCAACTATGGTCTCCACCTCTGTGACCTCAATAACCAGTTCTCTGATGGCAGCCACACTGTCCAATGGCAGCTCAGCAGCACTGTCTGGCTGCGATTCCATTGGCTGAGAGCTTTGAAGGACTTCCTCCTTCACCTCTTCTTTCTTTTCCTCTTGATCTAGTTTCTTCTCATCTTCTTTTCCTGTCTCAAACTTGACCTCGCTGCTTGTCTCCTCCTCATCCAGCCTCTCTTTACACTCTGTGGTTGAGGTGGTGGCGCTCTCTGCTGGTGATCCAGAGGAACTGCAGCCTTCATTGACAAGCTCACCTCCTTCTTGCACATCTTTTTCATCCTCCATCACTTCTTCTTTCTCCTCTTTGATCATCTCATCTCCCTCTTTCTCTGCTGCCTCCTTCTGCTTCTCCTTCACCCTCTCCACCTCCCAGCTGTCTTTAATTTCTCCTCTCAGGTAAACGGCTCGATCTGTCTGCTGTGGCTTCATCTGCATAACTGTAGCTTCTGCAGAGCTGCAACCAATCGCCTCGCTTAGAGACCCAAGACTGATTTTCAGTTCACTGTCTGCTCCAGGTGGAGGTGATGGTGAAGGATCCTGGATGGACGGAGGCTCCTCTGATGTTTGAGGTGATGGTGAAGGAACCTGGATGGATGAAGGCTCCTCTGATGTTTGATCTGAGGTTGGAAAGTCAGATGGAGGAGGATTTTCTGGTGTTGCAGATTCATCACATTTAGCTTGGTCATCTGTGGATGAGAGCAGAGGATGCGGATCAGGAGAGTCCTGGATGGTGGATTCTGGATCAACAGGTGGACCAGCAGCTTCATCAGAGTTGGAAGATTCAGCTGCTGTTGCATCAGTTCCTATCTTGACTTCTTCTTCTTCTACTTCCTTGATCTCCGGAGCTTCTTCATCAAACTGTTGCGTCACGACAATCACAGGAGACGCGATCTGCTCGGAGCTTTGGCTGATCGTGGGCTCAGATTTGGTTTCAGCACCAGGTTCAGTCTGGCTTTTATCTTCCACCACAGCAGCAGCGGCTTCTTGGTCGTCTCTGGGCGCCGCCAAGGTTGAGGAGCGTCGAGCCTGGCTGGCTGGACTCCCCGGTGCAGAGCGAGGAGGCGTCTGTCCCAGCAGGCTGTACTGACTGATGGCCAGATCTGAAGTGTCCAGGAGGAGGTTGTTGGTCTTCTTACTGGCTGCGTCCTGAACCACTGAGAGACGAGAGGAGGTAAAGTTAGAGATTACATTTCATTTTCACATGCAGCTATTCGGCACAGCTTCAGGGTCCAGTGTACCATCATCTCCTAACTTATGTTTAGTCAATTTTAGAGACTCTAAATCCTCATGTGCTCAAAGTTACAAGAAGTAAAAATAGAGATCTCAAGCGTTCTCAGGTTTGGAGTTTCAGTCGACTTATGAAAAGCAGCCGAGGATGGAGATGTCTTAGTCTCATGTCTAGGAAGCTGTTCTGTCTAAGGAATGTAGGACTTAGAGGTTTAAACTAACGGAAAACTGTACCATAAAATTTAAACTTACAACTTGTTTACAGCAACTTAATAGGAGGAGAGTTTGTGTTTGCTATCGTGTTATAAATAAGCTTTCATTCTTCAGCAAGGAGTGTGGTTCCATAAAATATTAGATTTAACAACAGCCCAGCAGTGTGTTTGTTTTCTTACGTAAGGAAACACGAGTCATGGCAGTTTTCCACACCAGCACTCAGTCAGATCTGCCTTACAGATGGTTTAACAGCTTTCAGAAACCCCTTCGCCTGTACACCTTTCTGACGCCAGATTTGAGAAACATGCGTCCAAAAATGTGAGTCAGATTTCCAAAACCGACTGTGCTCTCAGACTGTTCAGCTGCACGGAGGAGAGAAGGGATTTATTTTCTAGAAGTCTCATTTTTTCATTTGTTGCTTCACTATTTTTGTCACTGAGTGCAACATTAATGTCTTCTAGGACAGAAAATGGGCTCCATGAAATGAACAACTTCACATCGAACAGAGTCCAACCCCTAAAAGCAGTGTCTGTAAACATGGTCACTCACAGTTTTAAAGTGCCAGAGCTCAACACACAATCGCTGTAATGTGTCACACTCATTCAGTCATTTGTGCTGACATATAGCAGTAAACCATCTGTGTGTGTTTACCTGTCTCTATCTCTTTACTCAGCATGTTTCTCAGAACATCATCGTAGACGTTGTGAACCAGGATGAAGCTGCTGTAGTCGGAGAAAATGTGCTGCTCGAACTGCTGCAGCTCCTGGACACAGAGAACACATGTGAGGCTTTGCAGAGTGAAAGTTCACGTGTGACAGACTGCAGCTGCTTGACCTACAGTTTTCCACTTGCTGTCCATCCTCCTGGTGAGAGAAGGCAGGGTGATCTGCAGTAGAGCTTCCTCGTAGAGCTTCCTCTGGACAACTCTGCTGTCGTAGTCCAGCTGCTGCTCGCACAAAGACAGACAGTATTTAACGGTCTAAGTCCTGATGTGATCATCACTTATCAACATGTTAAGGTTTATTACATCCCTCTACACTCTAAAAAGTAATTCAGAACACCTATTGCCACCACTAATTACATGCACGCAAGATTAAATAAATAAATAAATAAAATATACCGATTTAGATAAACCTCTTGAGTTATAATGGTTATTTTGGCGGATTGTGTCCACATAATAATGTCGCATCAACTTAGTGTTGTGTGTAAATTAAACTCAAATTCCTGCGTTAGTTGACTTAAACTGAATTCAGATTAAGGTAACTTATTAAATTGGCTTCACACCTTAATTTATCTTCGCTATGAATTCAGGATTTTAAGTTCTTCTACCTACTAAAGATACCTGGATAATTTAAGATTGCATGTTAGAGGACATGTAGGCTGAACAAATACAACACAAAGTTACGTAATGTCCATGAGGTTCCTTACATATAAACACACATGCGCCAATTTCCTGCACAGTAAATGTCACTTCTATAGTGAATCTAATAATAACGCTTTATTTTGTTCGCATAACATCGTATTACTCATGTAAAACTGCATCTTCTACTTCCTTCACCAACATTTAAATTACACATAATGGATTTTTTCAATGCTTAAAACCATTTCCTCCCACTGAAGTCACAATCTATGGTTTAACTTCTTTACCTTCAGGACTCTTTCTTTGGCTCTTTCCAGCTTGACAGGAACCTGAGACGGCTGCAGTCTGGATGAAGACTGGAGGAACTGCTCTAAGGTGTAGACGGCACTGTCCAGCAGCTGCAACGTTCAACAGACATCATATGTGACTAAACTACACCCTTTGAGCTTTTCTGCTTCTGATTAGAGTCCTCGTAAAGCCATGACTGCACTGAAGGTTGCACTTCATACCTGCTCCATCTCCAGATGTGCAGAGTGAATCAGTCTCTGAGCGCCGCTGAGTCCAAACCGCTGCTTCAAGTCTTCAAGTTTCCCTGTCAGGCTCTCCACCTGCCTGAAGCTCTGATCCAGACTGATGGAGCTCAGACTGGACAAAGCCTGGAGGACACAAACACAGATAAAACCACAACTGTAAGCTAAAAACAGATCAATAAAAGATAAAAGCTTCCACACAGAGACAACACAAAGGCCTCTCTCACCTTCTTCGTCTCCTCCGTCCCTCCATTCGTCTGGGAAAATGCTGAATCCATCTTTGTGTGCAGAATCTGCTGCATCCCGACGATCCCTGAGCTAATGTTTTCTGTCAGTGCTTCGAGGATGGACGTCATGTACGGTGCCACAGACTCACTGCACACCTTCTCTGCTTCTTCACAGACACACGCTGCAACAGAGCATTGATAAAAACATCAGACGTTTGTTTCACAGCTCTGTGTTGTTCGGACTTCAGGTGTTAACGGTCAACGCGCTGTACCTTTGACTTTCTGCTCCAGGAAGCGATGGGAGGACATGATCTCGTCCAGGTTGGATCTGATCAGCGCCTGATTGGCTGAAGCTGTTTGCCGACACTCTTCCCTCAGAACCTCCAGAGCTGCAGTCAGCTGCTCCAGAACCAGCGAGTAGGTCGCCTGCACCGTCTGCACACACAGTCATTCATTTTTCATTCTTTTAGCCTTTATTTAAATGACAGTACAAATCTGAGCACACTGAGGTATGAAGGCCTCATTTACAATGTAGTCAAGTAAGAGGATGGCAGATGTCAGTACATAAAAAAGAAGCTTAGACAGCGATAAAATAATAAAAGGCAACGTTATTAACATAGTAAAAGCATTAGTTAGAGCAGTGGTTCTCAACTGGTCCAGCCTCAGGACCCACTATGTCTCTATTAATAACAGTCTTTTGAACTTTTTGAAGTTCGCTTGATACAGCTTGGGAAAAATGGCTTATTATTTGCTCATTTTGGCATATTTGGACACTTTTGCCAAGTTTTAGGCATATTTTGGCCCATTTTGACAGAGTCTGAGCACATTTTGGTTTATTTTTGGCACATTTTAGCATAAATTTCTCCAATAAGCTGGCAGAACCAAATCTAGAGGTTAATAGTGGGCAACTACTGGTGTCACCACCACTAAATATCCTGCTATTGAAAGCAAACTGTGTCATAAGAAACACGTCTTTTAAAATAAAAGACTTTATACCGCTACTTTTTTTGAGGGGGACATGCTTCTGCGACCCTCTAAAAATGGCTTCACGACCCACTTTTGGGTCCCGACCCACCAGTTGAGAACCACTGAATTAGAGCATTCAAGTGTTAAAAACAACTAAATCAAGCGCAGCTGTAGGTAAGATAAAATATGATAGATATGATAAGTACAAAGTAATAAAATACCATGAAACAGTGAGTTGAAAATGTAATCTGTAAAATCTGTAAGACCAAATTTGTCAGTAAACCAAAGGTTAAAGAGAGCAGAGATAATAAGATAATTATATAAACTTTGATAAATAAGGCAGAATTCTGAGAAGTCAGATTACAGGTCTATATCAGAATTCGGAAATGGATTGGTTTTTATATTTATTTATATTCTATATTCAATTTTTTTGTGTAAACACTTATTTTATTAGTTAATTGTTATTTTTCTTGCATTTCTTACCACTGAATTTCCCCCAGTGAGGAATCAATAAAGAATATTCTATTCAATTCTAAAATGTCTAAAAATAGTGTAATTAAAGCTGTAATAATTGGTTTTTTTTGGGCGCATAACAAGCTGTTGTTGCTTAAACAAGACTGGCATTTTCAGCATTTTAACCCCCAAAATTAAAAAAAAAAAAACCATAAATTTAAATCTGTGCTGATTAGGTGAACACAGTTTTATTAGTAACTCTCCTTTGGTTCTGTTTTAGCCTCTAGTATCTCCTTTGAAAAATATCAGGCCCTTCAGCAGAAGTGGAAGAAGCACTCCAATCCAGTACTTAGGTAAAAGTACCAAGAACACAGTCTACAAAGACCCTACTACAAAATAAAAGTCATTTTACTATAGTAGAAGTACATTAGCACCAAAATAAAAGAACTCATTTTGTACAACGGCATATATTAGTTTAACTCACTGCCAGCCACAGTCGTATCCTCTCAGTCTTCTTGCCCTTCACCCTGGACTGAAGCTGACTCTGTAACCATGGCAACACCTCCTCCATCACCTGGGAGGCCAACACCTGGACAAGCAAACAGACGGGTTTATTTAGCACATGTACGAGGAAACGCAGGCAGACAGGAGGCTGAAGTAGGTGAGAGTGATGACTGACTTGTTCCTCGGTGCCCTGCAGCATTTCCCAGGATTCATAGCAGCCTTTGTCCTGCCGGTAGAGTCGGAGCGCCCGGGTGAACGCCAGGTTCTCATGGGACGAATCACACCAGGGATCTGCAAGAATAGTGGAGTTAGTTATGATTGTAGAGGCGTTGGTGGAGAAAAAATCATTCTTTCCTCCGTTTGGCTACAAGAGATACTTAAACGATACGATACGTTTACCTTTATTAATCCCACAGTGGGGAAATTTGTATTTTTAGAGCAGCAAAGAAAACAGTGCAATAAATTTAAGAATTATCAGTGGAAAAAATAATAATAATAAACCAAAAATATACAGAAGAACCAGTTCAGGATGTCCAAATTCATCTATGTGGAAATAACAACACTACACATATCAATGGTATTGCATGGACTCTTTTATGAGTAGAAATACTAACAGAGAAGTATTAATATTGCACAGATGTTGAACAAAAGTGTGTCATTTTTACATGTAATTTAATATTTGCTGGGAGTCTTCCTTCACTGTAAAAAGTGTGTTTGAGCTGTGGTTTAATTGAAGTGGTTTCAATTAACAAAACAAACAAAAATGTAACCTTGTTTGAATCATAAATAACAAATGTCATAGTGCAATAGATTGAAGAGTGCAGTCCAGTTCTGTATGACTCATAAACCAGTAAACTCTGATTTACAACCGAGTTGCACTCCTGAACAGTTGAACTTCACCTGAGGCATGAATGCTGATGTTTAGACTTATCTTTGAACTCTTATCTTAATCCACTGATGTTATACCTTCATTGGACTTCATTTACTTTTCATCACAACATCACAGACAATAATGCATGTAGAAAGAGTAGTAAAATTACATTTTTTAAACATATGTACAAGACAGTGACAAAGGTAGAGCATAAAATTTGTATTAAGTGTAGAAAACTAATAGAATTTATTGTATTATACCTACTACAGCCATGACTAAAAGTCAGTGCAGCTAAAACTGTAAAACAAGTTCAAGCTTGCAACCAAAAACTTCTACAATGCCCCATCTTTTGATATGAAGCTAGTCCAAACATGCATTTGCTTTACTGTGTGTCTAGACACACAAATCTCACTTATCTTTCTGCTTTCCTGAAGACAGTTTACTTTTGTGGTTTTCATCAACTTTAATTTACATTTTGTCCCTTTAAACTGGTTTTCTAATGTCAGTGAAAGTGTGAGAATTCCTACTTTTGTTTCGGCATTGTTTGTCTGATATCTAAATTTGTAGATGGTTTTTAGTCGGTCACTGATCTTCCTGTATTCTTTTCCGTCACTGTGGTTACAGAGCATCTAACTTACGCGTCACTGATCACGAGTTTATTCACTGTTGTTTGCCTCAAGTTTCTACGTAGGGGCCTGTATTTTCAATATAGTCTTTCTGAAGTACTCGTTTTTGATTGATCATATGGTAAAATACTCTCCAACTTAGAAATAATGCAGTGGTGAAACAGTGTGGAGTCATTTGACATTTACATGATGCTGCACAGGGATGAATTCACTTCTGTTGGTGGTCTGTAGGTGTTGACCTTCTGCTTGCCGCTTCCCAACTCCCTCTCCTTTCATATCGTATTTATACTGTCAGCCAACTGATAAAGCCTGAAAATAGCCCCCTAAATAGTAAATAATAAATAATAATCCTTGGATGTAAATGCAGCTGTATAAGAGGTGTGTTCATCCATCTCTATTTTCTGACATCATGCATGAACAGTTTACAGTAACGGCTCTGATTTGTCCTGTTCAGCTTTAGCATCTTGTTTTGCTGTTTATCAGTGTTTGGTTTCACTTCTTTAATTTATTTTTTTTTTAACTTTATTTTTTAGCATTTTAGACATGAAAAAAAAGAGAAAAAAAATAAGTAAATAAATAAATTGGGCATTCACAATGTTAAAAGACATAAATAACAGATCGGTTCACAGGTACAAATTTACATCTTGTCAGTGTCTTTAACAAAGAATTGTGTATAATTGTCCCATTTTTCCCAGTATTTTGCCCCCTTATGTTGTTGTAGGTGGAGGCTAAAAGTCATGAGCTCCATTGTCCTTATGTCTTTGACAATTTGATTCATGAAGACCATTGAGGGAGTGTCTCTTTTGAGCCAACATTTTGTAATTGCTTTTTTCGCAGCAGCAAGAATTATCCTAAATCCTTAATTTTTTTTAATGTATTTACGTTCTGTTTCTTTCTTCACTGAATCCCAGATTGTATGTCTTTTTTGGTTCAATTCCCCATAAGGAGCTTTCTTTTCTTAATAAACTGGTTGCAGAAATTTGAGGAACCGAAAGCTCCGCTAATGCTGACGGAAGTGTTCTTCAGTTTATCACCATTGGTGTGAATCACGTGTGGGCAGCTAAAAACCGACTGGCATGAAGTCATTTCCTCCCTGAGGTCACCCACTTGTGAAGTGGAGGGTCGGAGCATCAGAAACACTGTTGGAAGTACAATTCTACAAGAGCTTACCACAGACAGACGTCCCATTTCTGAATTACACACTCAATTTCATGTGAATTAGTCCGAACACGCAAAAATGCAGAAAATGTGGTGACATGGTTTCCGTTAAATTTGTGTAGATACCTTGTGTTCTATGTAAGAAAGGGTAAATAAATGGTCACCTGTAACGTTTTTCCTTTGTAGAGAATAAGCTCTAAAATCCACCTGCAGTTAGAGAGCAGCTGGTTGACACTTTTAGCAGCATATTTATAATTCTAAGAAGTGATGAAGTTACTGCTGTTGCTCAGCGTGTAAATGCACACAACTCTCTCTCTCTTTCTTTGGAGACGTTTATATGGTTCCTGCTGCTGTTTGATGCTGCAGGTATTTAATAAACTCAGAGGAAATAATCCTAAACAACTGGAAGCAAGAAACTAAACTGGGATCCTGATCCGGACTGATATAGTCTCCATGTTGTATGTTTACAGCTAATTAATGAAATTACATGAGCTGTTGTTCCACATGCGCAAATGCTCTTGCTTTTGAACCCTTTATATTCACTGATCAGCCACAGCATCCTGACCACTGACAGGTGAAGTGAATAACATTGATCATATTGGTACTATGTGCTGTTCTGCTGGAAAACCTTGGATTTTAACATCCATGTTGATGAGACTTAGACACCCAAATAAATATTGTCCCACAACAAGCACAATTCCTCATGCTACTGGAAATCCTAAATGTCACTGGTCTACCCCTGCAGGAAAATGCACCCCACCACATGGAAAAAACATCAAAACAATCAGGAACATGTTGAGGAACATGACAATGGCCCAACATGTTGATTTGACCTCCAAACTTCCTACACCCCATTGTGATCAAGCATCAACAGGATGCAGTGGAACAAGTTTGATTGACAGAGGCCCCACTGCACAAGTCAGAGTAGCCAAAGGATCCAGTGCCAACGTCCTGGTTCCAGACCCCATAGGACACCCTGAGAGGTCCTCTTGTCCATGTCCAATGGTTCAGAGCATTTTTGAGGACATAAGGGGGACCAACACAATATTAGACAAGTGGTCATAATGTTATGTGTGATCAGTGCAGATTCTGATGCTGCAGGTATTTAATAAATTCTAAAGGAAAGACTCTCTGTGCTGTTTTTAGGGAAATATTGCTGTTAAAATGTGGAAAAAGCATTTCCTTTATTACTTTACACAACTAGGAAGTACCATTGCTAGTGTGCATTTATCTGTTATTGTGACTTTTCAGATTCAAACAGACTTGTGTCTTGTTGGACGTAATGCAGAAATGTTGGTAGGTTGGACATGGTAAGATTCCCCTAGGACTTTTAGGGACTATTTTGTGAAGTGTTAACTATAAATTAGCTTTACTAAAACAACAATAATCAGCTTGTTGGCTGATTCAAACTGAAACAATTAGCAGAACGCACCATACAGCTAAGAAAAACAGCAACATTCAGTAATAATTCTCCTCAGGTTTTTCACACTACCCATGGTCATTTGACTCAATGACCACAACAAACAAAATCAACTGGTGCAGCTTTAAGAAACTGCAGAAACACTTTCTTTCGGTCAGTTTTCTGTAAAGGAACGTGAGAAAGAAATACAGAAATTAAGCTTATTAATTTGGCATTAATGAGACCAACACTGTTTGTTTGCTGCGGCTTCTTTTAATATATCTGCAGTGATGGCCTGCAGCGTGTTACTTCCTGTCACTGCTGAGGACGTCTTGGTGCAGACATGACGTGACGTTGCCGCCTCACGACTTCCAGTGAAGGGGTTTGTTTTAGGCTTGTATCCTTGCTAACCACACAGGAAGCCAACAGCATTAATATTTTATCCGTCGCCCCGGCAACTGCCACAACAAGACTGAAGGCGAGCCAACCAGCAGCAACACATAGTCTACCCCCTCGTCTGACAGCACACAACCCACTCAGACACCATTTAGCAGTTTAAAATACTGTATGGGGCATTTTTCAACAGGAGTTAATTGTTGTTGAACACTATGATTCGATTTTAGGAATTAAAACTAGTTTTCTGTTCTTTATTGAAACATTTCGTGAATGAAGGGTTATTTGTTGTTTTTCCAAATGCACATTAATCAGGATGTACATTGAGTAATTTAGCATAAAAGGATGTCATCAGCAAAAAAGTGACAATTACTGACTTTCACGCTGTATTTAATTACTTATTTATTTACATTTTAATAACCAGCCTAACACTCCTTTGTTACTCGTCTTTATGCCAAACTATACACAGCAGCTAAACCCACCCGGGCTCAGACTTTGATCACGTACCTTTTGCAGAACTGCAACTACTTGTGGCCACAAAAGGTAATAATAGATGGTCGGTTATTTTATGTATGCAGACATGCGGCAAAGTCGTACATACTGTTGACTTTCTAGACATATTTGGACGAGCAAACACCTGATCCTCCTTGAAACACTACCTACGGGTAAAGGTGGTATACTCAAACGAATAACACTTAAAACTAACCTCTTGTAGTCATTTAAGTCAGTGAACTCTTCATTTATCACACAAGTAAATTCATCAAGTGAGAATCAAGGGCTCCAGATTCGGTGCCAATGATTAGAACCTCCGTAGGAAGTGAAAGGTGGAACAAGTCTTATTGAAACCTCTTCTGGTTTTTTCTTTGAAGTGCTTCATCGTGCCATGGTCTAAAGAGTTCTCTATGGCCTTCTGAAATTAAGTGTAAGGACAAATGAGTATGACAAGGAATCTATTAAGATCTCCAGATGATTTGAAATTCATTCCACAAATCCCGCTGCGAGGAAAATGTGGTTTAGATCAGTGGTTCTCATCTGGTCCAGCCTCAGGACCCACTATGTCTCTATTAATAACGGTCGCGACCCAACTTTTTGAAGTTCGCTATTCCTGTTAACAAATTAAGGTTTGTTTGGATGTAGTCTTAACACATTTTGACACAGCTTGGGAAAAAATTGCTTATTTTTTGCTCATTTTGGTATATTTGGACACTTTTGCCAAGTTTTGGGCATATTTTGGCCCATGTTGACAGATTCTGAGCACATTTTGGTTCATTTTTGGCACATTTTAGCATAATTTTCTCCAATAAGCTGGCAGAACCAAATCTAGAGGTTAATCATGGGCAACTCCTGGTTTCACCACCACTAAATATCCTGCTATTGAAAGCAAACTGTGTCATAAGAAACACGTCCTTTAAAATAAAAGACTTTACACCACTACTTTTTTGGGGGGGGGCATGCTTCTGCGACCCTCTAAAAATGGCTTCGCGACCCACTTTTGGGTCCCGACCCACCAGTTGAGAACCACTGGTTTAGATTTCACTGCCTCTGGGACCGGGCAGCTTGCAGACATTGAGTTAACCGTAAACTCTGCATCACAACAAAGAAAGCTTCAAAGTAAGGTGAGACCATCTATTGGAAAGCACAAGCAGACTTTTCAGTGGTATCGAGATCCTTAAAACACTTACAAATCTACCAAGGAATGGCTGAATAACAGGTTTTGCATGGAAGTGGTTAAAACTTTCAGTGAGCTGATGTCAGACTCTGGTGCATAGTTATGCAAAAACACCAACAATAAGTTATTTCTGCTAATGTGGGCAATAGAAGCCTCTGAGACTTACTTTTTACAGACTTTTTCAACAAAATAGCATCATACCTGTTGATATTATTGTTGAATAAAGGTCTTAAACTATGTCATTTGTATCTATTTGGTCCAGATATGTCAAAAAAAAAAACTAGATTTCCCATTGGGTGTACTTATTTTTTTCATTTAACTGCATGTATGATGAAATCAGCTTATAAATTCAACCAGCATTGCTCTCAGTAGGCCACACATAGCAAAACTTTCATATTTAACTCAACCTGTGCATTATTCTCTACATATTTCTACATTTAGAAGACTGTATACTATCAATGTTGTCTACATATAGAAGAAACTGTGCAATATCAACAGTACTTATGTGCATTTGTTTATTTTTATTTTTCTACTGAAGTCAAAAGGATGTAAACGTATTATCTTATCTCTTATTTTATCCTATGATATGTAGGAGGAAGTCAAGTCTGCTTTGAAAAGTCTCTCTTAAATGTGGTGACATGTCGCTGGCATCAGCCTTATCTCACTGTTTCACTCCTTCCCTTCAGGGCAGCGGTTGATGACAAATGTTCTTCCTGATGTGAGTAATTCTATATAATCAGATACTTAAATTGCGCAGCATTACCCCCACCAGAAAATTAACCATGTTGGTGTTTTAAAATTAGTTTTGTCTTTGTTCTGATACGATACCACTGACTTTATAAACAAGTCAAGCCACCTTTTTTAAAATAGCACATTTAAAACAACAGCCGTTCCACCAAAGTGGTTTCCTGTGAAAAAAGATTATGATTGGTGCTACAAAGTTAATCTAACATGTTTAGGTATTGTGATTAAGACCCTATAGTGTAATTTATGATGTGATTTTACTTGGGTAATTTGCATATTAAGGATTAAAACTCAACAAAAAACAACTATTACATAAAATACTACTTTACTTGACCATAATGGATATTCAGGCTGAGACCCTTATTAATGATGGGGAATAACCGGACCAATGTCATAACGTAGCTATAGACCATACGTTGTTATCAATTACAGAACCTAACCTAACTAATCTAAGTATTAGGACTGAGACCCTACAACAGCATTAATACAAAAGGAGATTAAGTTGATGAATTTCAAGCTGAAGTTTTGACCCTACAAAAATGAAAACCTAATATGGAAGAACAAACAATCCATGATATCGGTCCATATGCTTCCTACTAAAAACCAGTTTTCAGGCTCAGTGTGGTGGCTCTAACTGTCACCATGTTGGAAGTGATTGATTCCTCCTAACTCCTAGCCTATCGAAAAATAGGAAAACTAGCTATAGAGACTAAAACTATTTTTCGTACCAGGCTGTAAACATGTTTATTTCTGCTGTAAAGTTGGACATTTTAACATGGAGCTCTATGAGGAATTAACTCACTTTTGGAGTTAGCCTCAAGTGCTCATTCTAGGAACTGCAGATTTTGGCACCATTGGTTGACGTCAATGGTCAATCATTGACGTCAACCAATGGATGCTGCTAATTACCCTGGATGCTACTAATTACCTCTGCCAAGGAGGTTATGTTTTTGCCGGCGTTGGTTTGTTTGTTTTGTGTTCAAAATAACTTGAAAAGTAATGGACGGATTTGGATGAAATTTTCAGGAAATGTGTGAAATGGGACAAGGAACAAATGATGAAATTTTGGGAGTGATCCGGAGCACCGTCTGGATCCAGGATTTTTTCAAAAGATTCTTTAACATTGGGAGTGTTAGAAAGCCTTGCAGGAAAGTGCTTTGCACATATATGGTGGATGTCGGCCGCTCATGCTCGAACACAGCAGTGCAACGGTGTGAGAGTGATTACCGGACGGTTAACTTTTTTTAAGGATACTTTGTCGTTGGGAGATTGTGTTGGAGGTGGACTGAAGCTGCTTGGCGGAGGTCTGTGCTCTCTGAGTGCTTTTCTAGTTGGTTTATGCTCTACATGTTTCAAGCATAGTGTAAAAGTGGGCCACAGATTAAAAGTGTGTGTGGTTGTTTTACCGAGGCTGCGGTGCCTGATGCAGGTCTTGAGGCCAGACAGGAAGTGATGTCGTTCCTCCTCTTGTTGAAACAGGAAGCAGGTGTGGCCCATGTAGGGCAGGTGCAGGTACACAGCAAACACATCTGGAGATGACACCACCGAAGAAGAATCCTCCTTCACACCTGGACAGACAGACAACAGTGTTACAGATGTGACTGTGTCCTCTCTCAAGCATGAACCAACTTGTGTTCAACAATAATAACAGTCCATAATAGCAGCTCATACCAACATTTGACAGTCAGACAAGCCATGACTAACACAGCAAAACTGAATATTCGAATTGTAATTTGTAACTTTATTTACATGCAAATGATGAAAAAGATTCAGTTTTGATAGTGGAGATTTGCTAAGTTTCGTTTGGCCCAAAAACCTTAAGACCTTCAGTATGTCTCAACAGCACGACTTCAGCAAATTTCATCTTCCTATTATTATAAAATGGGAAGTATTATCAGTATGAAATTCATCTGACTTCCTTCCATGTTTCCTGAGTTCTCCTTGTGTCGAGTCCACCATACTGACCGACCGCAAACTACAGACGGTACTTCCTGGTTTATCATTGGTTCTTCTCCACAAAGATTAAGCCCATCCAGTAGCAGCAACAGCAGTGCATTAAGAAACAAAATGCATTTCTGCATCCAAGCTGTTTATTGATGTTGCATAGGTGGTCATGAACCTCGTTGTTGGGCTTTAAAAATACATAATTTAAAATGTAGTGTGGAGAGGGTTGGCTGTACTGCAGCAAACTCCAGAGGACGATGGAAACCTAGATTTTGACTACTGTGTTTTGAAACCTTTTATAACACCTGTGTCACAGCAGATGTAAACGAAGGATCAGGTTTAAGTTTGTGCCAATACGAATCAGACCTTGATCTTGATCCTGATCTTTGAGATGGGTTCAGGACACCCCCACTGTTAACATTTTTACAGACGTCTCTTTTATAATAGTGCTCTATAGAAGAAAATATAACAATCACATAGAGGGTTGGGATGGACTCCGGGTTTGTATGAACTGACCAATTGAGTTTCTGTTTCAATTCAGGTTCAGTTCAGTTCAGGTGTTTTTATATATTGGTGACAATTAACAACATATTGTAAGTCATCTCGGGGCACTTCACATTGTAAGGTGAAGACATTATAGTATTATGAGCTGCTCTTTGGTGACAGTTGGAAGAAAAACTCCCTTTTAAGAGAAGTAAACATCCGGCAGAACCTGGCTCAGGGAGGGCAGACATCTGCCTCGACCGGTTGGGGTGAGAGGAGAGAGAAAAGGATAGCAGACATCTGTATTCAAAAAAATCTTCTACACAAAGACAGTGTTAAATACCATTGAGTATTGCAGCGCAGGTTTTCTCCAGGTGAGCTCTGGACTCCTCCTCAGTGGTGAACATGTTGCCCCCTGCTGGCTGGAGGACCAACTTAGCTGCACTTCCACGGTTGAACGTCTACAGATGGAAACATGTTCAGCAGCCAGAATGCAAATTATTCAGACAGCAAATGTCATGTTTTGCGTTTCGAAGTGTAGATGTGTTACCTCCAAGTTGTCATGTATCTCCACTCTGTAATCTCTCCTCAGGACGACGTATCTCTCTTTGCATTTCTTTCCCTGCTCGTCCCAGCAGGAAAACTTAACATTTCCTTGATACAACACTTCTTCTGGAGGATACTGAGGCTGCACACACACACACATATACACTGATTAAACTTTCATCATTAGGAGTTACCAGAGATTTCTGCATCCAGCATGAATACTGTCTGTATAGTTAGAGTAAACCAGTGTTGATTAATTGATGGATGTCTTGATAGATTCAGCTCCTACCCTGTGTGTGAGCAACAGGCCCCGCCCCTCTTTCTTAGGCTCCACCTCCTGGTGTAAATGTCCAAAGTAGGCGACAGAATATTGCTGACGGTAAAACTCACTGAAGCTCTGGAACGTGCTGTCAACAAGTCCTGGATGAACACAAACACAAAAAACACATAAAATCTTTCTTCTGGAAAACACCTGCAGCTCCTCACACTTTGTGATATGAACATTTACACATGCACACTTATGTATTATCTAAAAGTTACAGTTCAAGGAAGAAAATATTTCAGATTATTAACGATAATTTTAGGACTAACCTGCTCAACCAGAGAGTCAGTTAATTTTGTTTGATTTTATCTGGACAAGATTGATAACTTTAACTAATTTCTAATTAAAAATGGAATTAATCGACATACAGATGCTATTTATTACAAGAAACCCTCTGTGCATTTAGATCTAATGGAGACATAAAAGCTGCACTAATCAATATTCTTGTATTAACATTGCCATACATGACTATATGTAAAGTGAAACTGGGCACTTTTAGTGATTAACACACAGAATTATTACCCCACACACTGTTTTTTAAAAAGCAGTTTCAACACATTTATTAAACAATATTCTGTTTCCAAGATTTTACCCTTTTGTTAAATAACAAACCTAGTAAAATCACAGTTAAAAAAGCATTAATTTACATGTTAACAGTAAAAAAAAAAGACAAACAGGTAAAAGCTGTGCATAATGTTCACATCAAAAATCTCTATTTTTTATAAATAGTTATTTGTTCTTCTGCAATGACGGCCTGTAAAACTGCTTCATTTTCACTGCATTAAAATCTGAAAAAAATGTTATTATTTTACACATATTTGCCATAATTTGAAAAAAATTGTATTTTTAAAAACTGAACAATGGTAAATAATATTTTAGGGTTTTGTTTAATTATAAATAATAGGTGGTAAAATCACTGGGGGAAAAACATTTAAAAATTAAATAGTAATTAATTCTGTTGCAATGTACGACTGTAAAACACAGTTTTACCGTATTTAAATTGACTAAAAATGCCATTATTTTACTTATTTTTGTAATTATTTTTTCTGCGTTTACAGTTTTTAAACTTTACAGTATTTCAGCATTTATTAACATATGTTTTTGTGCATCCTTGTTGCCAGATTTTCCCCGTACTGTTCAGGTTTGCTCTCGTTGCTCTCATCAGTCTCTTCTTCGGTTTCAGCATCAAAAGGGCACAACTCTGCGCTTTCACACACTTGACCTCTAACAAACTCTTGTGTTGCAGCTTCATAACGTGAGAATTTGTCAGTACTGCGTTTGCAGTTTGTTCCTCTGTCATCAGGTGACCAGAATAAATGTAGCTTTACAGTCCTGCTATCATTTTACATAGTGCATGCTCAGGTTTTACTGTAGTGTTGGAGAGCAGCTAATATATTTCACATGTGACCCCCCAGATGATTATTTCCATTCACACTCGACTATTAAACAAATGGTTTTAATCAAAATTAGGGAGGGTAAATGCCACCCAGCATACTGAGATGATGCACATGGAGGCTTTGCTGAATAATCGCTGCTCTGCTTTGGTTTCAGTAATGAGTTTGCAGTACAGGAGGTGAGAAGAGGATGACAGTAACTCATGCATGAACAAATAACTCAAGCAAATGCGTAACTCCATCCACACACACAGAGCCACAGTTACTTTGTCTGAATTTGTCAAATGAGCAACCAGCGGCCTCCAACAACGACATTACTACTCTGGATCTCTGAACTGGACGCTCTGTGAACGTGGCGCAGTCGTAATCTGTTGCTGATCGTTTGTTTACAGCGTTTGTTCGGTATCATCTGCTCTTTGGGTCGATCTCTGGCCTCACTTTCATCTTCCAGGCTGACACACAAACACAGACAGGGAGACGGATATATCTGACGGCCCGTAATAATATAATAGTTGGAAATGGCTGTAATTGCATTCTAGTTTGGAGCAGACATTAGAGGCAGGATGTGACTGTGCTGATAACACGTATAGGAATGCACACATGGAGGAATAAGCACCAGCATTCACACAGTACTCGTCTGTTATTTTTGTTCATTTTAAGTAAAAATTACGTTAAAAACCAACTTTTTTTTAAAATTACACTCACAATTATAACTCCTGTTCTTGTGTTTCTATCCCACTTAAGCCACCCTGATGGTTAAAGCCAGTCTCCTATACCCACTACGCCCCCTGATTCTCAGGACCCTTGTTGTATATCACACCCCTCCTCACATTTCCTGTTACTGTTTATTTGAATAAACTCCTTCGGTGTAAATGTTAGGAAACTGTTTATATATGGTGCTACATAAACTGTAAAATAAATTTAATTTTTGCTTTTTGTTTGTAATTTAGAGCATGAAACTGCAGCTATGAGCCTTTAAACACTGATGAAAATTCACAGTCCAGATCACAATAAAGCAATTAAAGTTAGTCGCATGAGAAAAGGCGCATAAAGGATGAAGTAATGAAATGCTGAAAGGGAAAAACTCTTTTTATCGACTACAACACGACTACTATCTGCAATATTACTGCTACTTCTGCAGCTGCTACATCACTTACTGCCTCTGCAACAACTACAAGTATCGCTAGTGTTACTTCTATGACTACAAGTGCCACTATCACCTCTATGCTTCTGTTTTTTTACTTGACATAATCTTCCTTCCTCTCTTTTTATCCATCTCACTCAGATATAAGATACCTGAACCATCAAACTTGCAATCTGACAGAAAAAGTATTGTGATTCAATTCTTAGTTACCTTTGACGTGGCTGATTTTCGCCTCATCCAACAAGCCAGAGGAAGATGCTCCCATATTATCTGCTTCTCTTTCCTTTAAATTACTCTGCAGAAGCTGAATTAAATGATTTGAATGTGTACACAAAGAATAAACAGGAAGCCTACGGGTAGCACACGTCAACTGATCGAGCAGCTCTGATGTGTCAACGAGGGTTTTTTGCTCAGATCATTTCCTCTGTTCTCTGACTCAGTGTGTGGTGAGCTGGGCGGGACTGTGAAAAAAATATGAGTGAAATCTGTCACAGGGGTCCTCAGACCAACCACTACATCATTTGCAAGTGTCACAAGCTCCCCTGTAGGGCCATCTGCTGGCACACTGAGATGAAACAGCATTCTGACAGACCGACACTCTGAAATCACATAATACTGATACTGGCAGTTTTGGAAAAGCGAAAAAGATGAATATTGTAAACAATGATTCTCTTATCTTTCACTGTATGTCTACTGATTGATAGTTCATTCATTTTCACAATAATGTTTTTATAGCACATTACTATTAAACCTTTTTTTACAATCTCCTGTCATGATCCCTGCTTCATCCCTTCTCACTCAGCCCTGCTTGCCCTCACTTCACCCTAGCTATCCCTGCAGCCTAACTGCACTAATTAGAGGCAGCTGCAGGGAGCAGCTCACCTGCCACTGATCACCTCCCTCCATAAAGTCTGGCTCAGACCTCCACTCTCTGCAAGACCATAGACAGTGAAACCCCGTTTTCCTGCCTGCCTTCCCACGCGTCGCTGCCACCAGAACCCCCTGCCTCAGCGACACACTCACCGCCTGGATCCTGCCCCTAGTCAGCCCTTACCTTAGGGGTCTCAAACTCCGGTCCTCGAGGGCCCCTATCCTGCATGTTTTAGATGTTTCCCTCTTTCAACACATCTGATTCAAATGGTCAGCTCATCATCAAGCTGTGCAGAAGCCTGATAACGATCCTGATCATTTGAATCAGACGTGTTGGATGAGGGAAACATCTAAAACATGCAGGATAGGGGCCCTCGAGGACCAGAGTTTGAGACCCCTGCTTTACCTGCTCCTGATTCCCAACCTGTCCCCTGCCAGCCCTCTCCTAAGCTTTGTTGCCTGCCTGTCCTGCATCGGCGTCATACTTGCCATTCTGACCCTGCCTGAACCTGTCGCTGGTCTTGGCCTGTCTCCTGCCTGCCTTCCCCCCAGCCTGCCTGCCCTTTGAGATTAGTTTTTGTCCTATGAGTATTCCCGTTTTGGTCATCTGGCTTAGTTTAATCATACCTGTTTTTCCTTAATCCTGTTTTGTTTGTTAGAGTTATTCCTCGGTTTTTGTAGTTTTGTCCTTTTGCTGTATTAGATCTGGTTTTTCCCATTCTGTTTTCCCACTCTGTTTAGTTTCCTTTTCCAGAATGGGTTTCAGTTTAAGTCTGTTATATTCCCGTGCTGTTAGTGTCGTTTAGTGATTAGATTCAGTTCCTCTCAGTTCCCTCCTCTGTTCATCATGTGAATGTTCTTAGGTTTTGTCGTTTAGCTCATTCTTTTTTTTTTTGGTTTGGTTTGCTCCTGCTATTTTCCTCCTCAGCTTAGATTCCTCATTCTATGTTATTCCAAGTCCCGTCCCGATTTAACAAATCATTTGTTTAAAAACTCCACCCGTCTCTGTCTGCTCTTGTGTCTGCACCTGGGTTCTCAGACACCCCTCGTAACATCTCCACAGTATAAATTCAGTGGATTCATGAAGTATTCAGGCGCCTTCAGTTTTTGCCCACTTCATTGTGTTGTAGATCTATACTTTAAACCTGGAATCTCATTTGCAAAAGTATCCCGATGCTTTGCTGTGGCTCCAAGTTATGTTCAAGCCCATCCTGTTTACTTCTATTATCCCTGAGATGTGTCTAGACGCTGACTCGAATCTGTCTGCAGCCAAAGAACGAACTGGACAAAGTTTATACAGGAACACGCCTGTGAATATAGGGTGCCACAGTCCACACTCCATGCCAGGACAAATGAAATTCAAATATAGATCAGAGCAAGATTATAAAACTATTTCTAAAACCCTGAATGTTCCAAAAGCACAACTGCTTCAGTAACTTTAAAATGCAGGAAGGTTGGAACTACTGAGACTTCACAGCAGATGCTCTACCCAATGTAGCGTCCTAGACGAGATTTTATATGGCGCCGCCCTCCATCGGCAATTTAAATACGCTTAGAAAAGAAATCAATAGCATTGTTTTGCAGTAATAATAGCCCCTTGATGCCTGAATTTGTATACAATCATATAAAATAAATAGTTATTTGTGTTTTTGCTTTCATGCTGATGTTAAATTAAGTAGAGATTGTTAATTTGTCTTTAGCACATGTAATAGATATAAAGGTGTAATGCATCAGGCATTAATGGTAATTTTTTTTTTTATTAATACCACAAATGCCACTCCAACCAGTCCTAAGAGAAACCTTGCAAAAGGTTTTCTAGGTATGTATTGAATATGCACGAACTGGCATTAGGGGAAGGCATACGCTATCTCGAATGCAGATGTTGCAAATTCGCAACAATCGGCATTAAGGGGTTAATTGGGCATTGCTTTACATTTTAATCAGTGTGAGCTTTTCCATTTTAAGAGATAATAGTATTAACTAGTTTTAATATAATTATATTGAAGGTAAATTTTTTCCCAATTTTGCGGCACCCCCTTGACGCCACGGCACCCTTAGCATTTGCCTATATTGCCTAATGGACAAGCCGACTCTGCTTCACAGAGTTGACCGTCAATGGGTCTTGGTCAGAGAGGGACCCAACAGTCATTTGAACATGTTTTTAGAAGTCTTCGGCAAAGAGTTTACCAAATAGCATTTACAAGAATCTGACTTCAGAAGAAACTCAAGCACTATTCCTATTTAACCCGGCAGACACTACAGTGGAGCATGGCGGTGGCAGCATCATTGACTGTCCTTAAGTGGACCAGCCAAAGCCCAGACTTAAACCCCGCAGAACATCTATGGAGAGACCTGAAGATGGAAGTCCACAGACACTTCCATTAAACGTAGCAGAGATTGAGAGGATCTGTCAAGAAGAAAGGGACAAACCGCCCAAATCTAGGTGTCCAATCCCTGCAGAGACTTAGACTAAGACCTGGGAGGGGTTGATATAGTTTAGTTTTTTCGTGGAATCATAGTGTATTAGAGAATGTAAATTTGACTTATTTCAGAGTTTATTATAATAAAAGTAAAAGTTTACACTGATCTTCTTCACTTCAGATATTTGTCATGCCAAAGAAGGTGAAACACAGGTGTAAGTATTAACCATAGTTAATGTCTTTAGCTACACATATAGCTTTTCATGCTATGACAAGTCACGTCTGCTGCAAAGAAAGACACAGATGTTGTGTTTACTTTCTTTCACTTGCATAAAACTCTCTGACTTCACCAAACCGACTTGCTAATTTGCTCCTTTTGGTTTGGTAACACCCAATTTATCCAAAACCAGACGACTGACAATCCTCCTCTGTGTTTTTGTTGCCAGTGTGTATGCAGAGACATAATTTGTGGTGTGTATTGTATTCCACTATATTGTGAGATGTTTGTGTTTGTTTTTCCTCCTCATATTTTCCCTGGAGCACAATATTTGGTGCAGAGCAGCCGAAAGAGCCACTTTTCTAAAAACCAAACCTGCGGAGACAAAAAACAGTCAGTGACCTAGAAAAGGGACAAATATCCTCCCTGCAACACCGTCCTCAAGAAACCACCTCCAGCACCGCAGCAGCCTGCAAATGCCAAGACCAGTTCTGAGTTGTAGTTCCTCTTCAAGATGCCCCAGCAGAAAACTGTTTATGGCCCTGAGCTGGATGTACAACAGCTTGGGTTTGAAAAACAAAGAGCGAACTGCAAAAAGAACACGACGCCCTGCTTTCTGAGGTTCTAAATCAGCTGCTTCAAGCACAGCAGGCACATGTGAATCCTAAAACCTGAGCTCAGATCTTCAATTTTAGCTCTTTAAATGAACCACAGGGAGTCTATTCTTCATGTTACCTGAGATATTTCCTACATCTGAACCCTGCTTCTGCTACATCAGTCTTGCTCCTTGCAAGCTGAAACCCACTTCTAATATTGACCCCCAACCTCCTACCTGCACCCTTTTACCTTGTGTCTTTTCTCAGGTAAACACATGGGCACGAGTTTGAAATTTGGTCGTCACCATGTTGGTCTTTTGAAACCAAATGTAATGAATAGTTCATATAACTGAGACCTGAAGACACTACGCATGCTGTTACTGAAGCAACCAGTCAATCAAAAGGTAGCCTTGCCCTGAAACATACTCTGCTTTATCGTCAATTATCCTATAAATGTGACCATAATTTACAAAATGAATATCAACCTGTATTAAAGGAGGCTTGAAAATAGCGATTGAGACCATAAACTCATCAGGAAAATGTTTACTGAAGTAACAAATCAAGTGAGAAGTTGGAGGAATCTCTCATTCTCTTCTAGACAATCTGACTTTTGTTTGTCAACCAGAGGAGTCGCCCCCTGCTGGCTGATAGAGAGAATGCAGATTCAAGGCTTCACTTTTCAGTCCCGGATACTACGTCCATCTTTAGACCAGGAACTTGCAGGTAATTTTACCGCCTCTGCAGAATCTCTGTCAGAGCTGCTTCCAGTAGAGACTATAAAGTACCTGCTCTGGTGTAGGTAACTGTAAAAAAAACCTCTGTGTGGGTTTGATTGGAAACTATTTAGTTCAATTTAGAGAGGACAGCAAGCACGTCATTGAGCAGCAGTCCTCTTCTCTCAGACATCCTCATCTTCAACATACAATTCACCAGGCAGGCTTAAATAACAAATGTTTATCGTCCTGTTTTCTGCTCATGGAACTAGACTTACATCCGGTAACTACTATTTGGATCTAAAGGACGCTGAGAAAATGTTCCTTTATTTTCTTTTCTTGGTTTTAAGGACTCTTTCTTTGTAATTGTTGTTGTTATTTGTGATTGAAAAATGAAAAATGAAAAGGGCAGTTTTCTTGTTTTTTGTTTGAGGTTTAAAATGCAAAAAAATGGAAAATGGAAAAAAAGAAAAATATGTTTTCTCATTTTTTTCTTGATAACAATTTAAAATGGACAAATGAAAATAAAGAACCTGTATGATTTCTTGATATTTGTTTTAATTTTTTTTGAAAAAGGAACAGTTTTTTTCATATTTCTGTTTGTGGTTTAAAATTTAAAAAATGGATAAGGGGTCAGTTTCTTTTCTCTTTTTTTGTGGTTTAAAACTCATAAATGAAACAAGGTCAGTTTTCTTGTTTTTTTTTTCTTTGTCCTTTAAAGTGAACAAACAAAAAAGGAACTGTTTCCTAATTTTTTTCTGTTTGTCATTTATTAAAATGGCCTGTTTTCTAATTTTTTTCCATCCTGCTATGTGAATAAAATCCATCATACTTAGACACCCGAACCTAAAAAGGTTGTTTAAAGGAGTTCTGCTGGTTTAACATCTGTTTTAATGTCACCTTCACATTGATGAGGTTTGCTGGATGAGGCCGTTTTAAAACTGACCACATCTGTATCATGTAGCCAATCAGAGCCTCTGTTTATTGCTCAGCGGCTGCTCTGATTGGCTGGAAGCGTCTCGTGCAGTAATTAGTGTCCAACCTGGATTCTAACTGCACGCGCTCTTCTCGCTCTCTCTTTCCTCGCGCGCGGTCGGTCGTGTTTGGACCGGAGTTTGTTCTGCCGGTAGGACCCAGTTCACCGGCGACACGTCACCCGGACAGCTCGTATTTAATTATTATTATTTGGTATTTTTTAGTAAATAGTAATTTATTTGTTTTGCAGTCATTTTTTAAATATGTTGTAAATATCTGCAGAGACACAAGTCAAAGTTAGTCTTTTTTGCGCGTAAAACTCCTGAGGACACATTGAGCTTCATTTTTACGCCTTAGGAAATTCATTTACTTTCTATTTTTTAAGTTTAATGGACTGTTGTTCGTTTATTCTCTCAGACTGCTCAGCCTCTTTTGGCCTCCACTACCTGATAATTACCTGAGAGCAGTTTTAAACACACAGTTCTGCCCGTTGTCCCGCTGAGGAGGAGAAATGTGGCGCAGAGTGTCGCTGCTGATTTTCTGGTGCGCCGTGAGCGGACTCGATGCTCTGGAGGCGGACAGGAGCGCAGAACCACCCCGGGATAAGATGCTGCTGGCCGGCGCCGAGGAGCTGAGTCAGCCGGAGACAGATGCTCCATCCGCGGGGAAGGTGGAGGAGAGTCAGCGGGGAGGCAAGCAGCAGCTCCCGTGGACAGTTCAGGAGTCCACCGCTGAGCCTCTGGAGGATGAGCTGGACAACCAGGAGAATATCATCAGCCAGGTCAGCTCATTTTGTCCGCACCAAACTTCATTAGCGAATCTGCAAATTATTAATAAACTGGTTGATGCAAACGCACAGAAGTGGAAAGTTTAAGATAACACACATTTTGTAGAATAGATAAATGCATTTTTCAATTCGGCATCATTTAATACACTAATTAGCATTCAGAACAGCAACAAAAGCAGCTTTAAAATGGTTTCCTCACAAGATTTTCACTGTAAACTAGCTGTAAAGTTGATCTGAATTGAAGTGAAGTTCTGTATGACTCATGATAGTTCATAAAAACCCTTATAATTATAGGAAGTATTAACTTAGCTTGACCTATTTAACTTTCCTCTCTCCAGGCCACCTCATTTGATCCATTGTGTATCAGAAAACCTCCTTTTAGTCAGCTCAGCAAAACTTTCCATCCACTTCATCAAGAGAAAACCACAGGAGAATTAAAGGCACTTGTGCTCTCAGGACTCATGCTGCTTTGTAACTGTAAACCCTTAAATTTCTCATTTCCCATATGAAATAGGATTGGGACACAGCAGGGTTTTCCTTGCAGAACTTGGTCTCTACTTGATTTTTCCTTTTAACACAACCCAAACCCCCAGATTGTCAGTTCAGCTTAAATGACGTGGTAAATCGAAGCCAGAGCTGAGTGTGTCTTTGTGTGTGTGTGCTCTATGGTAACACTTAGCATCCTTCTGGCGGCTGGTTATGTAATATGCTTCAAACTGTACGTGCTCCAAACCAGTAAGTGCCTGTTTGTAAACGCCTGCAGCTATTCTTCTTCAGAGGCCGTGCACCACTGCAGCTGCCCATCATTACACATACTGCTGCTCCTTTTTCAGTTTGAGTTCTTGTGCTTCTGTTTGGTATTTTTTACAGACTAATGAAGTAAGTAAAATATGCAGTTATGGTCAATAGTTTACGCACACTTGTATATCATGCAAGTCTTGAGTTTCTTGAAACACATGTGCTTTTGTCGCAAAAACCAATCCTGCATTTTGGTTCTTTCATAGATTTATTATAGGTCTTCTTGATCTGCTGGATCAAAAATATACACTTATATTTGGTTTTCACATCAGCTAGTCACTTTTGGTTTCCGTCCACAAGCCTCCAGTTGTATCTTTGACCTCCTCTTGACAGAATTGGTGCAGTTCAGCTGAATTTGTTGGCTTTCTGGCACAGACTTGTTTCTTCAGCAGTCCACAGATTCTTGATGAGGTTTAAGTCAGGACTTTGGGGAGACCAATCTAAAACCTTAATTGTTGTCTGATTTAGACATCTCTTCACCGCTTTTCATTTGTGTTTGGGGTCATTGTCGTGTTGGAACAACCAGCTGTGTCCAAGACCCAACCTTCTGGGTGATAATTTTAAGTTTTAGTGAAGAATGTGGAGGTAATTCTCCTCCTTTGTTATTCTATTTACTTTGTGTAGAGCGCTAGTTCCACTGACAGCAGAATAGCCCCAGAGCATGATGCTGCCACCACCATGCTTCATGGTAGGTTTGGTGTTCTTGGGGGGTAAAGGCTTCATCTTCTCATCTCCAAACATATTTCTGGTCATTGTGGCCAAATAGCTCTTATTTTTCATCTGACCACAGAACTTTCTTTCAGAAGGCCTTTTCTTTGTTCATGTGATCAACAGCAAACTTCAGTCGAGACTTAAGGTGCTGCTTCTAGAGGAGGGGCTTTCTTCTTGGATGGTAGCCTCTCGGCTCATGCTGATGTAAAACACCGTGGACACTGACATCTGTGTTCCAGCAGCTTCTAATTCATTGCAGACCTGCTGTTTGGTGATTCTTGTGACCATCCTGACCAGCTGTCTCTCAGCAGCAGGTGATTTCTTCCTGGTCGTGGCAGTGATGGAAAGGTGCCACTTTAAGCTTACAAACAATTTGTATCAGATGATTTTGGGATCCATAGCTGGTTTGAAATGTCTGTAAATGGCTTTCCTGATATGTTCAACTCAATGATTTGCTTTTTTTAGATCTTTGCTGAGCTTCTTAGACTTTCCCATTGCAGTGTTTGTGGTGTATTAAATGGGCCTATTTACATCAACTCAGAGGAGTCAGCAGCTGTAGTCAACCGTAATCACTCACAAGAAGTTAAGAGGTCATGCCACTGACAAAATGTGATTAACACAACTTTTAACTCATAATTCAAGTTGCTGTCTGTATATTTTTCACATATCAGAGATTGTCCAGAAAACCGTTAATAAATCTATCAAAGAATTAAAAAGCATGATTGTTTTTTGTGACAAAGATGGATGTGTTTCAGTGTTTCCATCAAAGAAAATGAAGAGTTATAGGAGCTGCTGGAAACTCGAGACTACCATGATATACATGCTCTTTACAAGTGTTTGTAAACTTTTGTTCAACAGTGTATTGGTTTTTTCAGTTTCCTTTTATCGGAGCAGTGTGGAGCTGAAAAGGCTACTGAGATAAAATACTTTATCCTTCTCTTTCAGTTGCTGGGTGATTACGACAAAGTAAGAACGACGTCTTCCGGGTCCGACTGTGTGTGTCGCTGCATTGTTCGGCCCATCAAACGCTCTGACTGCAGCCGTATCCATGACAGCGACCCGTCCTCACCGTCCCAGCATTTTTACACCGTGGAGACGATCACCAAGGGAACAGACTGCAAGAAGTGCGAGTGCATGGCTCCACCTTCAGCTGTGAACCCCTGTGAGGGAGAGTACAGGTTCAAAAAGCTGCAGGACGCCACCAAAGATGACATCAAGGTAGAAACACACAGTCCTGAGTTTGAACTTTTGCTAGAGGTGTTTTCCATAATGAGTGTTTTCTTCTTTCTCTGACCTTCTGTCCTCTTTGTGCTGTTAATCTCTGTGATTTTGTCTGTTTAGCTGGCGACTATCATTGACCTGCTGGAGGGCTCTCTGTATGGAATGGACTTGTTAAAGCTGCACTCTGTCACCACCAAGCTGCTGAGCCGAGTGGACAACATGGAGAAGGTGAGCGCACATAGATCATATATAATAATAATAATAATTTTATTTGTACAGCACCTCTTGAAAACAAAGTTACGAAGTGATTTGCAATCAATAAATGTCAAATTAGACATATAATGAAAACAAATTCAACAAATATATAAGACTGTAAACATGCAACATACAGAAGATAAGATAATTAAGTTAAGGCAGTGTTTCAATACAGTACATCTGGCTGCTGTGCCAAAGTGCTTTTCCAGTAAAATGGATTATGATTGATGTTAAGAAAGTAACTAAACATTGCAGTTTAGACCCTGTAATGCTCGTTAAGGTGTTATTATACCTGAGTAATTTACATATCAGGGATTAAACTCTACAAAATTTGTATAAAATATTACTTTTCTTGACTATAATACATATTAAGGCTGAGGCACATCAGTATTATTAATTATGGAGATTAACCTGACTCAGAGCCGGCTCGCTCATTAGACAATATAGGCAATTGCTAAGGGCACCATGGCCTCCAGGGGGCGCCACAAAATCGGGAAAATTTCACCTTCAATAAACTTCTGTTAAAACTAGTTATTACTATTAACTCTTAAAATGGAAAAGCTCACATTGATTCAAATGTAAAGCAGCGCCCAATTCATATTACTACAAAACAATGCTGTTTGATTTCTTTTGTAAATCGCCAGTGGAGGAGGCACCATATAAAATCTCGCCTTTGGGTAGAGCTGGCTCTGACCTGACTAATGTAATAATATAGTTAGACACTATGGTATTATAAATTATTAATATTAAATTACTAATTAAGACTCAGTTGAAGAGAATGTAACTCCAAACTCTGTAATCCATGAGAAAGACGTCACAGTTTGGAAGTTTTTAGTGTTTCTTTGGCTGAAAGCTGCAGCTTCCACCACAGAAAGTAGATACTTGTGATTTTTAATTGTCAGGACACTTAAAGTCTATTTGTCATAGTTAATGTAGTAGCAGTCAGCAGGATTTGTTTACAGTTGCTGCTAAAATACTTTCAGATGGGACGATCCCTGCTTAACTCATCCTTAAATGGAAAATTACTGTGCATATCATACTCATGCAGCTGCTCTGTGGTTTATCTGACTATGTATAAACTTACTATGATAATGTTGACATGAGATAAATCCACTGTAAGCAAAATTCACTTTCATATCTGGCCATGAATGGTGAGAGTGAAAGGGTAGCTTCTTAACAAATATAAACAAAGTGTTTATGGCTGAAGATGCTCCTCTCATAGATTGAACAGGTTTCTTCCAGTTGGGTATTAAACTCTGACATCTGTGTGCTGTGGAATGATGTGGGCTTGGAGGCAGAGAACTGGGAAGGGTTCTCTCTCTCTGCTCACCCTAAATATGAGTTTCACACGTGTAGAAACCAGAAAGATTTATGACATAGCCACGAGCCTGGAAACCAATCATGGTTCAATATGCGGCGTCCACAAATATGATGTGGAAACCTTGAAACCTCCAGCGCACATACGCCGAGAATGGACGCTTCAGTGAATTAGGAGACATCAGCAGTTAAACCTTTGAGACTTTCAGCGTGGCAGGACGAGGAGGAGATGTCATTTTAAACACTTGGCATGAAGAATTAAAGGAATGTTTTAGGGGTAGTTAACGTTTTTTGGCAGCTCTCTTAGCGTCATCTTAAATATCAACATTTTTTAGAACAATTTTTACAACAAAAATATGGATATTTATAAAGATATTGGTAGAAAAGTTTAGCTTGACACCATAAATACTTTTCAAGATTGTCTGTCGACTCACTTTTAGCATATTTCAAAATTTATGGCTATGTTTGGATGTAAATATCTCATGATCTGATAAATATAAAAGGCAGAATTTTTCACTGTTATGTATAATCATGCCTTCAATTCAGAATCTGCAATATTGGATAAGTAAATCAAACAGTCTCCAATTATTCACGAGTTAAATCTGCAAAAAAAATTTAAGCTGTCAAATTTTAATGTGCGAAAAAACATGCAAAAAGTGGGTTGATGGGCAATTTTTTGGGAAAATATTTAATATATCAATCTAATTTTAAATATCTATAGTTTTTGATTAATAAAAGGTTTAAGCAAATCAGAAATGGTCGAGCAGAAGACCCCTGATGATTTTAGATGGAATAACCCATTAGTGAACAGTAGCTGTCAGTCTATTCAGATATAGATCAAAACTTCCACTTAATGGAAGTTTTGATCTGGGGGTTTAAAAAATCATCTTTAAACCCCGGCTTTGTAAGCTCAGGCATCGACTGTGTTTACGTGGACTTGAATATCATGGTTTTTGAAGTATCCTGTTTTTTTGTTGGCGCATGTAAACATCATATCCTGATTTCAGAAACTTGGATGAGCCTTTATCCTGGTTTTGAGAATCCAGATTATACTAGCTGGAGTCCTGCTGCATGTTTAGATCTTTTCCCAGCTTGTAACTGCTGCCAACTACCTACAACTTCATCCAAATGACAAACAGAAACACAAACTATCTGGATGGCTCACTCTTGACTTTGACGTGGCTCATGGCTTTGTCCACCATATTGTGACAGAACTTTTAAACAGACTTTTTTATTCTGTGTCTGTAAACCTCAAGCTGGTTAGCAACCGAGTTGTTTTCCCCACAACTACCCAGTTTGGACAACAGCAGTTTTTCCTTCACTTTGCCACTAGTCTGTGTACTTATTTGAAATCTGTTGAGTCTTTTAAATTGCACTTAAGGTTCTGTGCGATGTTTACCCTTCATGTCAACCTGTTTGTGCGCTCCAGGCCTTCGTTGGAAATTTTACTGAAAGAGCGAGAGAGAAAGAACGTGCGAAGGAAAAAGCAAAGGAAAAGGAAAAAGAAAAGAAGGCCCAGCAGAAGAAAAAGAAAATGAATGATTTGGAGCGTTCAGGACCTAAAAGCGGAGCAGCTGCCTATGCCCACAAGCAGGTACTAACTTTCTAAAAATCTTTTTAACAGACCAGAAGCCAAGAAATCTTCCCTGCTTTTTAAACATACTGTGGGCTCAAATAAGAAGTCTGTGTTCTTTATATCTTCTTTTGCAGAAGAATTATGAAATTCAACTGAAGAAAAACCAACAGCAAGATGGCCTGGAGCAACAGCAGCCAACCAGGAACAAGACAGAAACTCAAAAGCCAATCAAAGACAAGAGCAGTGTGGTCGTCAAGGGTGTGACCTTTTACAAGGCAGAGGAAGAGACCTTCAAGGGCGAGAAAGCTAGAGGGAAGAATAGTAAGTTTTATACACCATTATGACTAATATTATGCTTTCAGGTGACATGGTATAGTTGTTGTAGTGACATTATGGCTTAAATAAAAAATCTACTGAAATGTTTTCCTTGTCTTACAGCTACTCTAGCCTCAGGTGCTTCATTGGACTTGCTGATCTCTGACCAGTTGCCACCTACAGTGGATGAAACTGTCACCACAAAACCAGAAAAGGATCTGTCAAGATCCCTTAGCAGTCCTGCACCAACAGCTCCACCAACAACCGGCCGACAAACCACAACTACAACCACACCAGCTCCCACTACCATCAAACCGACGACTGAATTAACCCCAACAACAACTCCAAGTCCAACAACAACCAAACTAACAACTACTTCCCAACAAACTACCAAAACTACTGTTCGGCCCACCACGTCTGTCACCCAGCACACTGCTTCACCCTCAGATACCAATATCCATCCACCTACTGGTGCATCTCCCACTGCAGCTTCTAAACCAGGGCCCAAGAGTCGACTCAGCTGGACAGAGAGCCCCGCTGACCAACTGAAGACCACCAAAAAGCCTGGTAGAGACAAATAGACGAACCAAAACTTTATGACTACTCACAAGCCAATTGAATGCCATTGATTATCCTAGTAGAACGCCACATTTAAAGGATACATTAGATGATAAGTGAACAGCTGAATCTCATAGTCTTGGCGTGTTGGATTCAGGAGGATTGGCAGGTGTGAAAATCACTTGGACAAGGGCAGATTTGTTTTAGACAGACAGCTGTGGTGAGGAATGGCAAAAGACAAACCATGACCGGTTAAGATGTTGAGTAATGTTGGTCCATCTGTACAGGGGTCTCTTAGAAGTCTTGTAGATGTCCAACTTTTGAAGCTGTTATGGTGGCTAAGAACCAAGAGCATTTTTGACAGACGTGGTCATGGTGTTTTGGCTCATCGGTGTACATATAACATAATAATTTATCTTATCTTATTCACGCTGTCACTTTCCCTGTGTGCTCCTACAGCGGTGTGCAAAGACACAGTGGCCAGCATCTCCGAACCAGTCCAGTGGAACTCCTACGGCCTTAGTGATGGAGCCTGGATGAGAGATGCTCGCGGCCACGGCAACGTCATCTACCTAACCAGTGGTCACTACGGCAACGATCTACTGGAGTTCCGAGACATGGACACCTTCAAGTCAGGTAATGGAGGTTGCGTGTGTGGAGAGGTCAAACCGACACCTAATCTACCTCCAGTGGGCCAAACCATTCAGCCATGTCTAGTTTAAAGCATTTTTTTCATATCTGGTGATTAAATTGGCTACAAAAAGCTCACTTAGTTGTTACAACCAGAGGTCTTGAGATGAACCTACCACTCCGAAACCTATACATCCTCTTAACCCAAACAAAGCCTCAGTTTGAGGTTCCCCTGTCCGTCTCGAGTCCTTTTAGGTCCTGTTAACCTCGGCTTTGTTGGGTTCAGCTGTCTTTTGTTTAAGGGAGACTTGAAGCTGCTGGCAATGATTTGTGTTGCACTTTCCAAGCACCTGACTTGTGTTCCCCAGTACCAAACACTGCTGAAAAGGAAAAACAACTAGATGCATGACCAAAAGATTAGTGGCAAAAGAAAACAAGACACCAGTCAGACAGATCAGTAGATTAAAGATCAGTTACAGTTTGCATGCCTCACTTTCAAAGTTTCTTCTTTATATTTAATCCTCTGAGGGTCCTGGCCACAGTTTTCATTTGTTTGTTGTCACATGTGTTTTCTTCCTGCTCAGGTCAGGCGAGTAATTCATACAAGCTGCCCTACAGTTTCACTGGAACAGGACACGTCGTGTTTAATGGAGCTTTCTACTACAACCGTGCCTTCAGCAGGGATGTCATCAGATATGACCTGAGACACAGATACGTAGCCGCCTGGACCACACTACATGATGCTTTACTGGAGGAACAAGCTCACAGGACCCAGACTGAGGTAAGACTCACATGATGCATGATGATTTAAATTTGTGGCATGGAGAGTTGGAGCTCTTTAAAGGGTCGCTGAAGGTTAGTTGGGGGAACAAAAACACTGCAAATCACTAAAGAGGTCAAAAGGGCAAATAGTAAGGAGTAGAAACAACTGCTGGAGATGTAGAAAACAATTCTTCAAAGAAAGATTAAACATTCTTGGAAATTCACTTCTATTCTTTGTGTCTGAGTGTGAGATGGGAGGTAAGTATGGAGACTTGAGGTCTGAGCCTTGACTCAGCCACTCCAGAAAATTCACCTTCAGCTTGTTCAACTGGAAAAAAAATCTTCTCCTGAGTTGCAGTTTTCTTGCAGACTGCATCAGGTTGTCCTCCAGAATTTCCCTATACTTTGTTGCATTATTTTTACCCTCTACCTACCTTTACAAGCCTTCCAGGGCCTGCTGCAGAGAAGCATTCACACATCATGATGCTGCCACCACCGTGCTTCACAGTGGGACTGGCGTATTTGTGATGACGTGCACTGCTTGGTGTCTGCCAAACATGGCGTCTAATCTGATGACCAGAAAGCTCAATTTTGGTCTCATCAGACCAGAGAACCCTTTTGAAAGTTGGCTTCTGAAAAACTTTATTCAAGATTTAACATTTGCACCCTGCTCTAGGCAGATTTATGCATGTGCCATATTGCTTCCATTTTTTGATGGTGGATTTAACTGTAGTCCAAGGTGACTGAGAAATTGTATCCATCCCCAGACTTCAGTAACCTTTTCACAGAGTTGTTTGAAATATTTTCTGTTTTCATGGTGTAGCCAGGGGTACTGATTAACCAGTGACTGGACCTTCCACATACAGGTGTCTTTACACTACAGTCACTTAAGACACATTCACTGCATTCTGATGATCTCCACTTCACTGTGTGACTTCTAGCACCAATTGTCTGCACCTGTGTTGAATTAAGTGCCAAACTTTAAAAGTGGTGAATACTTATGCAGTCATTTATTTTACATTTTATATTTTGAATTAATTGACATCACATCAGTTGTAGAGATCCTTAATTCTTGTCACTGGTTCATGACTACAAGTGTCCATCACTGCTACACACAACTTTATCGTTGTGTTTTCCATGGTTGATCTGAAAATAATGATGGCTGCCAAGGTATAAAGGTAATCAAAAGTTTAATGGGAATGAGGGTTTAAAGCTGTAAGTTCAGTCCTCTGAGGGTCACAGTATGTTTTATGTTCCAGGTGGAGTTTGCAGTGGATGAGTCCGGCCTGTGGCTGCTGTATCCGGCTCTGGACACTGAGGGCTTCCACCAGGAAGTGATCCTGCTCATCCACCTCCATCCCCGAGACCTTCAGCCGATAAGAACCTTTCGCACGGGTCTTCGGCGTGGTCGCTATGGCAACAGCTTCCTGGTTTGTGGCGTGCTTTATGCAGTTGACACGATGGAGCGTCGCTATGCCAACGTGACGTATGCCTTCGACACGCACACGCTAACACACACTGTGCCGAGTCTGGCATTCACGAACATGCACACACACACCTCCCAGGTAGCTTATTGTCCGCTGGACAAGAAACTGTACGCCTGGGACGATGGACATCAGATGATGTATGATATCATCTTCGCTTATTAGCTTAATAACGGACACAGACGTGGAAGAAATGATGGATGTTTGGCAACTTAGCATATCCCACAATGAAGCCGAGGACAGAAGAAACAAGATGAGTGTTCTGTTTCTAAATGACTGTGGATCAGTCAGGTGACTACAGCTGCTGCCAAACACACAGAAATCAGACAACAGGCAGAAATGTATTCACATTTGGAAAAGGACAAAACTCCCTGGGCGACATGAATGAATGTAAATTTATGTGCACACATTTTACTGTGTTTTAACAAATGGTAAATGTCCTATTATTATGAGAAACCATGTATACCTGTTCTCAGACTGTGGTGGAAAGATCACAGAGGAACTGGGCGTGCATTAGTGCATATTAACCACACAGAAATGGGTCCAGAAAAGCAAATACATGACCTTGTTAATCCAATTCTTCCACAAGATCTGCAAGTTTATTTTGCTTAAAAATAATGACCACTGCAGAGAAAACCTACTGTTACTAAAGAAAGAATGAGGAATGACAGTCCGTGAGTTCAGTGCCTTGCAACAGAAGTAAGGTGATGAACGTGAAGTGAGATTAAGCTAAGATGAAAAATAAACTGTTGCAGAAGCTTAGTTTGTCAGGGTTACAGACACGAGGAGCCTGCCCACTTTGGGAAAATAGCGGTTGAAGGTCTTTTGCTGTGGAACAATTTTAAAAAGCCAAAGACAATAGCGTTTATACATCAGGGTTAATTTGGAGTGTGAAAAATGACTTCCATGCTCTAATAGCGGCATGAAATTGCATCAGGGGATTTGGTCTTTTTGGTACTTAAGGTCAAGATATCTTAAGTTCCGCTGCATCAATTTTGACTATTTAAAAAGTAAATTACTTAACGTTATTAAGGGAAACAACTAAATGTGGAGTTTCTGGTGAAATAGCCCTGTTTAATAATGCATCAGATAACATGTGCCTGTAAAAACTTATTCCTCTCAAAACCAGCAGCTTTCCAAAACCTCTTCTCAGTAAAGGTCCGAAACATATTGTCAGGTTAAACCAGGCTTGTGTCTAAATTACTGTGTTAAATTCCAGAGAGTAGAGACTGATTCTTTATACTTTTAGTGCGTTTATTTTCAGAATAATGCATTGATTTTAATTCTGTAACAAAGCGGCAGGTCATGAGTCTGTACTGTATGTTTTTATTACTGTGTGTCTGCTTAAGTGCTGCATATCATAAGCTTTTTATACAGGTGTTAAGTTAATTCATTTAAATCACACTCTTTTTTTTACTTTAATAGCACACGCTTCACGCTGCTTTGCTTACTGTAAAAACAAAAAAATCCCAAGACAAGGTTGATTCTGACTGCTTAACTACAATCTGTTTTGTTAATTTATAATAAAATGTTCAAAAAGATGAAGATGAAGTCTGTCTCACTGCCCTTTTCCTCTTCTTCGTCCTCCTCTGTGGGTCTATTTGCCCGTCCGGCCTGTTGTGAACATTATTTGTGGGTTCTGATTTAGTTTTCCTGGAGGCAGCAGAACCACTGGAAGGATCCCAGAGTGGAAAAAGAGCCCCAGGCCAGATGCTGGTGAACCTCCGACTGGGAACGCTCAGGACACAGACCAGAGCTTGGAGACCTCACATAGATTCAAACAGGGTGATGGACTGCAGTCTGATAAGACGAGGAGCCGAAACACGTCATTCCTGTCTGGCTTTTTTCAGCTGGGCTCCGTTGTTTTTGCATGAAATGTGTGAAATTCAAATGAAATGGTTGAAACAAGAGCACATTATGAAAGCAGGAGAGCACGCTGGGAGTTCATATCTGCTTCATGGACTACTTTATGGGCCCTTTGCACCCATCCTGACACATGGCTGCTAATGGACTCTCCAGAGGACTAACGCACACAAACTTTCCAGGGAAATATTAAGTGCAAAATAACTACTCCCCTCTAATCTCTGTGCCACAATCTTACCTGCCCTGTTTTTCTGCAAGAGCTGCAAATTATAACACACAACAAACCCGTGATCGTACAGAAATTAGACTGTTAGAAAAGAGGTTTCAACAATTTCAAGATGAACAAGCAACATAAACTACATATTAACTACAAAATGCATTAATCAGAGCAGGAATGTTCCACTAAAGCTCACTGGATCCACCGGAGATGACTTCAAAACTTATATAACCATCGTGTTTATGCGGCGGTGTGTGGTGAGTGGCCACCTAGCAGGATGCAGAAGAAAGACGCCCATTCACGTCCACTGAACGCTCGCCAAGTGGAGTGAATGCATGTGTGTGGTTGTGTTCTGCACAACTGTCAGTCTTTGAACTGCTCGCCCTGAACGTCTGAAAGCTGGGGGGGGCCACACACACGCTAGAAAACACATGCTAAGGATGCTATCAGTCCAAGTTCATAGGACAGAACGTCTGGTTTGCTGCACACACACACACCCGTTGCATAATGCCGGGTTTAAAGATAGCAGCGGTATCTGAATACCCATTCCTGCGTGCCACTGAGCTGAAACTCCGAACAAAGAAAAGAAAAGAAAGCTGGAGACAAAAAGGGAATGAGGTTATCATGGAGATCAAGATCTTTGGTTTGAAAATGCACCCACGCCGAGGCCATTTATATTTAACTTTGGAAAAGAGAAGACTGGCTGAAAATAGGACTTGGTTGAGAAAGAAAAAGGGAACAAAAAGCAGAGCGACTGAAGAGCCGTGGAGAAAAGGAGAGTGGACGAAAGGTTAAAAGTCAGAGGTCGGGAGAGGTGGAGGAATGAAGATCAAACAAGATCATAAAACACACAATTCAAAGTGAGGCCAGGGGGGCCTGAGGGGTCTTTTGTCGACGTCAAAGAGATCATGAAAACATTTTTTTAGCCAGTTGGTAAAAACATCTGACATCTAAATGACACATGGAGAAAAGACTGACACCAAAACACCTGCATGACGTCCATCACCAGGAAGGAAAAACAAAAACGATAAAGATTTCATGGCATATGTGATGCTTTTTTCTTTGGACGTGACTATTTGCTGGTTTATAGTTGCCACAGAAGCATAACACTGGAGTGAAGCTTGTTTTCTCAAGTAAAGACTGAGGATTATTGTACAAGTCCACCACAGTTCATTTAAACTCTTAGCTCTCTGTGTCGCTACCTGATGCTACGATCCACCTCTTTACACCGTTCATTCAGACACACTCATCACTCATCTACTTATTAGTGCAGAAAAGTTAAGATCTCCTCATATGCACTAATTTGGGTAATGTTCAATATACGGAGAACAGAACAAAGAGGGTTTGAACAGAAGAAACAGAACAAAAATGCACAATACTCATGGTACATGTGGAAAAATATACAGTAGTGTAAGACTGCATTGAGTCCATTGGTTGGTCTTAATGCCTGAAGATAGAAAATACAATTAAACTGCAAAAAATAATTTTTAAAAAGACTCAGTACTGTGATAACTTGCACCACATACTGTACTGTGATTTTTTTCTACAGTAGATTATTATACTGTACATTTGGTGTTTTAGTGGGATTCATTAAAAAAAAACTGCAGTATGTTCATTCAAGTGAAAGAATATGTGGCTGGCGCCTGTTGGTAGAATATATTCATTGTTCAGAGGATTTGTTGACCCAAGGTGCACTGAAACCTGCTTTCCAAATGCTGGAACGTGTCTATTCCGCTTCCCTTAAACAGCAGAGATGCAGCTGAGGTCCAGCGAGGCCTCAACAGGCTCTGATCAACTTTTCCTACATGTGCACTTCGTCTGTGAACAGAAACTGAACTAGGCTCCTGCAAAAAGAGCTGCACTTTGGAAAACTTTGCAGCTTTCTTCTCCTCATAGCTGACTGTTGATGAATGTCCCGACATCTATTTTATCTTCTTTATACTACCTTCACTGCTCCTGAAATTCAGATTTACCACTCAGCTGCTTGTGTCCTGCTGAAAAAGGTGTAAAAGACATTTATGCAACCTAAAGACAAACAAAATATCACTATTTTACATAGCGTAGATCCATTACCATCACACACTAGCTATAGATCAGAGAAAAAGCGCTTTGCTGAAACAGCTGGACATGGTCAACAAACCCTCTGACTCTGTAATACCTCAAGGCTGAAACGTGATACTGCATTGGAGATACGCAGAGATTTGCAGATGCGCATCTACCAGTTGTAGCGGTTTTAAAAATGTGTGGATCAACCAGAGATATAGTCGGCTCTTGTTTGTGTACGTTGGTGTTTGTCCTGTTGTTTTGCCCCAGCTGCAGGAAAGTCAGAGTGGACAAAGACCTTCTTGTATTTTACTGTTCAGCAGAATTCAGAATTTTACGGTGATGTATTATATAAAAGATATATAAAGTAAAACAGAAAAATACCCCAAACTTACAAACTAAAGGAGGGTTGTGAGACAATTTAAAATAAAAAAAGAAAGCAAATAATGCAGCAGTCTTTTACAATGAAACTCAATATTTGGGGAGTGAAGATTAGCGACACTCATTCATATACTAAGAGTCTTGCAAGGCCCATATATACTCTGATATATTAACTTTGTTGAGTTTGTAGATGCAGCCTTTTCATTTGCACAACACATAACACCTTCATTCTGTGTGACAGACACTCAAAACAGTTGTAAACAAAAGTTTTCATACACTTGTAAAGACAATGTGTCTCATTGCAGTCTTGAGTTTTCAGTGACTCCTACAACGATGAATGTTCTACAATGGAATCATTTAAACACATCCCTTTTTTGTCACTACAACAATGATGCATTTTGGTTCTCTCATAAATATTAAAGGTCTTATGGAAATATGAGAAAATCTGCTGGGTCAAAAATATACAAACAGCAACTTGAACTATCAGTTTTGGTGACGTAGAAATTTGTGTTAATTTAATTTTGTTAGTAGCAGCCCCTTTACCCCTTACCGCCAGTTGTCGCAAATTTGCAACGTACCACTGCAGCCGAGATAGCGTAGGCATTCCCCCAATGCTGGTTCGTGAATATTCAATACATACTTAGGAACCTTTTGCAAGCATTGGTTTCTCTTAGGACCAGTTTGAATCGCATTTGCGCATCAATTGAAAAAAATTACAATTAATGCCTGTTGCATTACACCTTTATATCTACTATATGTGCTATAGACAAATTAACAATCTCCACTTAATTGAACATCAATTTGAAATCAAAAACACATAAAATTATTGTTTTTATATAATTGTAAATAAATTCAGGTGTCAAGGGGTTATGGCTTCACTGACGTTTGCTGCTGATCACATGGACAAAGAAAGGGCCTTCTGGAACAAAGTTCTGTGGTCAGATGAAACTGAACACAGAACTTTGAAAAATAAAAATTAGCTTTTTGGCCACAATGACCAGAAATATATTTGGAGGAGAGAAGGTGAGGAACACAAACCTACTGTGAAGCATGGTGGTGGCAGTATCATGCTCTGGGGCTGTTTTGCTGTCAGTGGAACTGATGTTTTATACAAAGTAAACAGAATAATGAAGGAGGAGAATTACCTCCACATTCTTCAGTGAGACCTGAAATCATCAGTCAGGTGGTTGGGTCTTGGATGCAGTTGGGTGTTCCAACAAGACAATGACCCCAAACACAAATGAAAAGTGGTAAATACATAACTAAATCAGGCTAATATTAAGGTTTCAGACTGGTTTCCTTAAAGTCCTGACTTAAAACTCATCAAGAATCTATGGACTGTGATGAAGAAACAAGTCTGGTTCAAAAAGCCAACAGATTTAGTTGAACTGCACCAGTTCTGTCAAGAGGAGGCCAAAGATACAACCAGTAGCAAATGTATGTTTGAGTGTAGATAGATAGTACTTGCATATTTAAAATCTCCATATAACATAAAATAGAAAAAAAACATCCACATGAGCATATGGAACAGTTGCAAAAATAAAGAATTAAACATTTGCACCTGAACGTTACATGACCATTTCCTGCGTTTGTGGTTTTGGAATATGGATCTGTGGCCAAGTTATTACCATTTAATATTCACAAAGAATCGTTTGATTGGCTTTATTCTCTCTGTTCTTAGTTTTTCCTTTTGTGGTTCTTCCCTCTTCCCATGAACTCTGCTGTGGTTCATCCAGTCAGACGTTGACCTGCTCACAGCATCGTCGCCCTGCAGATGTTTGGAGAGGTGGGCTGGTGATATAACAGTCGAGGTATGATGGAATAAAAGGCACAGACGGTTTTCCTCAGGCAGTTTGGTGCTCAAACATGATGCCAACATTTATAGGCAGCTGACCAATCCAGTCCAAAGCTTCCATCATCTACGTACCTTTACAGATCACAGCGGACTTGTCCTGCAGCCTCGTCTGATGCAGTCGTTCTGAACAGCTCCTGCAGGTTTTCCTTGGACCACTCGTGAACATTACATATGCATAAAGCACAAGTAGATTTTTTGGAACGTCTTGTTCTTGACAGGCTGGTGATGAAGCACTTAGAGACATGAAGTAAGATTCTTTTCTCTGCTCTAACCTTGACCCGTGAGTGGAACAGAAATGTAGAAAACACCTGCATCGTCCCACCTTTCCTACATTAGCGACTGCCAAGCTGATCTTCTGCTTTTATCATTATGCTAAAACAAAGATGGAAACTGAAGCAAAAATGAACGATTGATTTACAAAACTCAACACCAAAGGATCAGTGGCTGTTCCACAGAAACACTGTTAGTTATGTAGAAAAGTAAAGTTTCCTCGTCATTTAAATTTGGTTTGGAAACTTTCCACTTTGTAAGTATTGCAAGTTGCCCTGTTGTCATCCTTTCTTGTCAAATGTAACCAAACTTTCAAGCGTTTGTGCCGCTTGGACGCCATGTTTCCTGCTGGCTGCACTGGTGAATGACGTCGCCACACATGTTGCGTAGCTCGCATAAGATACACAATGTGCGTGGTGTCGTCATTCGCCGCCACTGGAATCGATAAGGGAATCGTTTGCAAAATTGGCAAATGACTCAAAGGAATTGAAACACTGGGAACCGGTTCTCAACAAGAGCCGGTTTTCGATTCCCATCCCTAAACAGGACTGGGCGACTGTCCAATCAGATGGGAAGATCAGTCAGGATGACAAGTACCAAGCCATGCAGTAACCAGCACATGTAAATTTGCATATTTAATTACAACATTGAAAAACACATGAGTCGGTGGGGAAAAGAGCGCAACGGCCTGGGTATTGATATAAATGTCTCAACTGAACTACAATTAGAATCAGAAGCTGTGTTGTCACTGTACTGCAGTGCAGGACAGCAGAAATTTCCAAGGTAAAAATGAGTAAAAACTCATGCAAAATAAAAAGATAGTCAATCTAGAAACTCTCAACGAAGATAAAAAGGATAGAACATTTTAAATCTTAATTAATTAATGTTAAAGGTCAGTGTCTAAAGTGCAAAGCTGCAGCAGGGAAGGCAGATATTACTGAGTACAGTGTAGATATAAATGGTGTAAACAGCTGTTCTCCAGCAGTGTGTGAAAAAGTTAACTGGTTCAAATCACAACAAGGGTAAATTATTTGTAATTCATGTTATATTTACAAAAGCTATAATTCAATTAATGTCTGGGGTAGAAGTATATGGGAGGCACCATCTAATCATGCCAACATTTTAGTTTGGAGAAAATATTTGATTTCATACTGGAGCCAGTCGAACAGAAACATAAAAACTTTCTCTTTGGAGTGAGGAGGCATTTAAGAAAACTCTTCTCTGAGATCTAATGTGCTCAAAACCAGTGTATCTGAGAGGCTACTGTGTGGTTTGACTCTTTAAAAATGTGCTTCTACTGGGTTACGTTGGTTCTTGGTCTGGATGCAGCTGCTGTCCTGGCTTTTCGGGCTCTTTGTGTTTTTTCTACATCGTAGACCACACGGGCATTTTATGAGACAGATAACGTTTCTTGTAGAACAAAATATGGTGCCTCCACCTCTGGATGGATTCATGTGGGACGCTTATATGTGAGTTGCAGTGAGCTGAATAAAACCCTTTTTTGAAAATATGCTTGCTGGGAAACACAAAGGAGGATTTTGCACAAGAAGGACTGTAAATATGGGACAGTATTGGTTTGACAAGTGTAATCTAAGCACCGTGTAGCTTCAAAAAAGCTCTGCAAAGCTGATACTGTATATGTTTACAGTTTTTCTCATGTGGGCAAAGTTTTTCTGACTACATTTCAAGAAGAGGTTCTGCAGGCTTGAATATTTTCGCTGCAGCTTCAGCCTCCAATTAGAGAAATACTAGAAAGCAGAGGAGACGTGACTGATGAGAAGAGAGGAGGAAAGTGGTGGAAAATAATAGGAGGGGGAGAGGAAACAGAGAAGATGAGAGATGAATGAGAGGAGGAGGAGAAGCAGACAGGGGAGAGAGCTAATGTTTCCCCCAGACACCAGCTCTCCACATCTGGTTTGTTACTCTGAGCATCTCAGACAGGCGGAGAAAGAAAGAAATGCAGCCAAACATTCTGGCAGAAGTAACGCTGTTGAGGTGGGATGTGCTAATGGAGACAACACCAAAATAACAAGCAGCTTATGTAACTTAAGGGGATACAAATCTGTGAGAAATAGGAGGCTGGAGGATGTTAAATCACGCTGCGATCGCACACAAAGGAAAATAAATTTCCCTGCAGCCAGAAAGCAACAGAACGACAGAAATAGCTCATTGTGGAAAGTTGAAAAGGAGTTCTTGCATGAATCTGCAAATATTGCACCTTTTGACGGACTCACTCGCATTTCACTCCCCAAAACATTCTTGAGAGTGAAAATCACCTTTCCTGTAAGTCCAATCAGGGCTGCAGATCCCCGCTGAGGCTTTTCAAAGTAGAAATCCTGCCCAGAGTTCCCCCGAGCACAGACACCGAAACCGCAGAGTCACAGGGTCGGGGGTTTGAACGTGACTCACATCCTCCATCGTGTCGCTGCTTCTTTCCCGGAACTCTTCCTCGGATCGGGTTTCAGGTTAATGAAAGTCGTCTTGTAGTCTGATGCAGACAATCAGCACAAAGTATCAGACACCCACATGAAGTATCTGCTTATTTTATGACTCCTTACATCAGGACTCAACTGCTCTGCAGCACTGACGTCATTTTCTCCAAAGACACTCAGATCCTCTCAGTGTGAAGGTTCCTGTTGCTGCTTTTGTGCAGGAGAATGAAAACAGTAAGTTGCTGAGTCTGCACGACTTTATTACCTGATAATGATTAGTTCAAGTTTTTATGTCTAAAACACATCATGCACAAGAAAGCATGACACCAAAGTGCTCTGAAGTGGCTCAAAGCATCAGACACATAAAAGCTGTGTGTATAATTACAGTTTTTCTCTTCAGACAGAATGGAAAGGATTTGTCTCTACATTAGCTAAGACTTAATGCATCTCTTGTTGCTGATGCTGTTGTTGGTTAAAATACCAAAGTGGACAACAGTGTTTTTCTAATGGTTCATATCAACTATCAGCCGCAACAGTAAAACAACTTGCCTAATATTGTGTAGATCCACTAGTCCTTTGGTTGCAGGTTTGGGCATCTGTGGGTCAGATTTTTTTTCCAGCACAACCCCAAGATGCTTGATTTGATTGAGATGCGGAGAGTTTGGAAGCCACGTTCCTGAGTAGTTTTTAACGGCTTAACACTTTGTCCTACTGGATGAAGCTGCTGCTGTTGTGAGGTTCTCTTGGTGTACCTCACTGTCATTCTGCTACAGGGGGAAACCCACTCTGTCTTACTGTATATCTTTAAACCAGTCATAATCATCTTGGGCAGCGCTAAGCCCAGGATGCAGTGATGGTACTCCTGCAAAACAGTGACGGGGGAATTGTTTTGGTCAGCACTGTCACTAAAATGGATAATTCACCAACAAAAACTAGCAGGCCTGCCAAACATTCAGCGAAACTAGCAATTTTCAGTGTGGTTGGTGCTCGGATGTTGCTGTCATTGTTTCATGAAGCAAACGGGATTTTGAAAACGGTAAGACCAGGTCTGGAACAATCTTTAGGTGGGTGGTAGAGTTTTTAACTAGCAACAATCGCACCTCGGATAAAGGAGTGGCAGTATCATTACCGATGAAGTTTATCCAAGGTGCAATGCTTACATTGCTTATATTTGACTTCACTGCATTCGTCGTTCTATAATTAGTTAATTATTATGCAGAGTTTGAAACTATAATACTGTAAAGTTCCTCTGCTGACCTCAAAACTTCTTTAAGATGTGCAAACAGAACCACAAATTCTGCCATCTCCACAAAATGAGACATATTTATATATTAAAGGGCTTTTCATTGATGTGAGGCTGATGGGCCTTTAAGCAACTTCAGTTAAATACACTTTAGTTTGTGGAAAAACCACTAATTTTAAATATATCAATGCAGGACTGGACAAGTTTAAGATAAAAAGCATTGCAAAAAATCAAGTGGAAACCAACAATGGCACCATTTTATGTTAAAGTCTATTTGTAAGACAAGTACAGAACATTAAGCAGTACCACATACCAAAGCATTTATAGCCTAAGCAAGTTGGTAATGTTTGTACTCAGAGGGAGAAATTAAAGCAGTAGTTAAAGGCTTTTTTTTTTTTGAAAAACATAGGTTTAAGGAAGTGTTAAGTGATTTATGAAGCTTTAAGTGCTTTAAAAGATATCAGGAATTAAAGTGAACTCAGACTATCAGGGGGAAAAGTTCCAGAGTGGAGGAAACACCTTCTCAGGACTAAACTGAAACTGCATTTTGGCAGGTCTGTAGTATAAAAAGGGAGCTATTCCATGATAAATGAAAATGTAACTGAGATTGTGCTTTATATGTGATATTGATAAGCCTATTACCTCACATTCAGTCAGTCTCCTTTGCTATTTTTCCTTCCTGGTTTTGGCTGCAGCAGTGGTGTTTCTTTTAGCCTGAATTATAGTTTGAAATTCCTCATATTGGTTTAGAATTATAGTTTGTTCTCCTTGTAAAGCTGTGCAGCTCCACATCTGTTCATGTGTTGTGGCCCCTGGTGGACGTGTGCTTTTCTTCTTGTGGTGGAGCCTTGGTGACCTCTATGTGGGAGATGGTTTGTGTGCAGTTCTGATTATGGCCGGTTGAAGAGCATCTCCACATCCTGCCTGTCTGTCATCCTGGCTGACTGGACCACCGCCCACCCAGAGGAAAATCTTCCTGCTCAAAGTTTGCTCTTCTGTAGCTTAGGAGACAAAATTGTGATTCTTATTTTTAAAAATGTCATAGTATATTATGTTTAAAAAACCTCATAGTATGTCGAAAAAACGTCATAGTATAGTATGTTTAAAAAATGTTATAGTATCGTATGTCAAAAAAACTTCATAGTATAGTATGCCAAAAAAAGTCATAGTATAGTATGTTGAAAAAACTTCATAGTATATTATGTTGAAAAAAACGTCATAGTATGGTATGTCAAAAAAACGTCATAGTATAGTATGTTGAAAAACGTCATAGTATAGTATGTCGAAAAATGTAATAGTATAGTATGACGAAAAATGTCATAGTATAGTATGTCAAAAAATGTCATTGTATATTATGTTGAAAAATGTCATTGTATAGTATGTTGAAAAATGTCATAGTATAGTATGTTGAAAAACACACCATAGTATAGTATGTCGAAAAATGTAATAGTATAGTATGTCAAAAAATGTCATTGTATAGTATGTTGAAAAAAACTTCATAGTATAGTATGTTGAAAAAAACGTCATAGTATAGTATGTTGAAAAAATGTCATAGTATAGTATGTTGAAAAACACGCCATAGTATAGTATGTCGAAAAATGTAATAGTATAGTATGACGAAAAATGTCATAGTATAGTATGTCAAAAAATGTCATTGTATATTATGTTGAAAAATGTCATTGTATAGTATGTTGAAAAATGTCATAGTATAGTATGTTGAAAAACACACCATAGTATAGTATGTCGAAAAATGTAATAGTATAGTATGTCAAAAAATGTCATTGTATAGTATGTTGAAAAATGTCATAGTATAGTATGTTGAAAAAAACGTCATAGTATAGTATGTTGAAAAAATGTCATAGTATAGTATGTTGAAAAACACGCCATAGTATAGTATGTTGAAAAAATGTCATAGTATAGTATGTTGAAAAAAACTTCATAGTATAGTATGTTGAAAAAATGTCATAGTATAGTATGTTGAAAAAATGTCATAGTATAGCATGTTGAAAAAAACGTCATAGTATAGTATGTTGAAAAAATGTCATAGTATAGTATGTTGAAAAACACGCCATAGTATAGTATGTTGAAAAAATGTCATAGTATAGTATGTCGAAAAATGTAATAGTATAGTATGTCAAAAAATGTCATTGTATAGTATGTTGAAAAAAAAACGTCGAAGTATAGTGTGTTGAAAAATGTCATAGTATAGTATGTTGAAAAAACATCATAGTAGGCCTATAGTATGTTGAAAATTGTCATAGCATACTATGTCGAAAAAAAACATAATAGTATAGTATGTTGAAAAAACTTCATCGTATAGTATGTTGAAAAATGTCATAATATGGCATGTTACAAAACACACCATAGTATAGTATGTCGAAAAATGTAATAGTATAGTATGTCAAAAAATGTCATTGTATAGTATGTTGAAAAATGTCATAGTATAGTATGTTGAAAAAAACTTCATAGTATAGTATGTTGAAAAAAACGTCGAAGTATAGTGTGTTGAAAAATGTCATAGTATAGTATGTTGAAAAAAACTTCATAGTATAGTATGTTGAAAAAAACGTCGAAGTATAGTGTGTTGAAAAACACACCATAGTATAGTATGTCGAAAAATGTAATAGTATAGTTTGTCAAAAAATGTCATAGTATAGTATGTTGAAAAAAACTTCATAGTATAGTATGTTGAAAAAACATCATAGTATAGTATGTTGAAAAACACGCCATAGTATAGTATGTTGAAAAAGCGTCGAAGTATAGTATGTTGAAAAAACGTCATAGTATAGTATGTTGAAAAAACGTCATAGTATAGTATGTTAAAAAAACTTTGAAGTATAGTATGTTGAAAAAACGTCATAGTATAGTATGTTGAAAAAGCGTCGAAGAATAGTATGTTGAAAAAATGTCATAGTATAGTATGTTGAAAAAACATCATAGTATAGTATGTTGAAAAACATGCCATAGTATAGTATGTTGAAAAAAACGTCATAGTATAGTATGTTGTAAAAAACGTCATAGTATAGTATGTTGTAAAAACGTCATAGTGTAGTATGTTGAAAAAACTTTGAAGTATAGTATGTTGAAAAAACGTCATAGTATAGTATGTTGAAAAACACTCCATAGTATAGTATGTTGTAAAAACGTCATAGTGTAGTATGTTGAAAAAACTTTGAAGTATAGTATGTTGAAAAAACGTTATAGTATAGTATGTTGAAAAAGCGTCGAAGTATAGTATGTTGAAAAACACTCCATAGTATAGTATGTTGAAAAAAAAGTCATAGTGTAGTATGTCAAAAAATGTCATAGTATAGTATGTTGAAAAAAAGTCATAGTATAGTATGTCAAAAAAGTCATAGTATAGTATGTTGAAAAAACGTCATAGTATAGTATGTTAAAAAAAGGTCATATTATGGTGTGTCAAAAAAAACATCATAGTATAGTATGTTGAAAAAAAGTCATAGTATAGTATGTTGAGTATAGTATGTGGTGTTTCTTTCCCAACATTTGAGTCGGTTTTTTTGTTGATTCAGAGTTTAAGTAATCACAGCTCATTCTTCCACTGGTCAGTGATGAGAGTTTATTGATCAGATTACAGGACAGACAGTGGACTTACCAATCAATAGGAGGCTAAAGACATCGGATCCAGTCAGACTGATAGAATGATGGTCTTTTAATTCAGCTCAGTTTAGAGCTGGATAACACTATGGCTGACCCCAGAGAGACTGCAGACAGTGGTGTACACAAATAAAACTGTAATTAATAAAGCTCCTAAAGCTTCTTTGATAGCAGTGATAAAAACATGAACTCTACAAACGGTGGAAAACACTCAGTACGGCCATGAAAGGAAAAAATCACCTGTGACAACAAAGAAGAAATCTCTGAACAGTTTCTATGTTTCCAGCAACATCTGGCTTCTTCATCTGCACTTGCATTTATTATGCAATAATTCAAAGTGAGCTTTATTAGCAGACGCCCTGCTGCAGACGTCCAGGAGCATTAAACTGGGATCACTGGTCGTCCTGGGACTCCACCAGCACGTCTCTGCTCACCAGATCAGTAATTGCAAACCGGCAGCTCTGCTTCGTGAGCTATTTAGTTTAATGAAGTATTGGCCAAATGTCAGCCCTGTTTGAAGCACTTTAAAAAGGATTTCCTAAACCCTGCACTTCAATTGTGCTCGTACAGACCATAAAGTTACAGAAACCATATCAGCAGACAGTAGACGATACGTTTATGTTCAGTTTAACAAAGTGTAAGAAGAACAAACATGCAGGTTTAATCCAGCAGCAGTGTGGCCTCCACAGATAAATCAGTTATTTCGATTAAATCACAATAAATCCAGTCTATAATTTTATAAAAGGGAATATTGTGGAATAAATAGGAGCATAATGTCAAGTTTACAGAACTGTTGTCTCCTGATGTGAGTTATATAACCGTCTAATAGCCATTAAATCCACCATGACATTCACATTTGTTATTTTGAGTGGAAGACATTCGACAAACACCTGATGGATTATCAGGAAATCTAATGGTGCAGACATTCAGGTCTGATATTAGGACATCACAACAAACACAAGCTTTAGGTGTAAACATGGTAGAGGGACATGATTTTACTAATATATTATTAATGTTCTTTCAGCATTTGGTGATCATACACTGTAAAAAATGAAGGGAAAAAGGTTTTAACTGTAATCTTTTTGAACAGATTTCTTCCTGATTTGTTAAACTTCAGATAATAATAATGTTGCTAAAGTAACAGTAAAGTATTTATTTACATGTGGATTGTCGAACTAGTTGTGTTATTGTAGATTACCTCTTACTTAATGACTGGTAGCATGAACACAAGTTGACGATGAAAAATTAAGTGGTTCCAGCTTGTATTTCAGCGATATTTAGAAGTAACTTTTCAGTGTTATTGACTTAATTAACATAATTATGAGCACAAGCTTTTAAATTTGAGCCAATTTTAAAAATTTAGTTTCTCCAATGTTTAGTAAGTGGAAAAATTCAGACATCAAAGTAAATAAAAATTAAGTTATCAAGCCAGTTTCATGAAGTTATCTCAACCTGAGTTTAGTTTTAACTCAACTTGCGCAGAAATTTGAGTTTAAATCACACACAATATTAAGTTTATGCAACATTATTATGTCAACACAACCCATCAAAAATAATGTTTGCAATTTAAAAGGTTTACCAAACTGAATATTTGTCTTGCAACTATGCTTTTGATTATCCACCCCCACCTCTTCCCTGTGTGGACTGTGTAGCTTAATGTAGGAAAAATTCTCCTTTTTATGCACGAAGCTAATAACGACCAGGTTCTGTTGTATCTTAAAGACCTCATAGCACCATATTATTCCAAAAAGTGCTTCATTCTCAGAGTGCAGGTTTAACTTGTGGCTCCTGGAGCTCCCAAAAGTACAATGAGAGGCAGAACTTGCAGTTTTCTAGGCAGTTAGGAGCCACGTTCACATTTCTGTTGATTCGTGAACTCAAATTGTCACTTTGGTGGCCCCGTTGGTAGTAAAGAAAATGTAACTGACAAAGAATAACGCATGCAGATAGACCTGTTTTCTAAGGATCTGACCTGGACTCAGAGATTAGTGCTCTAAATGCAGAATGATCATACAGCCACATAACATTTTCACACATGGTTTGCTTTTTATAGCTGATTTATTTTCCCTTCTCTCGCTGAGTGAGGGAACTTGTTGATGTCAGTTTCCTCACTTCTCCCTGCAGAGCTGCAGCTGCAGGATCTCAGCAGGTGAACTGAGCACGTGCGGCTTTCTTCGTCCACATGTTCTCACACAGAGACAGTTTGTAAGAAGCTGGAGGGGAAATCCCCAGTGATCGATTCCTAACTGCAGCGCTTATGAGAGCATGGAAAACTCCGACCGCGCTCCGTCTCTTTTCCCTTTCTTCTCTTTTACGTTCATTTTCACACATTTTCACCTCACCTTATTTAAACCCTTTCCCCACTTTTTTTTACATAACGCTCTTTTTGTTGGCGCCCACCATTATCGCTCCTCCTCCTTCTCCTCCTCGCCACCATATTTCCAGGATGTGTGCTCCAGTTTTCCAGGCGTCTGTTGGACTGGACAGCTGAGTTACAGTCCAGCGCCGGTGGACTGGACTCAAGCTAATACCACGAACTGTAGCAGTCCACGTGTTGTACCTGAAGGTTTGCACGCTTTGTTGGTTTCAGGTGTCAAACGCAGGACATGACCAAAGATCCTCGACACATAAATCTGCACATTTACAGTCATGATGTCGATCTCCTGTTCCACTACATCCTAAAGTTGTTCTACTGGGGTCAGACCTGGTGACTGGGAAGGTCATTTAACTAATTGTCATGTCATGAAACCACTTTAAACCTTGCTTTGTGACCTGGTGCTTCATCCTGCTGGAAGTAGCCATTAGAAGATGGCAAACTGTAGCTGTGAAAGGATGCACACGGTCAGCAACAACACTGCAACTGTTGGTAGTAAAGTGTGACAAAAACCCAACACGTTCATTTAGCAATGAACTGTTTTTGAAGTCAGGATTATTAAAATTGAAGGACTTGATTTCTTTGCAAACATTGCTGATTATGCATAAAGCTAGATATTGCCTGTTGCTGTGTTGTCTTCAATATCTCTTTACTGATAATTGTTTGAAAAGTAGAAGACAATATGATTTTAAACAGCCTTTTGCGAAAAACACACTGAAACGAATGCATGTTTCTGTCACTGGTGTAGAAAAAAGGAACTCTCTTGAAGAAGAACTTAAAAAGTGTTCGGATATTAAACAATTTAAAAACAAGTATAAAAACAAAATATTGAAAGTGTATGAAAAGGAATGTGCTAGGAATTAGAAGTATGTGTACATGGCATAGTCCAAAGTGACAATTTGGTTTGTGTACGAGGCAATCAGTGTTACTGTGTTTTGTATTGAGAGAGGAGTAGGGATCAAATAAGAGTTACTCTTCAACCTACTCCTGTTCTTTATTTGCATGCGATGTATTTTTCCTTAACCATATGTACAATATGAAGTTTGTAAAATTTATTATGCATACCATGAAATAAGAACAAATAAAGCAAAGCAAAGCAAAGCAAAGCAAAGCCACCAGCAGCAGCCTGGACTGTTAAAAAAGGGCAGGCTGGGTTCATGGAGATCAGCAGATTCATAACCACTTAAATCAGCCTGTCTGACACCAGCAATCACAGATCACATTCTCTCTACATCCTGATAATCAACATTAACTGCAGCTTCTGACCTGCAGAATTTCATACTGCTCCATAATGCTGCCACCTGATTGGCTGATTGCATGATTATGAAGGTGTACAGGTGGGCCATAGAACATATTTAGAAGTTTTTTTTCTCATGAAAAAGTCTTTTGCTGCCTTAAAATTGATTAGATGTGACTTCTCGGTAATATGTCGTTCTATACATGAACTATCAACCACCACTGCCCACTTACTGCAGCTCAAGCACACCAGCTTATGTAGGACTCTGCTCCAACACTGTAAAACTACACTACTCTACACAATAAGACGGCTTCTTACCCTCAGAGTATGAACTTATGTTTTTGATTGTCCTCACTGCTGTTTCAAAGTGGAAAGGCTCGTTATGATTTCTTTCTCTGAAAAGGAAAACACCTTATGGACACGTTAACAAGATTTTAAAAAGATAGATATTTACTGGAAGAGGTCTTTAATGTGTCTAAAAATGGACAAAAGTCAAGGCAGCTGAAATCTGAATTGAAAAATAATCTTCACGTAAAACCATGTAACTGCTATACAATTGCACTGTTTTGTATGAGATACTGAAGTTAAGATTAAATAAAAGTTTGGTTCAGGTGGAAGAAGAACCACAACCAACTGCAGGAGGGTCAGATGTTTTATTGGGGCTCATCCGCCATCTTGTGGCTGCCGGACATCACTACAAAACAATGCTTAACTGGACAACAGCTGAACTTTTCCTCCTTGTGCTGCTTGAATAACAGAAAAAGACATAAAACAGACCAAGATCACATCAGGTCTAGAATCCTTGTTCGGTCCATATTAGGGAGTCAAAGCTGGACGAGTCTGATCCAAATTCAGCCGACAGAAGCTGCTCCACAACACATCTGATCAACATAAGAACATCTCAACCACAGGATTAGACCCATAAGAATGACCTGTGCTGCAGCAGGATTATAGATCGAGTTAGAGATAAGGATTTAAGGAAACTGCACCACCTGAAGACCATTTAAAGTTAAACCAAATGTACAAATGTTCTCATTCAAACTAAAGATCAAAGCTGGCCAGACTGTCTGCATTGCTAATACTAGTACTCTAACTCTACTTAAAGTGTGGACCTTCGGTTCCTCAGCAGATAATCGTCAATAATAAGACGAATGCTGTGTTTAATTTTAGCATCATTGAAAGAGATTAACAACATAGATTTAAAGATTTTTTTTTTTTACCTGAAAAACTAAACTGGTGATCCTTTCCTCCGTGGTGTCTGCAGGTATTCTTCACCCAATTATCTATACCAATGAAGTACACTGTAAAAAATAAATCATGTACAGAAACAGAGAAAATGTAGCAGGAGGAATGGAAATAATGCCAAAAATCTGAAAAACAAAGATGCTTCTAGCAGATTAAAATACAGCAAAACAGTGTAAGTTTACAGCCGCACATTGTAAAAGACTAAATCACTATTTATAAAAGTATAGATTTAGATTTGGACAGTGTGCCCAGCTTTGACCTGTTTTTGTTGTTGTTTTTTTTTACAGTTAACATGTAAATAAATACCTGAACTGAATAACTGAAACCTGTTAAATACCAGTAAGTTGTTTAAAAGAATTTGTTTAAGAAGTTATTTAAAACCTTTAATTTTCTACCAGTGGAGCAGCTGGTATTTAACCTGACAGGCAAAACTGAAGCGATGTGTCTTTAGAGGTTTTATCTTTTTGTTCAGCTCCAAAGCAGTAAGATGAATGTTAACTCACTGGGATGGCTGTTATTATTTAAATCAAGTAAATAAAAAAAATACAGTTAATTTTTCTGTTCCTTCTGCATTTAATTTCCTATTTAAATCTACTTAAAGTCGTATCTTTTCACCAACCAAAGTAATACATGAATACATGGATCACAGTGAACTTGAGGATCAACTGGAAAAAAGCAGCAGATTCATGGAACTAGTGAGGAAACTCTCGTCTCCCATCCATCACTCTGACTGACGTGTTCCACTGAGTTTATCTGGGCGGCATTTAAAGAAACCATTATGTCACTTGAGTTACGGCTGAGCCTTGTGTTCTCAGCTCCTGTCCAGACAGACTCCAGGGTGAATAAATCACCTGAACTCCTTCACTGTGATCTTTGTGTTGGTTCCATCAGTCTGGATTAAAACCAAAACCGCAGCAGCAGCAGCAGGTGGAAGGAACTTTCTGCTGCATGTGATTTTAAAGCCGGGAGGGAGGAACAAATTACAAGCGATCGATCTTGAGGAGAGACAGGAATGTGCACCGACAGCTGATTTTGGGTTTGGGAGGCAGTTACATCATCCAGAGCAGATTTTTATGGGGCCTTTGTGCAACATGGACGCATAAAGTCAGTCAAATGGAAACATGGCTCAAATAATTCAGGGATTCGGGTTCCAATTTGATATTTACAGATGTCTTTATTTACAGTGAGATGTGTGTATTACAGAACACTGTTAACCTGATCAGCCACAACATTAAAACCGCCTGAATCATATGGTGTAGGTTCCTCTAAGCTCTGACCTGAGGCGTTGGCAGTGGATCCTTTGGGTCCCGTAGATCAGCTTTGTCCTAGTTCGTCCCATAGATCGGGACATTTAGGCGCGTTTGGAGCCGTTCCTGAGCAGCTGTTGTGGCGTGGTGGGAAACGTTGTTCTGCTCAGGGAGGCTGGGTGGGTGGTACAAGTCAAAATACATCCACATGAAGGCCAGGACACAAGGCTTCCCAGCAGAGCCTTGTATTGTAATGAGACGATCAGTCTGTTAGTGGTTTTATTGTTGTGTCTGATCAGTTTTACATATTAAAAATGGTTGATTTGAAATCATTAATTCTGAATTGGATCACTTGATTACAGCTTCTAACATGCGTAATTATTTATCTGTTTGTGTGTGTGTGTGTGTGTGTGTGTGTTATTTATGTATGTTCAGTTGCCGGATCTCGTCGACTCTGTTTCGATGCAGCTGGAAGGCAGGCGTCACCCAGCGACCGCACGAACACTGATCTCCACACCAGTTGAATGAGCCGAGTTTAGAGCTGCACTTAGGACACAACAGCTACACACACACACACACACACACACACACACACACACAAAATGCACAAATCAGCAAACATTGATATTAGTGTTGTCTGATCAAAAATTGGAGTTTAAACCGGCTTTGTGAAAAGGAATCTCATAGATAACCAATGTAGCATTTGAAAAAAGCATCACTCAAAGTCTATAAATAACCTTCACAGACAGTCTTCTAAAGCAGGTCTGAAACATTACAATTCACTTAATGCAAAAATTTTGACTTTGTCTTTGTGCGTGATGTGAAAAATGTCTAACATAAACATATGCTCCTCCTCAGCTGTCACAAAAACAACACCTGCAGTGATATATGGCTCTCTGGAGTCACTACAAGACTCTCACTGTGTCCTCAGAGATGTCAGTCAAACACACTTTAAACGACTAGTTTTCCAAAGCCAGACTTTAAACCGACCAGTGCACTGTGAGGTTTAATGTTTTATACCTGTCCATCCATGACTCCGAGTAAGGCTTGTTCCATCCACTGCACCGGCTCAATGAAGTACGACGTACACTGGACGTCTCCTAAACACAGAACACATTTCACATCGTTACCAATGAGACACCACATGTTCACTATGTGTGATCATATCAACAGGCTGCTTTCACTGAAGACAACAGAACGCAGGAAAAGCCAATTTTCACCAAAATAAAAGTAAGAAGAAACAAAGCAGTGATGGTTAAGAGGATGTGAACTCAATACTTTAGTTTACCAAGGTAAGGAAGACTGCTTTGCAAAAATTAAAAAGCCTCTGATAACTGACATCTGTTGGAAATGCCAGTCAGCCACTGGAACGTTTTTGCATGCTATTTGGGAATGCAATAAGATATACCCATTTTGGGAAAGAGTCTTAGAACAAATAGGGACATGGGTTGGCATGGACATACCAAAATCTCCAAGGTTATGTTTATTGGCGGATAAGTCAGTGATGCTAGGGATAACAAAATCGAAGTTTGTGGTGCTAAAGGTTGGGGTAATTACAGCCGCAAGGGTCATTTTGAGTGTGTGGAAGGACCCTTCTCCCCCAGTATTAAACAAATGGAAAGAAAATATGTTAAAAATTGTTTCATATGAAAAACTATTGGCCAGAATTAATGATGATATGGATAACTTTAATGAATCTTGGGGACAAATTTTTGAGTCATGAGGTTACATCAACTTGGGGTTCTCTGTCATTGACAGAATAGGCAGACTGGGAGGAGGGTTCTGGAGGTCTTCTGTCATTTTGGCAGTTGACTTCCTCTTCATACATGTATCTGATGTAAGTGAACATGCAAAAAAGTCTAAAATAAGGTGCGCCTTTATTTTATTTTATATATGTACAGGCATCCTGTATTTTGTTTTAGTTCTTATTTTTATTTATATATTCTTATTAATTTATTATTATTATTATTATTATTATTTTTATATGAGGTATGGGCCCAAGAGAAAATTTGTATATTATTGTTAATTGTACTACTGTTTGTTTATTTTAAAGCTGGAAAATTAATAAAAACTTGAATTACAAAAAAAAAAAGCCTCTGATAAATGGGCAGAGCACCGACACATCTACGCACCTCAACATGTTGTTTTTTCTGATTGGCCGTTAATAAATATCTGCTTACTGATGGGGAATTGCTTAGTCCTGGAAATACTGAAACCTGGTTAGAAGTCTCCTAATGACACACACACACACACACATTTGCTAAACTGTACCTCTGACAATTGCTATATTATCCTTATGCTTATTGTGCGGACTTAATGATCACAAAGCAAAGTCTAACCTCTCTTTCTCACATGGCTGCAAAGAATTTGAAGATGTGTACTCGAAGGGGACGTGTGATATATCTTAAACTATTATGAACCTCACAGTCAAGTTATTTATTTATTTAGCCAAAATTCCAAATATTTAGCACCTGCCAATACCACTTTTCCAGATAATGCTCACTTCAAGTATTAAATATTGTAGATTAACTGCAGTACCTGGTTGCGCCACCAGGTGGAGCCTTTTGCATGTCTGACATTCTAGTGACCAGAGGAGAGCAGCAGTTCCGTGTTGGTAACATGAGCAGAGAGCATTGTGGGGGTTTAGCTGGTGCTAAATGGGGACCACGAAAATTAATGACTTCCAGCCGGTGCACACGTTCATTCAAACCAGAAACAATCACGACCACAATCAGTTCCACGAGCATATATAATAGATGCTTTTATGGCAAGTATCATGTGTCTGCAGCTTTGACAGCAACACAACCAATAGAGTAAAGTATGGTGTTTTTATATAATCGATGAATCAATTATTGACAGAGATTTGGGTGCAAATTAAGTAAATTATTCAAATTTACAAGGCATGGTTGACAGCAGATAAAAACAAACCATGAGGATCGGGTTCTTGTTGATACTGTCAGTTAAACATTGCCTTGATCAGCTGTGATTACAATGTGAAGTACCTTGAGAGGATGCATGTTGTGACTTAAGGCTATGTAAATAAAACTGAACTGAACTGAATAAAACTGATTCCAATCCTTAGATCAGCACATCCCTGTAAACTATTATCTAAAATTGACCTGTGCAGTGATTTATAGAACCAGTGTGATCTTACCAGTGAGGTTACTGGACTTCTTGTGACTGAAGGCTGAAGCTCCTTCACCGACTGGATGAGTGAGGATACTGGAGCCACGGAACAGAGTTCGTCTGCAGAGGAGATCGAGTTAATGCTTCATCCGATTCTCCTGTTTGATCAAGTACTGAAAACTTAATCTGCTGCATCCCGACTGCATCAATGTGGCATCAGCTACAAAATGTGACCATTACTGAGGCTGTATGAGTAAATGAGCTGGGCTGTCTGAAACATCTAGCATTAATACTGATGGTATCTGTCAAATGAAGCTCTGCTGATGTTCCAAATGTTTACTAGCTGCCATAAGAACAGAGGTTGTAGTGGTCGGCCATGTTGTTTGAAAGACTGTGGAGCAGAGAAGTAAGTTACAAACTAGTCTGCCCAAATCACAAACTTAACCTCAACTTTTCTTTAAAATATCAAATGCACTCTGGAGCATTCAGCCGCTGTAGTAACTTCTCCACCTTTCACCTGCACTTCCTGCATCTGTAGGACACTTCAGAGGAGCTGGAGTGGGCCGGGTCGACGGCGAACACCTCCCTGGGAACCTGCTGCAGCTCTGAGCACAGAAACACACCACAAAGATAATGAGCAGCGTAAGAAAGTGTGCATGTGCAAGTGTTTGTGTGTGTGTGTGTGTGTGTGTGTGTGTGTGTTTACCAGGATATTTTTCTGTGATCTTGGTCAGCCTGTATTGTTTGTACAGAGGACTGGATGTTTCTACTTCAAACTGCATCTCCTCATACAGACAAAGCTGCTCCTCAAAGCCACTGTTGACCCTGAAACACAAAACACACATTATTCATTATATACAGCCTTATGAAAAACACTTGATCACCCCTTTAGGGCAAATTACATGCTGTTATTGATACGTTATTGATTGTTTTTAAAATGATGAAAACTGCAAACTGGTGCTGCTTTGATTTGGTTTTAGAGCCTTTCATGCTTCATTCTTTCAGCTGCTTTCAGGATCTGTTGAATGTCACCACAAAGAATCAGAGAATTCAGCAGCTCTGATGATCAGTGGTGACGACTCTTGATCTGCCTACAGAACCAAGGAACAGGATCACATCACTCCTGTTTCAGGCTCTTTAAACTGGCTCCCAGTAGGTTTCAGGTTAGATTTTAAGATTTTACTGATAACTTTCAAGTCACTTCAAGGCCTCTCTCCTTGTTATACTTCTGATCTTTTAGCACCTCATGCACCAGTATGCACTTTGAGATCCTCTGGCTTTTGTCTGTTCCGGGGACTCAAGAAAGGCCAGAAATAAAGGGGACAAAGTCTGTGATCGGAGCCCTTCTGAGAGCCCTTCCAGACTTCACTTGATTTCCATAACTTTTTAAACTGTCCTTTATGTCTTCCAATTTTATTTTTACTTTCTAACATTTCTGTTTTTATTTGCCATACAGTGTTTATTTTTCTAATCTTTCTCTTAAATCTTGATGATTTCATGTCTGTGTGTTTGATTTTGCTGCTTTGGGAAGTCTTTGGATTTTTAAAAATGCTCTAGAAATAAAGATAATTAACATTTATCTGTCCTCCATCCAATAAAAAAAGACTAATTCCATCCCATCGGAAACAAACACCACAAAGGACATCTTTTCATTTATATTGAGAAGTCCGAGAAGGTGAAGAGATTCAAAGAGAGCGTTCAGGTTAACTGACAGACACTTACTGTACATCCTGTTTGACACTCTTCAGTCTGTTATAAGCCTCAGTGAAGCCCAGCTGGTGTTTCTTCATTAGATAAGCAGTGACAATGGCAGCGCTGCGACTCCGACCAGCCTGACTGACACACACAGACACACAAACACAATGTCACACTGATTTATAGAAATATTTAGTAATGATGAAAATCAATTTATGAAATAATTAGAAAAACATTCATTAGTGGAAAGTGAACAACACAAAGTACTGGTGACCTCTGACTCTCACCAGTGAACCAGAGCCGCCCGGCCTCCATCCACAGCCTCCTGGATGAACAGGAAACAGTCGTCCATGTGACTCAGCAGGTCAGACGTCGCCTCATCCAGCACGTTGATCCACTTCCTGGAAAAGCCTCCGTCGGCAGGCAGCAGAGGTCCAGGATCTGCAGAGTCCACCGACAGGATGTGAGAGACGCCAGCTTCGGTTAAGGCCTGTCCGTCGTTGAGGTCGGCTGCAGTACCGATGAAGAGGCCGGGATCCACCAGGAGCATCGCTGCAGACACACAGGACCGATGGTTACCGTTCAATCTGTAGAAAATCAGACAGAACTTAGGAAAGATGTTGCTGGACCCTAAAATAAGCTCTGTAAAATATTTTTGGCTGAATTTTTAGAATTAAATTTGTTTTAGACCTGTGGATTTTTGTAATTTCATCTTTAAAAATGCCTGTTGATGTTAGAGGCCTCAAAAGTTGGTGAAATGTCGACCAAAGAAGTAAGAAATATGGATGCATACATATATTTACACTTATACAAACTTTCTGGGGCCCCAATACCACCACTGATTTATAGTTTTCTCCATTTTTAAGGGCCAGTGATTGAAAGGTTGTCCTCTGGTGGAGTTATTCAGCTAGCTGGATTTGCTGGAAACAATTTTTTCTCTGTTCTCGCTAATTTTAATTCCCGTGGGTGTTTTACATTCCTGAAGATATTAAACCCTTAAAATTAGGAACAGACCAATTATCTATCGACTTTAGATTAACAGATGTAATATAAAAACCCTAGAGAGAGATGAAAACACACAGACATGTATCACTGATGAATGTTTAATGTTTTAAAAAGGTTTATGATGTAAAAGAGAAAAGTGACGAGAGCTGCTGTTTGTCAAACCACAGATGCTCAGGATTTAAATAGAATAAAACCCAAGGATGGCAGAATAATTACCACTATTTCACCTCTAATTAAACCAATATGAGTTAACATTTTTAAAGTCTTCTCTTTATCTATGATCACTTACTCTTTTTACTTGATTTCATGGAGATTTGATGTTTAGTTTTATTATTCTATGTGTGGTTTTATTTTTATTTATTTATTTTTATTTTTTGAGAGGGCTTTTTGTGAATGTTTGTGGTTGTTGTTGTTTATCCTATGAATGAAAAAGACAATAAACAGAGTGTGAAAAAAATTACTACTAAAAATGGCATAAAAATCCAGGTCCAGGCTCTCAAGGCAGGTTTGAAAAGTAAAAGGTCTTTATTTCAGGTGAATAGAGACATTAAAAAAAACCACAACAACACATGTCGACTTCTGCCTTCTTTATAGTGTCACACACAGAATTTACCAAAACTAAGTTCTGTAAAATATTTTGGCTAAACTCTAATAATATCATATATTTCCAGACCTGGCAATTTCTGTACTTTACCTCCTAAAAGAATGTTTTAGCTGGAAACCATTTTAAGTGATTTAATATATAACTCCAACATCCACTAAATTTACTGAGGACTCAGACAAATGATTAAATGGCTCCAGCTGAGGCCAAATGTTTAATTATTGATCGCTGAAAAAATAGAAAAAAATGCAACATTTTCAATTGGGGATGGTCCCAGAAAGTTCATGTCAGTGTAAATATATGGATGTATCCATATTTCCTATTAAAAATACAGTCTTTAGTCGACATTTCACCAACTTTTGAGGCCTCTAACACCAGTTTTTTAGCTTAATTTTGGATTCCAAGTAACAAAGAAGTAAACAAAGAAGTGAAGCACTATAAAGCAGGATCAAGTTGACATGTATAGTTGTGTTTTTAATGTCTTCAGCCCAGTGAAATAAATACTTTTCAAACCTACCTTAAGTTCCTGGACCTGTTTCATTTATGACATTTGTGGTTGTAATTCTTCTGCCCTCCTTTATCTTTCATTAGCAGCAGTGGTTCAAGGAACACAATGTCCTCTCACTTTTCTCTTGTAAGTAATGACACTATTTTTTCCTTAGATAACACATTAGACATTTTCAGTGTATTTTTTTTTATTTATTTTTTAGCTGCGACACATTTGTCAATTATATTACATGGCTGTAGGGTATCTTAAATTTCTTTAATTCGTATTTTTAAAAATTCAATTTTATTTTAAAACACATGCTTTATAAAGTATTTTTTAAAGCCAACTAAATGACTGAATAGCAAATATTAACTATAACGTCTTTCCGTGTTTCTGGTGCTGCCACATTAGCAGTGTCTCCACGTTAACAGTCCGACAGACTCACCTGTTAGCTTCTCTTTTGGTTCCGTCCTTCAGATGAATCTGTTCTATTATAAACCAGTTTAAGACCGTAATGTTCTGATAAACAACAGGTAAGTAAAACTAAACAGAGTTAAACAGAAAATAAACGTGTGGTGGTGTTTGGTTCGTCTTTACACTATCCGGTCAGAAACACAGACGGAGACTCTTTAGTTCCGGGTTAATGTTTCGAGCAGAAAAATAGTTTAAATACTAATTCAAGTTAAGTGTAAGCTTTATATATGATTATATGTTTCTGTTACCTGTGCTTTGGGCAGCACACTCCTGTAAAAAATGTTTTTTAAAGTTCAGTGAGGCACTTCTATAGTTCAATCAAACACACAAGGAAGTAACATGTTGATGAAAACAAATGAGAAGTATGATGATGGCTAGATTGTTCAAAACTGATTTTTACATCATTTAGGTATTTATTTATTTAATCATTGCACTGTTGCCTTTTCTGAAGTGTATATTCTTAAAAAAACGGTATGCTTTATGCGTTCAGAAGTTTGTGTTGTAAATGTATTTCTGTTGTTTTTTATTATTAGTGTTTAAACTCATACATAATTCAGTGAACCACAAATACAGCTGGATACGTATTTGATTTATGATGTTTGAAATTTTGGTTGGTGTCGTCTGTGTGCAGCATGTCAACCAATTCCCAGTCTCAGGGATGAAGTTGTGAGGAAGAGGAGCAGAGGTGAATCATCATACACTGCTTTCTGCCACATTTATATATAGTGTATATGGTCACAGTCAAGCCATAAGGATAAAACTTTGATCAAAGTATTCCTTTATACCTGTATGTTTCTGTGGAATTAAAGGTTTTAGCAGATGCTCCACTAGTGGCAGGCACTTTTATGAATTTTCGGGTAACTAATATTGATAAAGACAATGACGTTACAGCAACACAGAGGAGACCTAGAACATTGTTCCCTGTTGGTTTGAAGTAATGGTTGTGAGTAATGTGGTTTTACTTGTCTATAGTGGACATCGTATGTGACTCATGCCTCAGTAACTATTTTATTCAGAGCTGTTGTCGTGACACAAACCATTTCTGGGGAGAATTTATTTGAGGTGTGCTTTGACTTTATGGAGATACTGTGGTTGCACTTCTGGGAAGCTGTCATATTGTCCATCTTTATATATAAAGTATGGTTGGAATAAACTGCTTAAAAATGACTTATGGTGTCATTTTTAGCGATTTTTAGTCTCTATTAAGAACAAAAATTAGTTTTGTAAATAGACTATATTGCTATTTTAACTGTATTTAAAGCCCCACAATAAATACATGTTAAATAAATTAAATACAATTTTTAAAAATTAAATAAAATTACAGAATTAGACAGTGAAGTTACACAACAAAAAACTGCAATTTAAAAAAATTCTATTGAAATACTGTTAAATACAGTACATTGACAAATTTATCGCTATTTCACAGAATAAATGACAACGAACAGAAAAAGAAGTATTGGTTTGGTAATTTTACATCTATCTATCTATCTATCTATCTATCTATCTGTCTGTCTGTCTGTCTGTCTGTCTGTCTGTCTGTCTGTCTGTCTGTCTGTCTGTCCGTCCGTCCGTCCGTCCATCCAAGAGTTGCATTTTAAAGCTGCACTAATCAATATTTTACCGCAAACAATGAATCAAATGACTATGGTAGGAGTAACCTGCTTCACAGCTACCAGAATATTATCCTTTTTTATATGTTTTTGTTTTTATGATCCACAGTGGCTGTGATTATATATATATACAGTATATATATATATATATATATATACACTAAGAAGCAACTCACAAACTGCATGAACCAAAACTTAAACATCATAAAGCAAAAGATGTGACTTTAATATAAACATTAGTTGGATAACAATATTTAAAATGCAGTAAAGGGCTGGTTGTCATCTGTTACGAAGCAGCTTGTTGACGTTCTTTCAGGCCATGTGGTAGAAAAATAATCCAGTGTCACTGAGTCAACAGACCGACAACATCATTAACACTCCCACTCTGTTCACATTCACCTGCTGGTCAACACTCTCGACATGTATGTGTGTGTTTGTGCTTTATTGTACTGCCTCATTTCTAACAGTCCATTATGTGCGATGTGCAGCCCTCTAATGAGCCCTTAGGGAGGGGTGTGGTCACAGCGGGGTCTGCTGATTGGTCAGACGGTCAGATTAAAGCGGCTAATAAAAGTTTATTAACACCCCACATTGTGACCATGTTCAGACTGTGGGAGCAGCAAACTCACTCAGTAGGTGTTGAGAAACAGGAGGCCAGACAAGACATCATGAAACGTGTTTAAAGAGCGTCTGGTGACTGAAACACAGAAGAACAGAGGTTCATTCAACCAGCCCTTTTAATTGTTGCTCCTTTAATACAAAAAGTCAGACAGTTCACAGAAACATGCTTCTGTCTGTAGCTGCCATCAGCGCTAATACGACGTCCGTAGATCCACATTTCAGTTTACTGTGATGATGGACCAGCGTCTGCTCACATTACCTCATCCTCAGAGCATCTTCCTCTAACTGTCTTCACTTGTTCCTACTCATTATTTCAGCTTTTATAGCTAAAGACAATTTAATGGTGAGGTTTATTTTGTTGGTGGGGAAAGAATGTTCTCTTCTTGTTTACTCAGTGAGCGTTTAGTTTTTTCCAAGTTTTAGAACTTCAACCCCACGAGGAACAGACGGAGTTATTTCATCATAAATCACCAGGGGCTTTCTGCTCAACCAGTTCTGACTTACTTGAAACTTTTTTTTATGATAAACTATTGACATTTAAGATGGTATCTGTGAAATTTTCTGTTATTGCTTTCTTAAAAGTTGTCCATCGACCTGCTTTCAGCACATTAAAATTAAAGGCTCTGTTTGAACAACAAAATCTCAGGAACTACAATATACACCAATCACACATAACACTATGACCACCTGTCTAATATTATGTTGGTCCCTCTTATGTGCTCAAAAATGCTCTAAACTATTGGACATGGACAAGACGACCTCTCAGGGTGTCCTATGGGGTCTGGAACCAGGACGTTGGCAGTGGATCCTTTGGGTGCTCTGGCTTGTGCAGTGAGGTCTCTGTCAATCAAACTTGTTCCACTGCATCCTGTTGATGCTTGATCAGAATGGGTTGTAGGAAGTCTGGAGGTCAAATCAACATGTTGGGCCATTGTCATGTTCCTCAACATGTTCCTGATTGTCTGATGTTTTTTCCATGTGGTGGGTGCATTTTCCTGCAGGGGTAGGCCAGTGACATTTGGGATTTCCATTTCCATGAGGGAGTGTGTTTGTTGTGGGACCATGTTTATCTGGGTGTCTAAGTCTCATCAACATGGATGTTAAAATCCAAGGTTTTCCATCAGAACACCACATAGTACCAATATGATCAATGTTATTCACTTCACCTGTCAGTGGTCAGAATGTTGTGGCTGATCGGCGCATATAATCAGTATTAGGTAATCAAATTATAGAAAATAATTAACTATAATTAGGCCAGATTTGAACTGAAGTGAATAACTGACAGGTGAAGAGGGTTAAAAGGTCTTGATGAACGAGATTCCTGGTTCTGAGGGCAGCAACCCCGACCTACATATAAATATAGAATAAAATTACTATATACTCCGATCAGCCACAGCATTCTGACCACTGGCAGGTGAAGTGAATAACATTGATCATATTGGTACTATGTGGTGTTCTGATGGAAAACCTTGGATTTTAACATCCGTGTTGATGAGACTTAGACACACAAATAAACATTGTCCAACAACAAACACACTCCCTCATGCAAATGGAAATCCCAAATGTCACTGGTCTACCCCCACAGGAAAATTCACCCCACCACATGGAAAAAACATCAACCAATCAAGAACATGTTGAGGAACATGACAATGGCCCAACATGTTGATTTGACCTCCAAACTTCCTACACCCCATTCTGATCAAGCATCAACAGGATGCAGTGGAACAAGTTTGATGGACAGAGGCTCCACTGCACAAGCCAGAGTACCCAAAGGATCCAGTGCCAACGTCCTGGTTCCAGACCCCATAAGACAACCTGCGAGGTCCTCTAGTCCATGTCCAATGGTTCAGAGCATTTTTGAGCACATAAGAGGGACCACCACAGTATTAGGGAGGTGGTCATAATGTTATACCTGATCAGTGTATAATCCCTTTATATACAATCCTGAAAAAGAAATATGGGTTTACAGGTAAGAAGCACCATAAATCATGGAGTTTATTTATATATATTGCAGTATGTCATTTATACTGATACACACCTGCCTCAAACACATAAGTTTATGTGATTATGTAAAAGGTTTTCTGGTGTCTTAATTGTTTGCAGTTCTACAATCTCTCTATGAATTGCTTTCCTCGTCTTTTCTAGTCTTTATGTTGAGAGAAGATGCATGAATCCAGATTGAAGCCGTCTGTCCACATCAAACCAGCAGCAGATTGACCTCTCTAATTCATTTCCTCTCTTCTGTTAGTCTTCTCCCTGAACGAGTCATCCACATGTAGACGCTGTTTACGACCAACGGACTGAAGCAGAACAATTGAAACTCCACCGCAGAAACGACCAGAAACCACATGACATCAGTTTTGGCTCGAAGGCTTCATTCCTGGAGTTGGCTGGTTTGGAAAAAGTGGCCAAATGTCAACAGGTAGGAGTATTAAGAGGCTGGACCACAGACCTCACATGAGAAAAAACTCATGAAATACTGTATTTAAGTACGAGAACACTTGTGGTTTATTTACCTTTAACTTAATGAGGGATTTCTCATTATAATTCCTTATTGTTGTTGGGGTGCTATAAGACTTATATATAAATACTATTAGAGGAACTGAAGCGACGTGCAATTAGCTACTTCAGGTTTTGAAAGGGGATACTGTGTGTGGGAGTGATTTACTGACAGTGTAGGAAGCTTAAATACGTCCTGGCAGTGTTTAATGAGTCTGTGGGTGCAGTGAGAGTGTGTGTGTTTGTGATGCTAATTAAAAATGTCCAGTCTCAGGGCTTCTGTCTCGTATATAAGAAGTACGGACGGACGGTTTGAGAGAAGACGAGGAGAAGTGACACCGAAGAGGTAAACACTGGTTCTCTCACTTTATTTCTGCCACTGTGAAAGTTGTTCTCTCTCTGTAACACTGTATGTCTCTACATGTCAGTATTACTATTATTACAGATCACAGTCTGTTCACATTGAGTCTTGGATGAAGATGATGATGATGATGGAGACATCACTGGGGCTTCTGCTGCTCGGCCTTGTTGCGACTTCTGCTGCTGCTGGACCAGGTAATCACTGACAGACGTATTTACTATTTTTTAAAGTATATTTATGATGCCTTATACTTCCTATGAATGCATCTCTTGTGTCTTATAAAAATGCCCTTTATTATCAGATAATGCAGCTACTAAAGCAGCACTGATATAAGAAAATATATAATTATGTCTCACATAATTACAATAGCTTTTTAATCAACATGTGATTTAATATAATGTAGTATGTAGTATTTAATATCTTAAATCTTATAAGGTGTTATAATGCACCTATGCTATGCAATGTCAAAAATTGCTACTACATGGTAAAAATAACAACAAAATCCTGCAAAATACCAGTAAAAATCTAGCAGCAAAGAGGTACATTAAAGATTGTAAAATACAGTAACATTCAAAATTGTAAAAACCTGTGAAAACAACAACAAATTCTGTAAAATATGTCTTTTTTGCTGATTTAAATACAGTAAAACAGTGTGATGTTATGATCACCCTTTGTAAAAAAAAAAAAAAAAGTTTAGAAGTTGTTGTTTGTTTTACAATCAACAAGTAAATACTTTTTTGTGATGATATTAGATATTATCTGTAATTTAACAAAATAGAGAAATGTTTTTTTTGTTTGTTTTTTTTTTTTTTTTACCATTTTTAGCCATTAATATATATATATATATATATTTTTTTTCTTTCAAAAACAGCAAATATCTGTATAAAGATAATTTTTGGTGATTTAAATACAGTAAAAAAGGCACTGCCATTTTATTATTATTTTATTGATAAAAATACAGATTTTTGAGGTGGAAATGATTAACAGTTTTTTTCTTTTTAAAATGTTTAACGTGTAAATTAACATTTTTTTCTCTATTATCTGTAATTTATCAAAATATGGAAAATCTATTGCACAGCAGTAAATTGTCCAAAAAAATCAGTGAGAATCTGTTAAAAAATGTATTTTTTACAGTGTAGAATGCATTTAATTTATTTGGGGTCTAAAGTCTGAAAACCCACCTACTATTCTTTCTATTACCAAATAATGCAGCTATAATATCATCGAAATATCAGTGCTGTGCCTACAATAACTTGGGCTGCCTTATAGTCCACTGAATGGAATTTAAATTACTATTTATTTTACATGTTTTCTCTCTCAGGCACTTGTTCTGGTCGGTGTGGTGAAGTTTATACCAGAGGTCAGCAGTGTAACTGTGACTACGGCTGCCTGAAACACAACGAGTGCTGCCAGGACTTTGAGGCTACGTGCACCATCAGTAAGTCAGGAGTTAAATAAATCTTTTTATCTGTTTTTTAAATGTAAAATAACATTTAAATGAATATTCCTATTCCTTTTTTGCTTGATTATCAGTTAGTTGTTTAGCCTAACAGAGCAGAGAGCCTCTAAGTTAATGGTTAATATTGGATTAGCATTTATCAGGTGGACAAAAACTCAACACCATCTGAAAGCTCATGCTGCTGGATGTGTTTATATACAGTAGCTAACTGATTGCTAAAGCCGTGAGTGTGTCATTTTGGTTGTGAAACATGCCCTCTTTTATCGACTATTTCACTCTAAATAGGACTGTATTCTACAAAATGATCATCATGCTGTATTGAGGGAGATGTGAAACTATTATCTGAGACCATAAACTCATTAATAAAACGTTTACTGAGGTAACAGATCAAGTGAGAAGTAGGATCATTTTCTCATTGACGTCTATAAAATCGGACTTCTTCTTGCAACCAGAGGAGTCGCCCCCTGCTGGTGGTTAAAAAAATGCATGTTTGGCTTCACTTTTGAGACTCAGAGGCTACGTCCATCTTCTACATGCACACTGTGCTTGTTTTTGAACAGATCTGATGAAGGCAGCTTTAAACTTCAAGCAGGCCACTTGAAAGCATCATGTCGGTGTGTTAATAATGTTCTGTGGCTCTCAGGTCAGTCGTGTCGCGGTCGCTGTGGTGAGACGTTCAAACGAGGTCTCCAGTGTGAATGTGATCCTATGTGTGTCCAATACAACACCTGCTGTCCCGACTACCAGCTGCACTGCGGTGAGGACCAACGATCAGGATCACAACAACACAATGTCCCACTGTACCTTAGCAGCACAACTAAACTCATATGACAAATGTTCTCTGGAGGATAAAACTGACTCGGGTTTGAGTAGCTGGTCCAGGTTATTATCTTCATCCATGTATCTGCTGATCCCTCACACTGTCTTTCTGTCCACAGATGCCAGTGTGTCAGTACAGCAGCCGAGAAATTTCCAGGCTCTGAGGGCCTCAGGTTCAGGTTAGCGACCTTCACTATCAACCAACCAACTAACCACCGAAGCTTTTACACTAAAATTACAAATAGTAATTTGTTCTTTTGCACTGTTTGACTTTAAAAATACACCATTTTCACTGTATTTAAATCCGAAACATCACATTTGACAGATATTTGCCATTATCTGAAGGAAAATGATTTTACATTAAGGACTGAAAGAAGGAAAAATAATTCTTTAAATTAAAGTGTTAAATTGCAGATAATATCTCAGAAAACCATAGATTAAAAAAAAAATGTTTATTTATATGTTGCATATAAAACAACAACAAAAAAAACAGTTGTGGACATTAAATTACACTTTGGACTTTATTTAAATAAGCCAATATTTAACAGGTATTTTACATTATTTATTCTTTTTTTTAAAATTGTTTTTACTCTGTTTGAACATCACAGTATTCCAGTTTTAAACATATTTTTTCCTGGCATCCTTGCTGCCAGATTTCCCCTTCTTTTTTATAGATTTTCTTTTATTTTTTGTTTGACACTGTAGACCTATCCAGTATCTCGTTTGTTGCTGCAACATTTATTTTATTCTCCTCAGGAAAGCGGAGATCGGAGAAGAGCCGGAAATGGTCCAACAGTGAGAGTGAGGAGTGGTACTCAGGTAGATGTAATTCTATAATTTGGAATGTATATATGTAACACAGAGTCATTAAATGTCATTCAAAATAAAACAAAACCCTTTTGCTGCAACACCGGCATGCAGAAATGTATTTTTAATTGACAAAAAATACTTATTGTTGAGCAGACACAATGGGCTTCACAAACTAATGACTTAAACTTGTTGGAAAAAAGTACAATATCGACTGAAAATGATGCATTAAACAATATGAAGTTTATATGGCCCTTTTTAAAAATAGAATGACCCTCAGTCAAAAGGAGTAGTTCAATATTTTTGGTAAAATGCTTGTTTTCTTTCTTGCCGAGAGTTGTTTGTCATGTTGAACTCTAGATATGAAGCCATCCTGGGTATAAGTCCTAGTGTGTCCATCAGTTTATCTATAATATATTATAAAGGGCTGTTGTATACACGGATCAGAAATAACATTATGACCACCTGTCTACTACTGTGTTGGTCCCCCTTATGAGCTCAAAATGCTCTGAATCATTGGACATGGACAAGAGGACCTCTCAGGGTGTCCTATGGGGTCTGGAACCAGGACATTGGCTCTGGATCCTTTGGGTACTCTGGCTTGTGCAGTGGGGCCTCTGTCGATCAAACTTGTTCCACTGCATCCTGTTGATGCTTGATCAGAATGGGGTGTAGGAAGTTTGGAGGTCAAATCAACATGTTGGGTCATTGTCATGTTCCTCAACATGTTCATGATTGGTTGATGTTTTTCATGTGGTGGGGTGCATTTTCCTGCAGGGGTGGGCCAGTGACATTTGGGATTTCCATTTGCATGAGGGAGTGTGCTTGTTGTGGGACAATGTTTATTTGGGTGTCTAAGTCTCATCAACATGGATGTTAAAATCCAAGGTTTTCCATCAGAACAGCACATAGTACCAATATGATCAATGTTATTCACTTCAGCTATCAGTGGTCATGATGTTGTGGCTGATGGGGTATATTGTAATTTTATTCTATATTTATATGTAGGCCGGGGTCGCTGCCCTCAGAACCAGGGGTCTCGTTGTCAGGGTTCATCAAGACCTCTTAACCCTCTGACCAGCGGTTCCTCTGGCTCCTCTGGCTCCAGACATTCTGCTGCACCACACAACCAGCTGCAATATGGTTTGGAATATTTCTTTTTCTTTATTCAAAAGATAATACTGTTTGTTTATTTACACAAAATCTTGCTCTTGAATCGAAGCCGGTCTAAGTGTTCCTCTCTCCTTCCTCCTGCAGGAAGGAATAACATCCCCGTTGGCCAGATGCCGATGCCCGTCCCTCCCTCCTACAGCGGGGCTCCATACTCCCCAGCTCCAGGCTCCTTTCTACCCGCCAATGGTGCCTTCCCTCAGGGCAACAGGTCTCCGTATTCCCAAGCACCTAGCTCATCTCTGCCCGCCAACGGTGCTTTCTATCAGGGCAGCGGAGCCCCGGTGAGCCCCTCCACTCCTGGAGGTGCTGGCAGCAGAGTGAACGTCCATCTGCTTCTGTCCCCTGGAGGAGCTGCTTCATCTGGGCCCAGTCAAGGTGAGATCTACAGATATAATTTCATTTTTTGTTTGCATGGATGTTCGACTCATGGTTGTAACAGCTGATATTTGTTTTGAAAGTTAGATTAACTTTTGACAGGTTTAATTTAAAGAAAAACAGTCAGTCCTTAGTATAGAGTAGAAGATAACAAGATAAGAGATAAGACCAGATACAATAAGATTTGACACCTGTTGAGGCCAGTCTAATTAAAAATGAGTAAAACCATTTCCATTTCCATCCACAGGTTTTAATGGTCCAGCAGGTTCCAGACCCAGCACCCTGCAGGATGTCGCCCAGGCTCTGGGCTTCTCTGTGGTGGATGGAGGACTTGCAACACCAGGAAACGGTAGGACGAGTGTTCCTCTGGATGAGTCTGTGTTTGATGAGCTCATCAAGATTAAAACAAATTCATGTGTTTGTGTAGGGTTCCTCTCTGACGCCGACCTCTGCAGTGATTCTCCCATCAACGGACTGACGGCTCTCATCAACGGAACCATTCTGATATTTAAAGGTCAGAGAAAGGGCTTCAAATGGGGTCATCGGGCAATTTTAAAGTAAATTTAACTCAGAAAATTGTTGATATGTGAAGCTAAAATTACACAAATACCTTATAGATATCGATATTATATACTACCAATGTTTTTAAGGCAAATCAGAGACGGTCGTGCAGAAATAGGTTTTAAAAAATCCTGATTTTAGATGGAATGACTGTATTTACAGACTTCATCTTTGAGCATGTAGTGTGGTGATGTACAGTGTCTGTGTCGTGTACAAGCTGCATTCGTGTGTTTGTTTATATTTGTGTGTTTGTTTATATTTGTGTGTGTTGCAGGCGACATGTTCTGGTCAGTCGACCCCGCCAGTCGCTCAGTGAGTCGTCCACAGAGCATCACAAACACTCTGGGTGTCCCTTCTCCCATCGACACCGTCTTCACTCGTCTAAACTGCCAAGGAAACACCTACATCATCAAGGTATGAATATGTCTCTACAACCACTGTGATGTGTTACGGCTGTCATTCTGTCTGCTTATTTGTCCGCTAAAACTGATCTTGTTGTTATTATTAGTGAATTCACAACTATTATTATGGTCATCATTAGATACGACTAGTTCTACCACTATTGTTATTACAATGGCTGCTGTATAACACTGTAATAACAACAATTTCTGTACTACTGACACTAGTTTAGAAGGAATACTAATTCTACTGCTACTGCAGTTGTCAGAGAGTTAAAATTAGAAACAATCCCTTTTTGTGTTCAAAAATGACAGTTTGCATAATTTTCAAAGCAGTAGCATCTGCAGACTGATCTGTGGAGGAATTTCTGTTGTTTTAAGCAGTGGTTCTCAACTGGTCCAGCCTCAGGACCCACTTTGTCTCTATTAATATAAGTCGTGACCCAAATTGTTGAAGTTTGCTGTTCCTGTTAACAAATTAAGGTATATTTGGGTGTTGTCTCAATGCATTTTGATAAAACACAGGAAAATTGTGGCTTATCTTTTGCTCATTTTGGTATATTTGGACGTTTTTACTAAGTTTTTGGGTCTATTTTGGCCAATTTTGACAGATTCAGAACATATTTTGGCTTATTTTTGGCACGCTTTTAAACATAATTTCTCCAATAAGCTGGCAGAGACAGATCAATAGGTTAATAGTGGGCAACTACTGGTGTCACCACCAGTGACCACCACCAGTTAGGTATGATGGGGGGGAGAAAGGGGGAGAAAGGGGGAGAATAGCTTCACTTATTCTTCTACAAGAGCCAGCTCCAACAACCTCTCTGTGTTTTCATCTTTTCTTCTTTAGCTTCCTTCTCTCTCCTTTTCCTTTCCTGTTTTTCTTTCTTCTCTCTCCTTTTCTTCTCCTGCTGTTCCTGACGTTTATCCTTCACTTGTTCATTTTCCTTTTCTTGTTCCCGTTCTTGGATTCTCTCCTCCATCACCTTTATCCATTCCTCCAGTTGTACCTTGTCTTCTTTTAACTCCAGGACTTCTGTCTGGAGGTTCTTGTTCCCCGTCTGGAGATTTTTCGTGTCCTGCTATTGAAAGCAAAAGACTTTATACCACTACTTTTTGGGGGGACATGCTTCTGCGACCCTCTAAAAATGACTTCGCGACCCACTTTTGGGTCCCGACCCACCAGTTGAGGACCACCGGTTTAAAGCATACTGTTACTATGGCACCTCTATATTTCAAACAGATTGAGTATTAAAGTTTACTCTGTCTGTTTGAGCCATTTTGGACCCATAATTCTTGATTTTCAAAGTAAATACAAGAATTATTTCCAGTTTCTGCCCAGTTGTGTCTAAAGTGTAGCATGTAGTGATGCTTCTTAAATTAGTTTTCAAAGTTTTAGTCACTGTACTGGTTGCAACACAGCGTTTATCAGTATTTTTAAGAGGTACCACAGTAATAGTAATACGAATACAACAAGGTGAAATCTCAGTCACTTCAGAAAGCTCAATCAGTGATGATGGAGGTCAGTGTGCAGTAACAGTCCTTCTCTTTGTTTCCAGGGAGACCAGTGCTGGCGTCTGGATGGGAACATGGTGATGGAGCCTGGTTACCCCAAACCTCTGACCTCAGAGTTTCCAGGTCTGACAGGAAGCATCCACGCTGCTCTGGCAGTTCCAGCATCCAGAACCAAACCAGAGACTGTGTTCTTCTTTAAGAGCGGTGAGGAGGACAGACAGACGGCAGGGATTCACTGTCCAGCTTAAAACTTCTCTTTTTGGTGACTCTCTGGATTTAATACAAACTAGTGCTTTGCATTGTCCAAAGATTCAGGATGAATGTTGGTGAAATTTAGATAAAAATAACGTTTCCAGTTTCAGTTTTCCATATTTAGTTTGTCATCAGTACGCTACCTTTAATAAACTGGTCTTCGATGTCCTGTTTGTTCCTTTAGGAGACATCCTGCAGAGGTTCACCTTCCCACCAAGCAACACTCCATCCTGCAGTCCGGCACCGAGGGGCCCCATGAAGAGTCGCTTCACCCGCCAGGCTGGTTAGTCGTCCACTAATCCTTTAAATCAGGGGTCTCAAACTCCGGTCCTCCAGGGCCGCTATTCTGCATGTTTTAGATGTTTCCCTCTTCTAACACACCTGACTCAAATGATCAGGATCGTTATCAGGCGTCTGCAAAGCTTGACGATGAGCTGATCATTTGAATCAGGTGTGTTGGAAGAGGGAAACATCTAAAACATGCAGGATAGTGGCCCTCGAGGACCAGGATTGGACACCCTACAGCTCTGTCCTCACAAGTAACCAGTCATGCATGAGTATAAGTTTATTAGGTTAAATTAGCCAAATAACTATGAGTTGGTCGGGACTTTAAATGCACTTTTAAAGGTAGTCTTTTATTTTTCACATCCAGAAGTTCTTCTGAGTGGAGAGATCAACATCAAGGTGGCTCTGAAGGGATTCCCCACCCCGGTCACCTCTGCTCTGTCCATCCCCAGTCCTCTGGGGAACGACAGACACCAACACTACGTCTTCTCTGGACGTAAGAACAGTCTTTCTGTTTATTCTTATCAGGATGTAGAAGCATTTTTTGTCTTTCAGCACACTGTTTTGATGCTACGTCTTCCACCTTTACCATCATCAGGCATCAGGCAGCTGCACTCGTAAAACAAATGTTAACGCCCAACAAAAAAAATGAGCGCAACTGTTTTTTGTCTTTCCTTTACAATCAATATAATCGAACACTTTAGCTATATCAGCCTTATAAGGTGATAAAATGTTCATGTTGTGTTTACCGTTACATGTTGACCTAAACAACTTCTATCACCAGTGCAGGTAAACCAGCTAATATCCTCCTCTCTGTTGTCTCTGCAGCTCTCTACTTCAGCGTCCAGATCTCCAACGACCTGCCGGCGCTGGCCAGACCCGACCCGTATGCAACCCTCTCACCCCAACCCATCTTCAGTCCTGCTGCCATGGCGACCAACCCGGCCAACATGGCTGCTCAGAGCGCCGACCCTCCCCAGCCGAACAACTCCATCACGGTTTGGCTCCACTGTCCTTAGAAACACCCCGAAGAGACGACAGACGCACTGTCCTGGTGTTTCTCTGCTTCAGCACAAACACAGAAATCTACTTCGTACTTATGCCTGCTGAGCAAAAAGTAGGAACTTAGTGTTTTTCTTCATACATTCATATCAGTTTTTAATAATCCCATGCTCCATTTTTCTGAACACTATAAACCTTCCAGCTGTTAAAGACATTAAGTCGCTTTTAATGGCATAAAGGCATTTTAAAGGTTCATATTTCACGGCTGGATTGTGGGTAGAACTTAATTCATTTTGAAGAATGGGACATTTTTGAAGTTTAGAATTGGTGTCTAAGTCTATTTTCAGATTTTATGGATAAATTGTCGTTCAAGTTAGATTTGTTTTCATTATAGGTTAGATTAATTGTGATCTCGATCATAACTGGGGAAACCAAAGATGAAATTTACGATGATAAAAACCGGAGAATGTGAAGCATTTTGTTCTTGATTAATAACCTGTAACTAAATTCATGTCCCACTTTTCATTGTGTCAAAATATGGAGGCAAGATTCATTAAGAACGCCACATCCTTGTTATTTTAAAAACCTACGGTAGCCACACTGCCCCCAAACGTTATAAAGCACACGACATCGCTGCTACTCCATATTCCACTTTATTATTAAAACGTGTATTAACAGCTGACGGACAAAAGCAAACCTAAAAATTACAAAATCTGAACTCCTCCCAGGAAAACATGTGAGACAAAATTACAAAACAAAACTCAACAGTGCGACCTTTCATATCTCATACAAAGCTGTCAGATCTAACCTGTAATAGTGTGATAAATGATTATGATTTGATTTACTGATGCACTGAATTTAAAATGTAAGCGTTGATTTTTTTATGTCCCAATGGTGACGTCACTATTAGGCGATGCCCCCTCGGCCCATGGCTCCTCCTCTTCCTCCTCGAGAGAAAGTTCCTGAAAAAAATGGAGAAACACGAGGAGATGGCAGTTCAGAATTAATGTCTGAGGTTTTCTGATTCAACATTGTCATTGTTTATGTCTAACGCTGCTCTCTGCTTATTGCACTTCAATAAACTGCTTCATCATTACAACCTGAGTGGCTCGAGTCTGTTCACTCCTCTATCACTGATGTGCGATTCTGTTTCGTACCTCTGCGGCTGAGCAACGTCCTGGCTTCTCCTCTTCCTCGGGTTCCTCGGCCCGACAGGCTGGTCACCAGAGGCTGGCTGGTCAAAGTGCGACGCAGAGTAATGCTGCTCGTGTCTGCGAATGAAGCCGGAGAAAAGCAGTGAGACGTCATGTCAAACATTCAGAAAGCAGAGATGCGCCACAGATAAGGGCAGAGCAAACCACCTTTAGCTGGGAGATCAACAAAAGCAAAAACACCCAACCAAAAAAACAGTCTGAAGGATGGGGATTTAAATGTGTGAATCAGAAAGGTGCTCAAACTTTCTTAGACTTTGTCATATGAGGGGATTTGATGTAAGAACCTGGGTTTGCAGGGAAGAAAGTTTTGTAATATGCTTTTATATTGAAAAAAACCCCTCAAAACTCAACGCCCAGCATCCAGATGTTTCTTCACTACCTTCGTTTTTGCAATTCTGTCCATTATCTTAACTTGAAAGGAAGCAGAGCAACAACTCTCACATGTCTGCTTCTTTTATTAATTGCATGTTAGTGACTTTCTAAAAATGTAAAGTGCATCTAACACAATGTATAGCCTGGTATTAGAGTGCAGATGATAGATGGAGAGCAGGTGTTTGCAGTGACGGTTTACAAACTGATGCAAGTGAAATTTGTTTAGGAACTAATAAGCTAAAGAAATAAACCTTGTTCAGGATTTCTTTGGAATCAGTTCTAAGAGGTAACCGCTTCTCGATGCCCAATCCTAGCTATGGAGCAACTTGTGACAAGTGGATGTATGGAAAATATGCATATGGTAGTCAAATTTACATATCTGTAATCAGTCATCACCTATACAGACTCAAACAAAAAACAGCAATGTGCAGCGTTTTGTCACTAATAACAGTGACTTACTTTATCACACACATTTTAACACCTTCTGTACTTGTCAAACTACAAAATAAGATGATCAGAAGATACGCAAAGATGTTAGAGAATCAGGAAGCAACATAATTCAGATTAGGATTACAATATCAGTTGGTAAACTCACCGGGGTCTTGGCTGGTAGACGGCAGCGATGCATCATCACTTTGCTGTCCTGTTGATTCCATGTCTGTCTGGCTCTCCAAAGAAGATTCAATACCAGGCCTGGAAACACACACAGAGTTAGAGGAGGCTCCTTCTACGTTTCAGTTAAAATAAAACAATGTCTCCTCTTCGCCTGTGTGGTAATTATTAATTTACTTTCTGTTACATGCTGCATCAAAAACAACAAAACAAACAAACATATATCAAAATGTCGCTTTGTCCGCTTCCAGTGTACCTGGAGGTTGTAACATAAATAAATCCAATCTAATGTGATTTGATGTGACCACCAAACTCTGCTAAACACACCTAACCACACTTAAACTGTGGGACTTTTTTTGGATTCTTATTCAGACTGTTCTGAGAATAATTATTTTTAACTGTGTTGCAAATGCTGACCAGCCTAACACTGAAAACTAACAGAGATATCTAAACACAGGACGGACTCACCCTTCTCCTTCCTGCTCCATGAAGACCTCGTCTCCATCATCTGCTGCAGCGGCCATCCCAGTGGAGGCAGTTACCATGGGAACCGACTGGGAGGCCATGTTGTCAGTGTTGTCTGAGGGCAGCGACTCTGTGAAGACTGTCACTGAGAGAAATGTAGAGTCAGCAAACACCATCCAGCATTTATGACAGCAGCTGCTGCTGTTTGTAAACTGAGGTTTTGTTGTTTTTCTTACCTGGTGCGGCTACTTGTAAAGGTGTGGTGGGGACACTCCTTCCCCCTCCGTCTTCATCATGGGCAGCCAGGAACAGAGGAGACTCGTACATACCCAGACCTACACAGAAGGTTGTAGAATCAGACTACATGCAAATATGAAGCAGCTTGAGAAGAGTTATGATTAAGTTTCAGTGTCTCAGGGTTGATGTTGTACCTCCTTGAGAGGCCAGCTGTCCCAGGTCAGAGTGTGAAGCTGATGTCTGGGGTAAGTCTTCTGGAGGTCCAAACCTGAACCTGGTGGACAAACCGGCAACCTGAGGAGAGCTGAGGAGATCAAACACAAAAAGATCAAGTCACACTTCTGACTGATGAGCGGTGAATCATTCACTCAACATCTTCACTCTAAGAGTCCGTAAGAAGAAGACCTGCTTCTCTGTGATGTCCCTGCAGTGACTGGCCTGCATGTTATCGCTGTGCAGTTTTCCAGTGTTGTGCTCAACATTTGTGGAGTCTTTTGTAAACTTTGTGTTGCAGGAAATGTTATTTTTCTCTATACTTTATCTCAGCAAAGAAGACGCAGCCTACCACTCATTTTGAAGTACATATTTAATTTTAAAACTGCACAATGCCAGCTCTCTGTCCTGTCTTTTCCCCACTGTCTTGTAGCTTATCAGCTGTGAGTGAAGCCTGATAGAAGGTTTCATCACCAGTAGCCTTCTAAAACCAGCTGCTGCTATTGATGCACCAATGCAAATGATGTTTTGAGCAATTTTGTGACCAATTTCATGCTTTTGTTTAAGGTGTCTTTTTTGTTTGCGGTAAACTTTGTTTTTTTAATCAACTTAAATACATGCAGTGGTTCTTCTGGCTGATGTGTTGTATTGAAGCTGCTGTAAGGGTAACACATCTGTCGTATCTCATAGAGGTGCTACAAGTCCAAGTCCTGTGTGCTATTCTAGGATGATATGCTTTGCCTGATTCAAACATCACAGAGTCTGTCAGTGTAAATCTTACTGTATAGCCTCAGCGAAGCCATCAGTGCGGTGTGGGACGACCAGAGTGGGAGTGCTGGGAACCATTCTGTCATCGTCATCAAAGAAAGGCTGCTGCAACAAGCACACTATGTGTCAGCTAAAAGGTTCACCTCATATTCTGGTAGCATACATACAACCCTGTTCAGACCAGCAAGACACAAAATAGGATCAACCACAAAGTCCATATAAAGTGAGTATTATCCAGCTCTTCCACAGACACATCTCTTACCATACTGCCAATTCCAGGGGTTAACTGAGGTCCACGTCCTGATGATGGTCTGCGTAGCTGAGAGGACTGTCTCTGAAGAACAAACACATCCGCAGTGTCAGAGCATTAAATAGTCAATTTAATAAATCCTTTTGCAGGATACTTTCAAGGCAGGAACGTTACTCAGTCTTTCTGCTTCCATTCAATTGTGTTACAGTTCACAGTTTTTTGATTCTGAAGGAATTCCTGATGCGACACAGTTGAAACAAAAAAAATTAAATGTTTGCTCTTGAATGAATAATTCTTGTGTAATCATGTCTTAATTCAGGCAGTCAAAGTTAGCAGCTGCACACAGACCTCCACGAGTTACTCAAAGTTCAAAATCTTTGGAGCAGTGAACATGCTGGAAGACATTACAAACTGGAAATTAAAATGTTTTTTCTTCCTGTCTGTGTCTACATTTTGTTTTCATTGACTTCACAGAGCACAGAAGCTGCGTCCAGTTCAGGTAAATGCATGTGTAAGTGCACCAATGCTGTCACTGTAAATATTTTGTGTGACAAAATAGATGTTAATTTATTTTTTTAATTTCTCAGTTGAAAATTTAAATATTTGTGCTACATCATAAACACTGTGGGTATGATTTAGTTTAGGGTTAGACTCTGTAAAACTGTTTTTCACTTCACTCTTTTTGTAGTTGTAGCACTAACAGTTCATCAGTATGGATGAAACCTTATCTGAAAAACCAGGGTCCTGTTCCTAAAGACTGAACCCTCTCTAAACTCTTAATAACATATTTGGCAAAGCTGTAAAATGAGAGTTTTAACAAGAACTGTCAATTCTTGTTTGTTACCTGTGTGTGTGGAGGGCCCAGCTCAGGAGCTGGAGGTTGGATGTAGAGTCGAGGTGGGAGGGCGTGTGGAGGCCTACGAGTGTGGGGGAGGCGGGGTGTGAGGGCGGACGAGGAAGGGGAGGGTCCAGAGGAAGAGGTTGGGGGGAGGTGTAAAGGGTCTCTGGGGGCGTCGGACTCTGATGTGGCGCCACCGCTGCTTTCACCTGGAAGTGATGAGATGATTTCATTAAGTGCCAAATCATGCTTTCAACATCCGTGTGCAAAGTGGTTCTATACATACTACAACAAATACATGTCAGTCACGGACGGTTGCTTTGGCTCTTATATTGAACACAGAAAATGCACGTGGGACACAACAGCTCATTACAGATTCTACTTTATCACTGTCTTAATGTGAATATTCCAAGGATGTGCCGAGCAGTGTGGACATAGCACAGGATATCTGGAGAACTTAGGACTCCATACTGTGTTTGGCCTCCGTCAATGAAAACCATGTACAAATCAAAACGCCTCCAAAGTCAAGCACCGACTACTTCAACTACAACTCAGGTAATGATGAATTATTAAGGTGTGGATGACAGAGAATCTTCTCACACAGTCTCTCCTAAAAACAAACATTTGTTTTAAGGACTTGCACATGTGCAGTAGGGCGCCTGCAGTGTTTGAAGTCCACGTGGAGCTTCGCAGATTTTGGTGGATGACGATATTGCGTCACATGTGCCCTTGTGGGTGCTTTAAGCGTGGATTGGCTTTAAGAGGATCATGAATTCAGTCTACGGTGTTGGGTTGGTGGGTTGTTGCTCACCGCTGTGTGTCGGCTCAGAGGGACGCTGGAGGCTCGAAGACGCTCCAGAAATATTCTCCTCAGCGTTGTTGCCTTCTGACGGCTCCTCGTCTTCTCCCTCCTCCTCAGCTTCTCTGCTCTCCTCATTACTCTCCTCTCCTCCTCTCATCCCGCTGTCGGCAGCATCGTCATCATCTTCATCATCGTCCTCTTCCTCCTTGTACTGAGGCAAACAGAGGAAGCTACGCTGTTAATACACGACAACAGATCAAAGCTCAAAACAGTCTGACAAGCTAGTAACTTAGCAACATCACCTCTTCTTCTTCTTCCTCCTCTTCTTCCTCATCTTCTTCCTCTTCACCTTCGCCCTCCTGCCTTTCCTCCCCTTCTTTGCTCTCACGGCTTTCACTGTCCGTGTCGATCACGATCACGTCTCGAACTATAGTGGACATCTGATCGGAGGGCACGGACTGGGACACGCCCTCGTCTTCCATGTCCTCGCTGTCTTCTGCTAAGACGGGGAAACTATCTTCTGGGAGCTCCTACACAAAAAACACAAAAACCTTTTAAATGGGTCATATTTTGCACATTTCTAAGTCTATATTTATATTCTGGGGCTCACTGGGATACGTCTGCAAGATTTACAGATGCATAAACTCACTATTGATCTTACAGGTTATGCAGCACTTCAGTTGGGCCAGAATTATCTTCTGTCACTTTAATACAGACTTCTTCTTGGTTCATTTCTTTTTTTCTCAGTCTTTACTCAACGTCAGCTTTTAGAAATGCATCTAACACATTTAAGCCGAACACCAACAACCTCCTGAACAACCTCAGCAACAACGGTAACAGAGAAATGACTGTTGGGTGTCTGTAACTGATCTGATGTCAATTCAAACAAAATAGCAGCAGCGCTACACAAATTAGTTTTCTTTCTTCAAGGGTTACTTTTTTGTAAAATAAGTTTTTTCTTCTTTGGGATTTAAAAATGTATTAAAATGAGACAATATGAAAAGTTCAGAAGTCAAAGTCTGTCTGTCAAAAACGCTGGGAAGCACCAGCTCATTAAGTGGCAGTAAATTGCATAACTTTAGATCTGGCAGTAATTTAATCACATCTTCGACTTCAGGAAACTGTGAACAGGCATTTTCCAATATTCTATGCAATTTTATCACCAAAAGAACTGATTAATTAGGAAAGTCACTGTCTACTTAAACGATAATGAAACTAATTGTAAGGTACAGCTAAAATTGCATTTATGACGGTGCACAAAAGAGGAAAGTACCAGACTTTCACACTTGAGAAGCTGCAACCACAGTAATTACTGTTTTTGAGTAGTTTTCTGTCAGTCAACAAACTCAGTCACGACCTGACTCTTTGTTTCCTCTACGAGGATAAACACCATTTCTAAAACTTATGACGAACAACAAACAACAAGACCTTATTCATATGCTTGTGAAGCAAAATCATGAAGAGTAGCTGAATGTCTTTCTAGGGTCCGTACTTGTCTCCACATTTATAAACAGTTTGTTCCTCTTTTTAACAACAAGGTATCAAAGGACAAAGGTTATTTTCTCGATCCTTTGCCCGGTTGGTTTCACTGATAACTGACCTGACTGTCATCTGGTGAATCCTGTTGCTGTCCTTCATCTCCGTCTATCTCCTCATCACCCTCCATCTGAAACACACCGAATTACAGTACAGCTGTAATTAAACATTAAAAAAAGAAGTGACGACTGCCAAAAAACAAACAAAAAAACAGGCTTGGTGCAGTAAGTATTTTAGTGCCAATCTTTTGAGGTTTTACACTTAAAAAGATGAATTCATGCTTGATGCAAAGGGATTGATGGGACTCCTATGGTAGATACCTAATGTGCAGTTTTTGATTTATAGATCAAACATCCTTATGACATAATCACCACAACACCTGGAGGACGCATCATGAGTGAGCCGACTGTAGTGGGTTTTAATTACGGTGTGTTCTCTACATCACTTTGCTCACTTTTAATACAATCCAGTCGTCCAGGACTGGTTTGGTTATTGTTCCTAGAGTCAGCACGACACATGGAGAAGCACCACTCAACTTTTACGCTTCACATGTCTGCAAGAACCTCCCAGATCTCCTCCACCAACTGGAGTTTGATACACTCAGTTGGCAAAATCAAATTGAGACTATTTATTCAATATTGCCCCCTGCAGGTTATTAACTGTATCACCGGAAGGACAGGGGCACTACAGCAGAGGTCTAACTTGATGAATTCAATGCATTGCTGATGTATTCAGCAGAGCATGAGATTGCATTGTTAATGCACAATTAGATGTATTCAGTGCATTAGAACTCTGTAAATTTTGGGTAATTTTGTGCTAATTATTCACCACAGCCACACTCCAAATATATCTCTGCTATAATCCAGCACAAGTTTCTTCATGTTCCTATACAGAATTACAACATGGTGAATCAAGAATGTTTTGAGAGTACACTTGGTTCTGTTTTGTCTCTGGGTTTTTTTGTATGTTTGTGTTCACCTGCAGTTCTATTGTTGGTTTCAGCCGCAGTTTTTTTGTGGTCGAGGGTGCGTGAGAACTCTCTGGTCTGCTCTCATCTTCCTCGTCCTCGTCCTCTCGGCTTCGCTTTGAACCTGCTGTAGTCATGAAAACAGGAAACAAGTTACCACCATCCAGCAAGGCATTACCAGCGAATTAAGTTGTTAGGAAGCGACAAAAACACTGCTTTGGTCTGGGCTAAGTACTTCAGAGTGTGAGAGGGAGAGAGGTCGATTTATATTTTAGCTACTCAACATTTTCAACACACTATTTTGCTTTTCCCAGTTGAGGTGTTGTATGGTTATATGTAAAGTTTAAGGGCTGGGTCTTTCTTACCTGTTCCCATCAGAGAGGAGGACGTAGATGGTCGCTCTGCCTCCATGCTGGATGCTACGTCCTGACTGGCTGCCTGCTGCTGAGTGGGCTGGACGAAAGCTGTGGTCTGGGTGCTGGTTGGCTGAGTTATGGAGGAGGGTGTGTTCACCAGACTGGAGCTGGTTGAGTGTACAGAAGCTCCTGCACTCATCAGCACTGCAGAGAGAAATATATTCCACTCTGACACATCACACGTATAATTTAACCAAAACCAACTTACAGTTTATTCAACTCCTTTAAAGCAAAGAGTTAAAAATAATCTGTTATCTATTTGAGACCTTAAATTTTTAACTTCTTCTTGCTCTTACCTTCTTGGCTGTCAGTTTGTGTAGTCGGCATTACGGTGGCTGTAGGTGTTGGGATGGGGACAGTTGCCGGGGTAACCATAGGCCGGATGCTGGCGCGAGGCGTGGCCTTGCTGCCAGGGGAGGGGCTTGGCTTGTTGCTAGGAGATGGAGTACTAGGAGTGGGACGGATGTTGGCGGTCGGAGGCTCAGAGAGGCTGGAGCTGATGGAGAAACAGTGAAAGGTCATGATTAAAAAGATTAAACTAAAACTTTTTATATGCAGCTAGTTTTAGTGATTGTTTTATGCTACAATAAAAAACCTATTCTGACATTTAAGAGTATCCTAGATCCTTTCTAATCCATCTCTGAAGATCTGAAGTCTACAAATCTACAATCTGATTACATGCATTGACTAAAAAGTGTCACTGAAAAGGCCAGTTCATAATCATTCAGAACAGTTTCAGGTGTTTGTGGATGAGTGTGTATTTCTTCATTAGTTACCTTCCCCTGTCTTGAGCAGGACTCTTCAAAGAAATCTGTCTCTGGTCTGCAGATCTCGCCTGATCACCCACCTAAGTTAAGAATTTTAAAAAAGTCGTAAGAATCATGAGAAATTTGTTGTTATATTTCAAAAAAGAGTAGAAATATTTAGCTTTAGTTGTAATGTTTAGAGAAAAAAATCCAAGAGGTTTACCGAAAAACTGAATATTTAGAGAATGAAAGCTGTAATATGTAGAGATTAAAGTTGCATTTTTGAGAAAAGTTTTAACATTCTGAAGAAAAAGTCGTACATATTCTCAATTAAATTTGTGAGAAAAGTTTTAATATTTTGAGAGAAGAGGTTAAAGTCGTAACTCTTGGAGAAAAAAACGACATTAAGTTTGAGAAAAAGAACAGCTGCAATATATTGGGAATAAAGTTTAGCAAATATATATCAATATAATCAGGAAAATGCTTTAATACTTACAGAGTAAAAGCTGGAATATTTATAGATTAAAGTTGTAATATTTTGGGGAAAAGTTCTGATACCTCGATAGGGTAGGTCACCTTACATACTGATGTAGCTTTGCTTAGAGGAGGCATGTTGGATTAAATGTGCATCTCGTCACAGCTCGCATTCTAAAGGCTCAGTTTTCCCTTTATTTCTATACCCAACAGTATTCCTAATACTGTGTTGTATAATTTACAAAGCTTACAGACAAGGCACAAGACAAAGTTGAATTTCCTCAAACATATGCGGGCTACTTTGGAGAGGAACTAAATGATCAGTGGCCTCAGTGCGTTCAGACCTTCATGTCCAGCTGCATGTACCTTTGCTCCACTCTGGTCCTGAGGTTCCTCCCTGGAGTCAGAGTGTGTTTGTGTCTCTCTCAGTTCTCTCAGTTCTCTGTCCAGCCGAAGAAATCGTCCTTCATACTGAGACTTGAGGGCATTCATTCTCACCTCCATCTCCTCCTTATTCTGTTTCAGCTCCTCTATCTCCTGACTGAGCTGCTCCTTCACACCTACAGGTAAAAAACGCAGGTGACAAACTCCTGTTAAGACCTTAAACTAATGGAACAAGGTTGCTTCTTTGTCCGCTTGTACTTTGTCAGCAGTGTTTGTATAAACTCACTGTTCAGCTGGTTGATTTTGGACTTGGCTGCCATCATGACCTTCTTCGTCTTCTCCTCTTTGTCAGTCATTTGCTGTTTGAGCTGCTCCTCTCTGCTTTTGCTCTCAGACAACTGTAGGAAAACAGCTCTCATGACTATATGATGAAACGTTTTATTTTTCTCGCCTTCCATTTTATTCGAGCGGGTGCCAACATCACCACAGAAGACTATGCTTCCATTAGGATATTGTTATTGTGGAAAAGGCTAATGTGCTGTCATTACAAATAAGCAAAATCAATAAATGCAAATTGACATTACAGCTTGATTAGAACATGTTACAAGAAGCTAGGATTTGTGTTTACCTCCTGTCTGAGTTTTGCCAGCTCCTCTTGTAGTGCCTGGTTAGCATCACTAGCAGCATTAGCGTCACTGGCCTGGATGGACTGGGAACTCTGGTTCTGATTAGCCAGAGCAGCTCGGCTAGCTTCATTAGCCTGGTTAGCTTCAGTTAGCTGCTCCTGCAGGCGCTTGACATCTGCTTCACGCTCAGCAACCGTCTAACAGAGAGGAAAAGATTAAGGAATTAAGAAAATCTGGAGCAGAGTAAGAATCATAATTTGTAAACATGTTTTCTATTCATTAAAAGCCAAAATGTAATATAACTGTTGGCTTATCAGTTAGGCAAACCTACTGACAAATAGCTTTTTTAAACATACATTTATCCACTGAGTGAATAAACATCTGCAGTTCATACAAGAAGACTTTTAATACTGTGTTCCTGATTTTTCCTAACCTTCTGCACGTTGTCCAGCTGGCCTTGAAGCTCAGTCACCTGTCAGGACGTAAGCACAGAAGCAGGCAATACTAATTAGTTTACTGCAGACATGACAAATAAAACACAGGATTGAACATAACTCCAAGATTTTGAAAAACTGAGAAATGTTTTAGATTTTTCCCCTTATTGACAAACTGCCTTCTTTACTGATAAAAGCCTGTATGCTGTATTATTAAATGGACAAGAAAGACATGAAGCCTCTTATGACGTTTCTGCAGGATTCATTTTTAAAAAAAACACGAAGTAAGCAAGATAAACCTTTGCTAGTATGTTTGGAAATATATTAAGAACATAAGTTTTTTGAGTGTTATTAATGTAGAAAAGAAAAATAATATAAACTGTGACAGTAGTAACATGTATAAATAGATAAAGAGTAACAAATCTTCCTCACCTTGCTCTCCGCTTGGCTCAGAGAAGCCTTGAGATTGCTGACTTCCTGGACGTGGCTCTGCTGGCTGGTCTGGTGCGTCTGCTGTAGCTCTTTCTGATTAGCGACGTTCTGCTGGAGGTTGTCTTTAGCCTGCTGCAGCTCCCTCTGAAGCTGCTGGATCTGGTTCTGACGGGCCAGAGTTTGAGACTGAGCCGATTTGAACTGGTTCTGCACCTTTAAATCAGAAATGAGAAGGTTATGTTGGTTATTGGGGGTCTGTTGACAAATAAATATCAAAGTGGTGAAAATCTTAATTGTTGGGAGTTGCTGAGTTCCTGGAAGCACTTCTTACCTGCTGGGTGTGGCTCTTGGCTTGTTGAAGGTCTTTCTGACTCTGGGCCAACTGGCTCTGATTCTGCTGCAATTGAGTCTGAGTCTGGGACAACTGGGACTGGACCTGCAGAAGCAAAGAGGCGACAATGGACACAGTGATTCCTGCCTTTCTGATGGATTTTACTTTCGTTAACCGTATTGTTTTGTACCTGTGTCAGCTGGTTCTGGTTCTGTGTCAGCTGGTTTTGGACTTCCTGTAACTTGTCCTTGGTCTGCTGGTTTTCTTTCTGGGCTGCCTCCAACTCTTGCTGGGACTTCTGCGCCTGTTGGGATAAATCATCTTACTGACACTTTACTCTGACGCCGAATATGATATTCAGAACCTCTGGATGTTGGTAGAGCAACAGCATCTTAGACCAAAACAAAGAGGTGGATGATCCGGTAACTGCTCCAGTGTTATTTGTAACTTTTGTTGCATCATCATTATCTCTGAATTAACCATAGTTTAGTTTTTCTGTAACTTTGAATGCTTTTCACAGCTTACATCATACAAATTCCACGCCTCTGAAAGTGCTAACTGCTCAGATATGATCTGGTTTTTACCACAGGACAGTTCAAATCAAATTATCTTTAGGCTAACAGTTTATATGATTGTTGTGCATATGATGGATTAAAGTGGCAGACATCGTGAACTAACAAATAAAAGGTCGTAAAAAGACTTACTTAAAACCAGAGGCGTTGACTTAACTGATTACCTTTGCTGTAACATGTAAAACTGTCACAATTACTTTTTAAATAGCCCTCTATCTGTAGTAGAAGAAGCATGGGAAAAGCATATTATTTTTACAACAAAAAAGTTGAAAATAATGGAATCATTTACCCATTTCTATGTTTTGTGTGTCTATATATCATTTTTAATAGATACCCAAGATAACAGCAAATATTATTGTCAGATTTGATTCATCGTTCAATGTTTTACTCATTTGGTGAATAAAATATTCAGCAAGAAAAAAACAGAACTAAATCGGATTTCTCTAAAGTTCAACAAGACTGTTAAAGTCTATAAGTTGCTGTTTTTGTCCCACCAGTAGTCCACAGCATAAATGGACTAACCTGAAACCTGAGAAGCTTTGACCTTGTTTGCTTTAGAAATGTCTGAAATAATGATTTGATTATCAATATAGTTGCTGATTAAAGTTCTGTGGATATACTATTGATGAACTGACTGTGTGCTGCAGCTCCTCTTATAACTTCTGATTTAAGTTTTAAGTTTGAACAGTCTAGGCCTCAATTATCCATGTTTCCAGGTGGCAAATGTGATAAAATTACAGTTATCAGGAAAACCTGAGGACTTGTGCTGAGTAGCTCCATGCATTTGTTGTTTACAAAACAATGTTTGCAAAACAAAGCATGTTACTGCATTCTTGTATGTTGAGTTAATAAATATCTGAAACATCTTTCTGCTCACCTCCTGCTGTTTTTTCTGCACCTCCTCTTTAAGTTTGTTCAGCTCCTGCCGGGTCTTGTTGAGCTCCTCCTGAGCTTTGTTCAGCTCCTGCTGCACCTCTGGACTCGGAGACGCTTCACTTCCTGCTTTAGCAGCTGTTTCTTCAACCAGCTGGAACACAGACAAATACTTATTGTAGATTTTAATCCAACATTCAGATTCAACTGGTCCAAACTGTTTCTGCAGTCACACCTTGTCGTGCTGAACTTTGAGCTCCTCATACTGGGTCTTGTAGCGTCGTCCGATCTTCTTCACCTGGGTGATGGTCTTGTTCTTCTCTACAATGTCGTGTTTTTTCGTTTCCAGGTCTTTTGTCAGAGCGTCTTTTTCTGACGTCAGACGGGCCACGTTGTCTCTGAGGGCTTGCAGCTGAGACTGAGCTGAATTACTGCTGGCATTGGACCTGTTTCAAACATCAATAATCCCTTAGTTTATGTTTTTTAGGGTGCATCTTTTAGTGAGCAGACAGGCTGCTGGAGGCTCTGTTCTGGTCATTTTAGCAGCAAATTCACAAAAGCCAGGTACAAATCAATGGATACTAACTAGAGCAGGTTGGTATCGGAAAGAACCTAAGATTGATTCCTTGTTTACATCCCCGTCACATATGTTGTAAATCTGAATAATTAATATGAGCAGCAATATCAATCAATAATTGGGTAATGCTGGCAAAGTCACAGACACATGATACACGCTCTGAAAGCAGCCATTTTGTTTACCACTGTGATATAGAATTCACATCCTAATTGATCACAACTTAATTTAATAAAACTGCACTGGCTGGAGGTCATTAAGCATCACAGAAGACTTTATCATGGTGCCCCTTTAATAGCTAAACCTTCCACTGTGCTCTCTGCTGGCCAACATAGAAGTGTCCGTCTCACCGAGTGGCTACAGTATTAAACAGTAAGAAACTCCTAGTGGTGCAACCAGGTATTACAGCTCATATATAATAACTGAAGTGTATTATTTAGGTAAACGGTATCAGGTAAAGACAGATGCTAACCATTAAATGACTCAAAAAACAAAAAACCCCAGCTTGATTGGGACATCTCTAAACTAGACTTAAGAAAACACACAAGAAGCACCAAGGCTCAGTTAGTTTGAAATCATGCTACACTTGGCTTTGTTGCATCCGAGTGTGTGTAACCCTTATGCGGTGTGTTGGTGGGGGTTCTACCTGGCCAGTTCAGTCTTCAGCTTGGCCGTCTCTTCAGCCAGCTGTGTGATGCGTCTCTGCTGAGCTTCTCTCTCACTGGTGAGCTTCTGTTTCTCCTCAGCATCACCGTCTTTCTGTTGGCTAATCAGTTGCTGTACAGGGACACACAATCAAGTTTAAGTCAAACTTGAAGAAACAGGTGCTAAAGATACAATTATTAGGAGTGACACCTGAAATCAATATTGCATTCACACATATGCAGGTGTTCACACTCTCATCCTCCTACATATGGTGCAGCTACCTGTACTTTGGCCTTTAACCGTTTGACATCTTCCTCCAGTAGCCTCCTATCAGCCTGCAGGGCGCCATTTTGCTCTGACAGCACAGACAGAGAGTGATGCAGTGGGCTGATGTCCGACTGCAGCTTGGTTACCTGACACACACGGGAAAACAGGATGTTTTCAGCTTTACGGATGTTTAGGACTACTAGCAGTTTAGTTCAGTGCTTATTGATGGTGGTGTAGTGGAGATGAATGCATGTATATGCTTGAAAATACTGTATCATAAGGAGTCCCCAGGAGCTTCCTCATCTTGATACTATTCCATGTTTTGTGCTTAAACTGAATGGGTTTTTACAATATCAGATGCATTTATATGGAATTTCAAGGCCATCTACATTAACAAAAATTATAATACTATTCACAAAAATGTGATGGGGAAAATAATATCAAATATGGTCAAATGTGGTGTATTTCTGCAAGTTTATGTTCCGTTTGAGAAATTGCTGCCACATTTTTTGCATTTGGGATAACAGGTAAAATACAACCTAAAGCCCTGTGCTTTGAAGACACCACAAAAAAGTCACCACAGGTTTTGAGGGGCTTTCCAATTTTGCAGCCATGCTCTGTTTACTTTGGCAGAAATTTCATTTTGGGAACAAGCTCTCGTCAAGTTATTAGCTTCTATTTCATAAGACAAACAGCAATAACCAGTGTTTTGATCATACTTTAGCCTGAGCTTGCTGCAGCTCCTGCTCCAGTTTGTTTCTGTCCATTTTCAGCATCTTGTTGGTTTCTTGGAGAGCACTGATATTCTCCATCTTCTTCAGCTGTTCCTCCTGCTGGGCCAGAGTCTTTGCTGAGGCCTGAGAGAAGGGAAGAGGGCAGAGCAATTATGATAAACAGTCCGCTCTTGTGCCTCTTCGCTTGTTTGAACCTCAAGTTATGATTCTTGTTGTAGGAAGTTAGAGCTCAGCAGCTGTTTTAAGTTTCAGGCTGGAACAGGTACAGAGCCTCTGTAGTCACTCAGCAAATGTTCACAACTGACACTAAATGAAAACTACAATGCATGCCTAGCAGTCACCAAAAAGCTGCAAACTTCAGTAGGAAAGGTAAGAAACCACAAATTCTGTAAACCTTACTGAAGCACAATAAAGAGAAAGTTAAACCACCTCCAGTCTTCATTCCTCCATGTCATACCTGAATCTTCTCCCTCTCAGCGTTCAGACCTTCCTGAAGCTCCTTCAGTTCTCTGTCTTGATGTTCCACTCGCTGTTTGTAGCGAAGAGCTTCTCCATCAGATGCTTCACATCGAGCCACAGCGATCTCTTTCTCCCGCCGCACAAACCTTCACCACAAATGCACAATTTAAAGTCAGTTAAAACTGTACCTTTAACAGGAGGGTTGTAATTGCAGTGTTCATACACAACTGCATTTTCAAATAAAATGTTGTTTTCTATGTCAACAATCTCTAAGTATCTCTAAGCATTCATGCAAACACATCGTCACTTCAGTGTTCCAGTGTTACCTAAGTATTTCTAGTATCTGTTCAGTGGTCTTCCCTTCCTCGCTGAATGACAGGTCAAGCTGCTGCTGATGTTGTTGCTGTTGCAGCTGACGACTCTTAGTGGCCATTTCATCCATCTGCTGGTGCAGGAGAGCATTCTGCTTCCCAAGATCCTCACAGCGACGGCTCTGATTGGACAGATCCTCCTGAAGGAGAGTGGCAGTAAAGATTGTTACGACCAATCAGAATCCCAATCATCTCATTCATATTACACTTTAAAGAATTTTTAGTTCATGTGACATAATCTTTATTACATAATTTATGCAGAGCTACAGTCTTAGTGCAATAAAAATATAAACTCTTCTGTCTCTTGGGTTAATCGTCTCACCTTCAGTTGTTTCTCCACTGTGTTGGAGGCTGCAGTTTTTTCTTGCAGGAGGCAGGAGGTCTTTTTCAATTCCTCCTCCAACTCTCTCTTCCGTGTTGCTTCTTGTTGGGACCTTTTTTTGAGCTCCTGCAGAGCCTCCACATCCGCAGCATGAAGCATCAACTCTCGCTCATACTTGGCCTGCGCCTCACCAGCTAGTTTAGTCTGAGAGGAGAAAGGAATTCATTCAAGTGTGACGTCCTGAGTGTAGGTGAAAAGCTGAATTCATGACACTTGGTAGAGAACGAGGATATTTATTACTGCAAAAATGTGTGTGTGTATAAATGAACCTGCAGCAGGCTGTCCTGTATGGCCTTTTGCTCCAGTGTAACAGCAGCAGCAGCCCTCTCTAGCGCCTCCTGCTGCTCGGCCTGACTGGCCTTCAGACTGCGCTGCAGCTCAGACACCTGACGAACACAGGAGGGAAAATCAGTTCAGACATTTGGACTAAGAGTGCATTTCTTTGACTAATTTAGTCAGTGATTTAATTCAAATGTTTTTCATGTTTTATTGTGCCTATACACAAAGATGCAAAACGATTCTGTTTTTTCCCCAGTTAAATTATTAAAAAACATGTCAGAAAATTGGAAGAAACGATTATCATAAGTTAGTATGCAAGCTAGCAGTAAGTTAGCCCAAGATGACACCTTCAAAGTGCTTATATACTCCAAACAAAGGTCTAGAGAACAGATATGTCAAATTTCCATCATTATAACTCAGAGAAAAATCTAAAATTTGTTACATTTGAGAAACTGGAACCTGTGAGTAGTTAAAACTGCTCCTGATGACCATCTAGTCGATTAAAAACTATTGAAGAGTATCTTACAATCTAAAGCTTCACAGCGCACTCAACAGAACAGCGACGACAGCACATGACCAAATGTAAGTCTTACCTGTTTCTCCACTGTGTCCACAGCCTTCCTTTTCTCCTCCTGCTCCTGCTGCTTCATTTTCTCCACCTCTAAGATCCTCTTCTCTAGCTGCTTCTGCACCTCCTCCGACTCCTTCAGCCGGATCTCCAGAGGGGAACGCATCTAAAAAAGGGAAAAATGTCTATTTGCCTTTGTGTCTATAAGTGCGTATGTGTAGCAAAAAGGAACACAGGATGTTGTTTGTGAATGAAAGCCAGGAGTCATACCTCCTTTTCTTTCTTCAGACTGTCTTCTAGAGTCAGCACCACACTTCTGTACTGCTCTACAGTAGTATTAGCATTCTTCAGCTGCTCTGTTAGTTCACTGTTCTGCTCCTCAGCACTACGCAGGAGACCTTTCACCTCTGACAGCTCCTGCTCTGACTGGCTGGGCTGCTGGGAGTTTGCTGGTACTGGAGAACGTACTGAAAGTGACAAGAGAAGCAGTTAAGACACTCACTGTTACAGTAAAACCATTACTGATCTTTTTAAAACTTGCTCCACACATACAGATATGATGGACTGCTGTCAACAGAAGCACTGTTTACCTCTCAGTGGTGCTCGCAGGCCTGCAGCTCTGGTAGCTGGTGTGGTCGTGCTGCTGGGGGTGGTAACAGCTTCAGAGGAGGAAGCAGAAGCCAGCTGGCTTTTCAGTGACGCCACCTGCTGTTCAGAGCTACGCAGCAGCTCTCTGGTCTTCTGCTGCAGAGTGTTCTGGGTCTCCAGCTGCTTCTTAGCTTCCAGTAACTGAGCCTGCAATGGAGGTAATGGAAATATGTTATTGACCAGTTGATACTGACCGCATAACCTGTCTGATCAACCAATGCTGTGCCTAACAACACTTAATTATGTAATACAACCCCACTAAAGTACTTTACGTACATCCATAGTGCGCCCGAGGGTATGTCTCTGTGCAACTTCCTGGTCCAGCCTGGTCTTCATTGAAGCCAGTTCTGCTTCCAGTTTCTCTATTTTGTTGTTCAGTCGCTGACGAGTGTCCGTGTCTGTGCGCTCCATAGTCAACTGGACACATTGAAAACAGAGAGGAAAAAATTAATTTAAGACAGGAAATCCAGATTATTTTACACACTGACTGACTAATCCTCCTCATGTGAACAGCAAAGTAACTGCTGCTGCTGATATAAACCAAAGCAGCAAGATTGTGATACTACAATCAAGCAAATCTCTGGTTTGACTGCTAATGTGGAGAATTTTGTCAACATGTTGCATTTCAGTACGAATCAATATATTCTGGGTCTCTACATTCATTTCTTCGTCAGACATGAGCATCTTAGCTCAGCCTCTGTCTGAAACAAGCAACTTGGAGGGAGCATTTTTACACATGTCCACCTCAAGTTCTGGTGTTCTGACAGTGTATAAAACAGCCTTGTGACATCCCAACAGTGTATAAATGACAGAAAAATCCCAGAAAGCATGTTTAATGTTGGTATGATACAGTACCTGCATAGTCTTTAGGTTGGTGAGCAGCAGGTTCTGGTTACGCTGCTCGGCCATCATGGCTTCCTTCTCCCGACTCAGTCGACTCTCTGCTTGTCTCAACATGTCTCTCTCTTTAGTCAGGTTCTCCACGCGCACCTGCAGACAAAGAAGAGGGAAATTGAAAAAAGGTAATGATTAAAGAGTAAGCAGAAAATAATCAAAATTTGTAACAAAGTAAAACATTTTGTGTGTGTTTTTTGGAGCTAAGAGAGATGATGGTTTTGCCCATTTCAGCTGAGAGTTATAAAGGTGTTGGAACTTCAAACAGCAAAGTTTGGTTTAAAAGGTTTGACCTGACATCTTTCTAGCCGTCCTTCTTTCCATTGTTCTACTTCCTCACCTCTTCCAGGGCCAGTTTCTCGCTCGCCTGCCTCAGGTCCTGGCTCATCGTGTGGATGATGTGTTCGTGTCTTTGGGCCGTTGCCGCCATTTTTTGGTTCCTCTCCTGCAGGGCAGCGATCTCTCTACGGTACGCTGATACTGTCTCCTGGAGCATCTCGTACCTGACATACACAGGAACACACACAATTACATCAGAGTTGAAAACAAAAACGTTCACAACAGGACACAATGAGCTAAAAAAGATCCTTTGATGAGGAAGCTTTGTGACTTTAACACACCTCTTGTTGCTGAAGTCCAGTTGGGAGGTTAGCTTGGCCTGGCTGGAGCGAATTTCTGTCAGCTGCTTCTGTAGCCGGTCGTTTGTTTCATTCAGCATCCTGTCGTTCTCTGCCTTCTCCTTCTTATACAGAGTGAAGGCGTCGTTGATCTGGAGATGCATGGATACAAATCCACTTAGAACAGCTGGTGGAATTAGTTTCCCACTCCTAAACTCTTTCATTTTACATGAAGATGCAGAGAAATGCAGCATTTGTGATAAAACTTGTATATTTCACTGGTTGCACTATATTTCTATGCTTACAGCAGGTATGTTACTCTCTTGCATATTCACATATCGACTGTGTGCTCATTAATGTGACGGTTTGTCTTTCATCCACTCTTATTTGCATCTCCACGCGTCTGATGTCTTGAAGGACATCATCATGTCTCTGGAAGGCTCACACAGATAATCCCGTGGAGGCCAAGAAGTGCTTCTATAGTGGAACAGTTAGACTAAACCATGACAACCTGACCCCCACCTTTTTTCCTTGTGCTGGGAGTTGTATGAGGTTAAATGTAACTTCAAAACTTCAGCTCTTGTCTTTGAGAAGGCACGAGTCTGGTATGCATGTCTATGATTTATGGCAGTAAATAACTCTGAAGGACACTTTGTAGAATCTCCACAACACAGACAACCCTGTATGTACCTGTTTTAAAGCAGCTTTTGTCTGGGCAGTCTGTGCAGACTCGGCAGCAGCGGCTCTCTGAGGAGTAGACCGAGTAGCTGGAACCGAAGGACGAACAGGAGCAGGATGGGAAGAAGAGTCTGGACCTGCAGACACATGAAAACCTGGTTAGTTTCACCAAAGTCTGAAGTAACAGAGACTCCATGTGTGTCTGTTTTCTGGTGTCACCTTGAGGAGGCAGACTGAAGCCGGTGCTCTGCGTCAGCAGCGCCTTGTACATGTCTCTCTGCCTGGCGTTGGAGTCTGCCAGCTGTTTCTGCTGGTTCCTCTGCTCCTTCAGCTGCTCCAGCTCCTCCTGAAGTTTACCAACCCTGGACTCCAACTCTGTTATGCTGGAGGGAAACAAAGAGAGAGAGCTGATCTTTAGAAAGCATGCAAATACATGTCATTGAGCTTCTTTGCTTATTGTTGTGCTGCATCACTTGTCTCACTTTACTTACAACATGATAATAATCACTGACAGCAACCTGTTGACAGATTTGTTGCTTTAACCTTGGGTAAGATGTTATGAGTTGTTGCTGCTACTGTGAGTTTGTAGACATTTATTAAAAACTGGTATTTGAAAACCTAGCTCAGTAGCGCATTAATAGAAATAAATAAATAAATTCGGCATATGGTTAGAGAACTTTAACATGTGTAATATAAAGCCATGGTCCAAATAAAAAAAAGGCTATCAATAGTAATAAAAAACTAAAATTACACCAATTAATTAGGCATCAGACACACTACTGTGGCGGCTGTGATGTGTGTTTTTAAGGTGTGTTAGTATGCACAAAAAAGTGAATACTAACTGTGTGGATGTAGGTATTGAGTAGCTTAGAGTTGCAAGAATTAATTGATGAGTTTTCAACTAATAAATCTGATCTCAACCATTTGATTGAATCAGTTAGATGTCTGGAGTATTTTTTTAAAGAGAAAAAGTCTAAATCTTCAGATACCACTCTTTTAAATTTGACAATAAACTGAGTATCTTTGGACTGTGGACAAAACAATACAATACATTTAAGGACATTATCTTGGGCTTTGGGAAACACTGATTCATATTTTTCACCGTTCTCTGACATCTTATGAACCAAACAACTAATCAATGTATCAAGAAAATAGTCAACAAATGAATCAACAATGAAAATAATTTTTTTGCAGGACTATTTGAAAGTATGCCACAAGCATCTTCAGTTCAAGTAGTTGTACCAGCAGAGGTAAGTTAAATAAAGTTACAGCTCCTCTTACCGTGCTGATGTTACTTGGGTCTGCTGTTTGTCCTTTTCCTCCTCCAGCTCCCTCAACCTTCCCAGCAGACTTTGGTTCTGCCTCTGCAGCTCCTCCACACTGCGGAAGGACAGCTGGCGACGGCTGATGACCTCGGAGGTGCTGGAAATGTCGGCGGAGCTGCCGTCGTCTTTGGTCACCCGATTTCCTCTGGCTTCCTCCAGATCAGCCAGGAGAGAACATACCTGGGGCAGGGACAAAGTAATCACTAAAAACATCTGCATTTCATCATTAGTCAGTGTTTGGATCATTATTACTAGAGGAACAGTAATTTATCTATACTCCATTCACATGACAGTTAAACTATTTGATCACATAAAATCAATTAGCTCTTTTCCACCCAACTGTTTCTCTACCCACAACATGGATTTATTTATTTAACAACTTTAGAAATATAGATATAAAATAGCAATTTAACTGTGTTTTGGATTTCCTTAGCTTTATGTATTCGTGTACCTGTGCAGATGTATCCTCTAGGAGTCTCTCAGTCCTCAGTTTTTCTCTCTCCTGGGCATCACAGCGCTGACTGGCCTCTTCTTTCTCCTTCTGCAAACTGTAGATTTCCTAAAGGCCAAATCAACAAACAGTGTGTAAGTTTTACATACAAAAAAAACAAGTGGAAAAAATGACTAAATGTATTGATAAATCCAGTGACACACCGTTCGAGCCTGCTCCAGTTTGTTGCACAGGGAGGCCATGGACCTCTGCATGCTCTCGTACTCCTCTCTCTGGCGTTTGAGGACAGGAGCTTTGGACTCCACCTCCTGGACGATCTCATCCAGCACTCGACTGACTCTCCTGGTCTCCTGCTTCTCAAGCTGAAGCTGCGTCTGACACTCGGCATACGCGTTATACAGCTAAAAACAGAGTGGAGGAAAAATTATTACTTGGTGAAGTTCAGGTCTAAACTTCAGTCAGACCTGATAAACTGTTTGCTTTGTATATAGTGACATCAGAAAACTTGTTCTTCCTGTGTTCAACCTTGTCACCAAGCTCTGTAAACCCCATTAAACTCACATCAAAGAACTTCATTCCAGGCTTGACAATGGCAGCGATGGCAGCTGCTGATGGACACATGGAGTCCAGCTGTTCCTCAGTCAGAGAAGGTGCACCTGAAGCAGAGCACACATGTAAATTAATGTCATAGGAGTGTACAGACATACTCGTGCAACTTTTCTATATATCAGAATGTGCATGTTCTTACAGCAGTGTTTGCCTGAAGCCTTCATTGAAGCGTTCTCCAGCTCCTTCTCCATTTTCTTGACCTTCTCTCTCAGCTCTGCCTCAAGTCGCGTCTTCAGCTCTTCACCCTCTGACAGCTTCTTCTCGAGAGTCTTATTGGCTGCAAAGACAGTGACATTAAGTGGCATTAAGCAAATGGAAAGTTACACTCAACATGCAAAAATGGGGTCCTGATTCAGAGTTAGGATGTTTCTTTACCTGACCCCACTAAATATATTGAGATTATTCCCGCTTGAATTACCAGCAGGGCTTAAATAGTAAAACAATGAAGACAATAAAACCAATAACTAAAAATAGCAGGAAACAATCACCTATTAATTTTATGAATGATGATGTGTAGAAGATTTTGCTGCAAAACAACCAAAAGCTGGAGTCATACCTTCTCCAGACTCTTTCACCAGCTTGCCAAGTTCCTCCACTGCTCTGCTCAGTTCTTGGTTCTTGGCCTCCATGTCTGTCGCTGCCCCCTACAGGGAGGAAAGATAAGAGATCCTTTATTTGTCCCACAAGGGGAAATTCCAAATAATAGGAAGGAAATAGACGTTACATGCAAACACTAACATGCCTCTACAAAGTAAACATAATGCCTCATGTTGAAACTGTCTCTACATCAATTACAAATTATTAGAGCAACATAAAGTGCTTTACAGTGATTCCTACCTTGTAGAGTGAAGACAGCTTGACGTGAGCGTTGAGCTCGTTGCGGTATTTCTCCTCCATGGCGCTTCGCTCGTCTTTTGCCTGGAAAAAACATGCAGACCATTTACACAATGGAGCGCCACCTGCTGTATGTATGCACACTGTGCCTGCAACTTACAGTTAAATATGTTACAGTGATTAAACAACGAATATTTCAGTCAATAAAACGTCACAAAATGGTGAGAAACAACCATTATAACATCACTCAGTCCAAAGTTTCAACCAAACATTAATTTCCATTGATGTACGACAAAGTAGAGCAGCAGCTCTTCTCTTTAAATGAAAGGCATTAATGTGTTCGTAGCCTTGGTCTTCCTTTCTCAGAGCGATCTTCATCACAGTGTTCGATCATTTTTGTACTTCAAGAAATATTCAAAGGTCTTTAATTTTTTTGCTCTGACTGACCTTCATGTCTTAAAGTACTGATGGACTGCTGTTTGTCTTTACTCGGTTGAGCGGTTCCTGCTGCAGTATGAATGACAGTGGCAGCTGTGTACGACTGTTTGCTGCATACCAACACCTAATGCATCACTTAATGTAAATAAGATATTGTCTTTAAGAAGAAGAGCCGACACTAGTTAACTTTTGACAAGGCTCACCTGTTAAGTTAAGCTGGTTAACATGTTGCTAATAGTATGCAAATGTTTTCATCAAGGTAAACAACGGATACTCTGAGGAATTGAAAAACTAAACAATCGATTGATATTTTCTCAGTTTTTACTCTTCTTATTTAGTACTTCACAGTTTTGTGTCTTGTATCTGTGTTTATGTCTTAAATTTTGTTCGACAATGTAGGCATTTCTAAAATAAGGAAAACCTGCAACTATCTATGTAAATATGTTTGTGTGTGAAACTAAGAGCCAAGGAAAACACTGGATTGTTTGGCATATTGCACATTACCTGCTTCAGTTTGTTGTTGAGGTCTTCGGCTCTCTTATTCTGACTTTCACTGGTTTGCTTCAGAGAGCTGAGCTGACTTTCCAGTCTGTTCACCTGTTGGAGGATAAATAGATAATGCCAATACAGGAGATGGAACTTATTACACAATCAGTTTAGTTGATCATGGTAATTGTGTTACCTACCTGCTCCTTGCTGCTCTTCAGACTGCCCTGCAGCTCCACTATCTCTTTGCCCTTCTCTCTGTTGGTGTTCAGCAGTTCTTCAGTCTTGGTCTTCAGTTCTGAAGTTAACCACTCGATCTTCTTCTCCAGCAGCTCCTTCTCCTGCTCCATGCGCTTCTCCCGGTGCTACAAAACACAACACCGGCAAACTTATTTCTTCACAATCAAGATGTTTCTGACATCTTTATGCACTTCCACCATCAGCTTTACCACTGAGCAGTTGCCATTAAATGTGGTGTTTACCTGAACAGAAGCAGCAGACAACTGAATTTCATCCAGTTTTAACTGCAGCTCCATCTTCACTTTGTTTGTGTCTGTCAGCTTCTCATTCAGACGCTTCACATCGTCTACAAACACATTGATAAACCAGAATAAGAGAAGCGTTGCAGTCAACACTGTAACCAGACGCCCAACAGGTCAACAGACACCTGACTTTCAGTGTTAATGTACAGCCTATTCAGATTTGCACCTGTGGACAGCTTCTGTGTGTGAACCTGAAATCTTACCTGTAAGATTCTCCACCTCCTGCGTTCTCTTCTCCAGCAGCCTCGCCAGCTCCCTCTTCTCTGCTTCGATCTCATACTTGGTCTTGGTTTGTTGCTGCCACACATATATGCACACATTACAAACAGTTCTCTAACTACAATATTATTCACAATTTGTTGAGAATTCAAACGGTTTTTTTTTAATCACTCTCGTAAGTGGCTATAAATTGCAGCAGACCTGTAAATTCCAGGTCTGTTCATGCAGAATAAAAGTACTGATTTGTATTTTAACGCTAATAGAGTAAATTATGATTGACACTTTAACTGCGACAGTGGTTTAACTCAATCTACATTTAAAGTGAACCACTATGATCAGGTGACAGACAAGGCCAGTGACTTACTGCATTAAAAACTAAGTGCACTTTACTCTGAAATATCTGAAGTTAAATTGCTAAATTCGTTAAGTAAGCACTTGGAAATTATGCAGGGAAAAAAGCAGCAGATTAAATGACTGCAGACTAATTACATCAACACAAAACTTAAGTCTATAGGTGACTAATTCTGCAGGTGTCATGAATATAATAGAACATCATCAACAACACATCCTCATTAGGTGCACGGTAACAGGACAGGATTCAGTTTAATTGCAACCTTTAAATTGATTTTTGCATTTGTGCTAAATGTTATGGTGGCCAACTGTGGTAAGAGTTAGAACGTGTGTCACATATGAAATGTTGACTTTGTGGAAATCACACAACAGCTGTCCTCAAAGGAAAGTTTACCTGCTGCTGTGGCTTATCTTCAATGGTCTCTCCTTCTATTCCCTTCAGAGTGCTCAGCTCTTCATCTGCACAGAGAGAAGCGTTAAGACATACTGCTTCACAAGGCCAAGAAAGAAAAGAGACAGTACCAGTCAATGTGTGTTAAAGCTTTAACATTAAATTACACTACATTAAAACTTTAAATTTAGAGATTTCAAACAGTTAAGTCTCCACAAAATTTCAACTAAAACTGTGAGATTATCATTTAATTTAATGTCATTTAAAGGAGAAACTGTAGGACCTGTACCCCTTAAATCCATAACTCGGTGTGTTTCTGCATACAGTTATTTTTCTACTGATCTTTCTGAAACATTTAAACATGATGCTGAAGTCTTCTGTCCATATTTTATTTTATTGGCCTTTGTTTGAAAATAAAGATCATCAGTATAATTCCAGAAAGAAGACCAAGCAAATACTAAACTATTTACCTGTGTTAATCCAGTCAACATGTAGCAATAAGACGCCTGTTGAAGAAAACATGCGTACAAATGAGTCTAAAATGTGTGAAAACTCACTGAGTTTTTTATTTTCCTCCTTGAGGGCCTGCAGGTCTCTGGTGGCCGACAGGATCTGTTCCTGACTCTCCGCCAGCCTCTTCTCAATGTCAAAGTACTGTTGCTCTGTAGGGGCACAACATTCAAGAGGAACGCATGAATACACAACACATGACTCACATAGGGGCAACTGATTAATGGTTTGGACAATTATTGAATCAGATAACCAGCATTTCTCTAATTATCTGTATTGTGATTTTTTGCTGCTTCCTCTCTACCTGCTGTCACCACTCTGTGTTCATGAGTGTTGTCCCACCCGCTGTACTATCTGATTGGCTAGACATCAGGAGTCACAGCCGATCAATACTGAAGGTTAAAGGTTCTCTTTGAAATGAACACGTATAGAAAATGTATTAAAATTACACTTTGATCAAGATTTGTATTGGAATTCATGTTATTCTAAACTGACGCCAAGATTTTCATTTTCACAGCAGATGTATAATGGATCTAAATCAGAGGTGTCAAACTCATTTTAGTTCAGGGGCCACATAAAGTCCAATTTGATCTCAAGAGGGCCGGACCAGTAAAATCACAGCATTAATAACGACAACTCCAAATGTTTCCCTTTGTTTTAGCGCAAAAAAGTACATTCTGAAAATGTTCACATTCAACAAACTATCTTTTTACAAGACACAAGAAAAATACAACAATATTGTGCTTCAGTTTATCATTTACACCATTTACACATTACAGATCACAATGTATCTATGAAGGCAAAGCACAAATTTAAAATAGCAGCTACTTTTATTGAAAAACTGCAGTTAATGTCTTCTCTATAAGTTTTACACTTTGCAAAGTCATCAGGTTTTAACCAGCAGGCCATATTTTGACACCTCTGATTCAAATAATAGCTCTTCATCTCCTTGATTACTAATAAGTGGTACCGATATCAGCCCAGATGAAAAACTTATCAGTCTTGTTTTGCTTTAAAGGTGCATAATTCCTGCAATCACACAGACATTCTATTGGTATTCATTAAAATTGTACTTTTTCTTCTCAGTCTCCAAATGTTGACAATTCCCAATAAGAGCATGACGTAAATATAGTGTAGTATGACCTAAATGAACTCCGTGTTTTCCTTAATTTACAATAAACTCAACACATATTTGGGAATTCAATTGGGCTGCTCTCAAGTATGCCAAACTCCACTTAAATGTATACTAATTTAGCGCTTTCTACATTGATGGCACTCGTATAACTATAAAACAGACATTGGCGAGACGAATTTTAAATATTTGGGAACTGTAAATCACTTCGGCATTAATTCAACTACCATACAGTAGCTTCATTAGATAAAAAATCAAGAATGAAAACTGTTTAACTCTCTTCCGCCAAAGTTAGCTTTAGCGTGACATCGTAGCTAACGTTAGCGGACGGTTGTTAGCGTTGAGAAACACCTACAATATTATATCTCAGGCCGAATCAAACAGAAAACAACTTTATAGTAGTCTGCAGTTTGGTGAGACGCTTCCATCCCTGCTTAGACGCCAAGCAAGTATCTAATGTCGGCTTGGTGGTTGCTACTCACCGCTGTCTGCTTTGAACCGCTCATGCTGCGTCTTGAGCGCCTCGTTAGCATTCTGCAGCTCCGTTACAAACTTCTCCAGCTTGTTCTGGACGCCCTTCGGGAGCTTGTTCAGCTCCGTTCGCTCCAGAGCCTGGAGCAGGACGGCCGCCATCTCCACCTATTCCCCCCGAAAAAATAACAGTTGCAGGACGCCAAACTCTTAAAATAATCTTGAACTGTACCCCGTCCGAAAACCCGTTGAAATCCAACTACGAAAGTGTCAAGTTGCACTCATCCCAACGCAGGATATGCATCTCAAACTTTCAAAATAATGTAATTAATGACAAACTGCTACGAGAAACTGATTAATAGCTGTGGTAGCTTAATGTTATTATAAATGTACACTTTCTGAACTTGAAAAAATGTTTCGTTAGCATGCATACTTTTTTGCCCACAAACAAGAAAGCGAACACTGCAAGTTCCCTTAATTATATTTGCATGTACAGTGATTGCATTGATAGTGCAATGGTTTAGCTGGTTTTTCTTTTAAGTTAACTATGCTTTAATCTTTAATCGTCGTCATCACAGTTCCCCCACAATTACAGTGCAAACATATTTAATTCCCAGTGTGTCCGAAATTAATTACTAGTTTTAGTGGTTGCTTCAAATTTTATTTTGAAGAGAATTTGGCAGTGTTTACTCGATTGTTTGTCTAACTTGACATTTAACGTCGCTTCGCCCTTTACGACAGAGACATGCGACGGATATACGTCGCTGCACAAAGCATTGTGGTAATGTGTGTTTTTTTGCTCTGCTGACGAACCACTGCCAGCTGTCATAATTCAAAGCAAGCTGTCTGCCTTCTGGTTCGTATATTTTGCTAGTTTTTCCTCTTCTTTCAGGTATTTTCCCCTCGGTACGTGGAAGTTCTTCAATTTGTAGCTGTAGGTTCATTTAAAATGGAACTTTGTCCGTTTTGTTTTAGCTTAATGTAGCTAGTAAATATCGGCTAGCTAAAGTTAGAGGAACAGACAGCCCTGAACCACACTAATAAACGTTGGGCTTTATGAGGTTTAACTACTTTACTGCGTGTTTGTAGATAACAGTGAAAGGGAAACCAATAAGCTATAGTATTCTAGTCTTCCACTTGTCCATTTCCCAGCACTGTCTCTTTGCAGACACTGATACAGGTTCATTGATTCTGTGTTCATCTCTTTCTCAGGCATTATGGGTCGTGGCTATATAGTAGAAGATACTGTGGAGAGGTATCTGTCTAAACTATGTGAACAACAAGCAGGTCCAGTCACAGGGCTCCTTATTGGACAGGTAAGATGACATCTGTCTTCTTTCAGACCATGTGTAAAAGTTTGCCATCACTTACATGCACTTACATTTTGAGCATCCTGTAGCTGCTTAACAACAACTGGCAAGCTGTAGAAAAAAGTCTGTTGAGGATTTAAACTAGATAATACATGTGTCTACAAGTGTCAGATGACTGGTTTCATCTGACCAACACACCAAAGCCCAAAGATACTCAGTTTACTGTGGTAAAAATAAAGAAAATTACCAAATTCTCACATTTGAGAATCTGTGACTAGTAAACAACTATTATTTGTGCTATAACAAGACTAAAACAAGTACTTGATTTTTAAAATGGTTTGATTAATCATTGCACCTCTGTGTTGGAGCACTGTATCTCATAATATGACATTTTATGAAGTGAAATGGTATGCTGTTTGAGGAGTGAAACGACAGTAATTAATATTAATGACTTAACATTTCAGAGCTCAGCCCAAAGGGATTTTGTAGTCATGGCAATTCGGACGCCCCAAAGGGACGAGTCGACTGCGGCGGCTGTGGACAAGGAGTTGGTCTCTGAGCACGCCAGACAGGTAGGTAAAGAGGGATGAGGTTCTGCTACAGTACACGTTATTACAAAAACTGAGTACATAAACATGTGTGTGAAGTGTGAGTTATTAGAACATATGAAGAGCTTATATTGATGGATAAAATTAAATAAAAAACCTAAAACAAAGAATTTAACCTTATTTTAGTAGTTTTAAAATTCCACATACAGGAACATATGTGCCAAGTTTCAATTAGAAGTCCCCAAGTTGAAAAGAGACACACCAAGAAGGTGATGCAGAACAACAGAGTTAAGATCCTCTGAGACTTCCAGTTCAAGACTGACCATCAGCTCCAGGCTTATTAAACAGACATAGTCTTGGTCAGCAAGCAGTAGTGATAAATCAAGAACATCAGGAAGAACGAGCATGAGAACAGTGATAATAGAGGCGTTAAGAGCTGTGACCCCCAAACTTTGAGCATGAACCTAGCAGATTCCAAGAACAACACCTGAGGTCTCTGTGCGGGAGTGTGTGGTCCAACAAACACCGAACATGATGCACAGAACTGCAAACTCTTACTGCTCTGGCAGAGGACTCAAGTTTGAGGGGAAAACACTGCCTGAAAGCTTTACAGACTTTGCAGACTTCTGAACTTTTCTTGATTGTACAGTTTACAGTACAGCACAGTTTACATGTGCTACTGGTTTCCAGGTGTCCAGGATGCTGCCTGGAGGCCTATCGGTATTAGGAGTCTTCATCATCACTGATACTGATGCGAAGGACACACTGACCACACTCCGACAGGTGAGAGTCATATCAACACATTATACATGAAGGCACTCTTAAAGCATCGTACCAGTGGTGGTGTGTGTTTAAGACAAACAGCTGCTGTTTGCTCACACCCTCAGTCAGGGACAGTCATTTCCCAAAGCATGCAGCCATGTTTTGCTTTTGTAATTTTATGCAGAATTGTTTGAATTTTCAAAGTGAAACGTTCAGCACATGTGGCCACCTTAAAACTCAGTAGTTTCACCTGCAATGGACACGTTTATCCTCATGGTGATTGCGTTGTTTTGCATGTGTTAAACCACTATCTGTTAGTTCTAGTACAAAACCAAAGGTGTGGTTCTTTAAAGCGAGATCATCGATTTTTGGCCACTAGGGAGCAGATAAACCTCACAATCAGCCGACAGCCATTACATATCGTCTGCGTCATGTGACCAGTGTGTTAACTAAACATCGCCTATTTATACATTCAGCAGACTCAGAGCAACATTAGCAATCATTTGGAGTTTAATATTCACTTCATTTTTATTGGTATATAAAATAAATGCTTTATCTACAGTTGAGCAAAGTTCTGAAAGTGCATTTACAGATCAGTGTGTTCTATCTGTCTGATTCCTGTGTGTGTTTGTCTGTGTGTAGCTGGTGTTTGCAGTGGAGAACCTGATCTCCTCGGAGCATCTGTGGAACCCTGCAGAAGACGACATCACAGACTGTGTTACGCTGCACGTCAACCCCAAAACCAGGAAGTATCCTTTTTCCACAGCCTTGTTATTGTCAGGAAGCTACCAGATACTGTGTGAAGATGTTCTTTAACTCAACTCACCAGAACCGTTTGCAGAACCTTTGATGTCAAAGACCCCAAGGTTAGTTTGTTCATTCATGTTCATGTTGCCTTCAAAAACCACTTAAGTGCCTTATTTTTCCTAAAATCCTCATTTTAAGCGTGACATTTTTAGTTGTTCTCATTGATATAATCACGGCAAAGGAACACTGATTATTTTGAGGTAATAAATATTCAGCTTTTTTAGGGAAGTACTCCCAAGATCTACTCAGATTATTCTGAATGCCTTTAAGAAAAATGATAAATATATGAAAATTTCATTAATAATAATTGTCGAGGCTGATAATTGGTAGATGTCATTACTCCACTGTGTCTTTACAGAGCTGATAGTCATTTATTTAACTTCAAAATCTCGTATTGCACCTTTAGATAATCCCTGACTTGATGTTATATTGAGCTCTAGATATGCAGTATTGTGGTTTTGTCGGTCTTATCTGTCTTTGTCTGTTGCAGAGCACAGCTAAACCTGCAGACTGGAAGTATCAGTCAGGTGTGTGCTCCTCCTGGGCCACCGTGTCATGTTGTCTAAACGTAAACCTGTTGGTGCCACTACCAGACAACAAAACCAGTACAGAAAACATGGATGAATGTCTCAAGGTGAGCACACACACACACACAGTAACACATTTACATAAATACATTAGTAAGAACTCCAGTGGAACTATTGTCAAATCACTCTGTGTTTCAGGAGGGACTGAAAGTGTGGGCGCACCAGATTGAAAGTGGAGTTTGTCTGATTGATGGAAAAAAGCTGCCAGAGGACTCAGAGCTCACGGCAGGACAGGTTGTATCAATAAAACACATCAAAATACATCTTTTTTTAGGATCTGTTTGATTGACGTGGTAGCAAATAAAGGCTTTGACAGCAACTAACAAAAAAGACTATGAATAATTCTGGACATGGCATTTTTAGTTTCACTAAAATATATCATTAACATCTCAAATACAATGTCTGACTGTCTTTCCTCACCTGTTTATGTCATTTCCAGCCAGAGGAAAGCTATTGGTCAAATAAAAACCAGCTTTAAATACATTTTTTGGCTGCTTTACTGCATTTATACACCTCTTTTCTGCATTTGGAACTTTACCACCATCTAATGAGCTGCAATGGATGAAAACCAGTGAAGTGTTTTTAGTCCTATGAAGATTTTAAATGTCGTAATGATCGTGAGACGCTGGATAATTACAGACTCTGACCTTTTTTTTGGACTGAATGAGGTTTAGAAAGCTAAGAAACCATCTCCAACATTGACTGCTATCACAATAACCTAAATCTGGATTGTTTGAAAGGCAGAAGTATAATTCTAACCGACTGTGTTTCTCTATAGAGGAGGAATGTGAGACAGATCTACACAACTAAGCTGCTCATCACACCGGTAAGAGACGCACAAAACACGCAGGAATACACAAACATTGTTGTGATTTTTGGCCAAATAAGTACTCATAGGTCAAATGAAGCCTCTAAATTAAGCTGTGTTAGGGTGCACCTGACTGAGGACCTTGATGTTCTGTGTGTTAGGATGACCAGAGGTTACCAGATGTGGTCCAGCAGTGTGGAGGCAGTGTGTCGGTCAGAGGAGCGATCCACAGCAGAGCTTTCCTACACAGCAACAAACCCAAGGCCAAACTGGCAGAGAAGGTGGGACTTTAATTAACACAGTGGACAAATTCAAGTGAAACTGACAAAGAATTACATCATTTTGTCATTAAAACTTGCAGCTGCTGAAGAGGGATGTGGTTTCTACGGTGGCCACGAGGGTTCAGATGCTGCTGGAGGAGCTGCTGACATCCGGGGAGGAGAACCAGGGCAGCAGCAGAGGCAAACAACGGACAGGTACAAGTTCAGCGGAGTTGCTTCACCAATCATTTGCTTCTGGCCGCAGATAGTTAAAGGTTGAGGTTCAGGGTCGTAGGCGGGTTCAGGGTCAACCAATCCCAGCAGAGAGGCAGGATTTGCACAGTGATAGGAAGAGCTACAATGGAAGCTCAGCTGTGGGCAGAGGACTCGCTTCTTATACAAAACCCAGTTTACCAAGAGTTACCTACAAGTGCAACAGGGTGGAGGACACAGAGATTAATGTGTAAAGTTAATATAATCCAGTGAAAGTTACTGAATGTGCATCTCAGGTCATAAGATTTTTAGACCAATTTCTGCTCAACTATCTCTGGTTTTCTTGATTTTTTTTAGTGTAAAACATGAATATATATTAAGATATTTGTGAATTTTAGCTTAATATATCAAATACTTTCAGGATTATTAAAAAAATACCTGTCAACCATTTTGAAACTCCAGAACTAGAAATTGGATATTAACTTTTTATCATTTTTGTGGCATGGTATTTCATATTAAAAGTATTATATAGGTGTTATTTTGTAATATTGCGACATGAAACTACTTATAGTTCAGAACATATCACCAGTTATCTTCTGCATTATCAATTTTTTGTTCACGTGTGCCAAAGATGGGGCTTTTCATGACAGCTTCAATTTTATTTCATATTTCAGCCCAGTCATAATTAGAGATTATTTGATCTACTTGCCCAGTATTGCAGATTCTGAGTCAATGGCATGCTGAGAAATAACAGTACAAATTTCGTTCTTTTATCCTGAATAGTTCCTGGGATATTATCATCTATCCTGTCACAGTTAATGCTTAAAAGTTATCTTAAAAAGTTATCTCGTAAAGTATCTGTTAAATCAAGCTAACATTTCACAAATACCTTTTATTGAATCCATAGTTCCATAGCAAAAAAAGAAAACATACATTTTAATATTTATTGTTCCACAGCAACATCAGACAAGAAAGGTTTCAGTTGAATTCATTATTATACTCTTAAATTTGTCCGTCTGTTTCTCTTTCAGAGCAGCTCAGCCTCCCTCGTCGTGTCTTTTGTCCGGTTAAAGTGTCCGGTCCGGTGTGTGTGTGCGACTACCAGTTCACCGACGAGGGTCTGCCTGAAGTGATCGACCGGCTGAAGGAGATGCTGGACATCGACGCAGCCGAGGAAGATCTAGACACGAGGCAGGAAGTAGCGGCTGAAGTCACAGAGAGCAACGTTACAGCAGGTGTGTAGTTCACTGTGCGGTTAGTGCCTCAAATATGCAAGAAGGATTTTCTCAGTATGGTCCATACACTGTTATTTTGTTAGATTACAGATAGTAGCTAGTAAAATCACAGAAAAAACGACACTAATCCTTCAAAAACAGGCTGAAATTGTAAATAATGTCCACAACACAAATCTGTTTATTTCTAATGGTTCAAATGAAATGGTGCTTTTACAACAAATGACCATTAACTTATACTGTTTTTTTCTGCATTTAAATCAGCAAAAAGTGTAATCACTTTACAGATATTTGCTGTTATTTGAAAGAAAAGTCCTGTATATTGTAAAATAGCATTTTTCTTAATTGGATGGCAGTATGCACAAGTGGGCCGTTTGATCACAAAATTATTTATCACCTTTATACAAGTCAGCAAGTGCCTGGCTTCATCCTTCATCCTATGAGGCCCACAAACTCCAAACACACCATGCTAAACTACAAGCATTCTGAACCTGGCAGATTTAATGGTAACACAAAGATCCATTTTACCCCATTATTACAAAACAGCAAAATGTGGCCCACTTGTGCATACTCAGATTCAGAAAACTTTATTTATCCCAGAAGGGCGATTAGGTTTGCAGCCGCCGCTTTTGAAGAATAAGAGTACAACAGACAACAGTCATACAAACAACAAAAATAATCATAGCTATCTGTCAGGGCCAGTAGCAGGTCACCCAACAACAACACCAGAGGGATCTACAGCCTCTGTAATGAGATGCCATCCAAATAACTATTTGTAGTACTTCTATACTACTTCCTTTTGTTTTGCAGCAGGTGACCATAAAATTACACAGTTTTTCTGTATTTAATCAGCTAAAAACATCATTATTTTACAGATACTGTCTGGTATTTTTTTAATCACTTTTAATTTTTTTTTTTTTTACTTCATAGTATTCCACCGTTTCAATATTTTTTTGCCAGATTTTTTTTGTTTGTTTGTTTTTACAGTATATAAACCATATGAACCTTACATCTGCTTGCACCAATCTTTTATCTTTAAACCATAATGGTATTACAGACTGTCTTTTTTAAAGTCTGGAACTAATTAAATTAATTACCATTTTAACTAAAGGACTTTAGAGACCTCCCCTTTCTCTGAGAAGTTGGTTCTCATTGAATGTCCGCAGCAGACTTCATGTTTCCACATCACACTCGCAGCTGATCGGCCCCAAACTGGTTGCGATGCCACAAAATCCTACTGTTACTGACACGTGATGAAGTTTGAGGTGCATGAAGCTCCTCCTCCAGCATTTGTGAAAACAAACTCTCTGCATGCATCGTTCAAACATTACTGTGTTTGCTCTTGTCTGAAATCTGTAAAGGCAAACACGTCTGTTTTCCACTGTCACGTTCTGAAATGCTGGCTGGGGGAAACACGGCATTAATACTAAACTTTTCAGCTGAGCACGGACGGTTGTAGGCCATGAACTAATTTTAAATCGTTTTCTTCCTGTCACTAAGCAGGACATTGGAACGACAGATCTGCATTTAGAATAATTGAGTCCAAAGTGATGCTGACTGTTTATTTCACACCATGTGGACATATTAACAGGGATCTTTAAAATTTACCACAGAGGAGTTTTGATAACTAAACTACTGTAACTGAAGGCTGGTTTTATGTTGTTGTAGTTTATAAAATGTGTGTTTTGTATTTCCAGAGCCGACTGTGGAAACCGTTAAAGCGGCGGAGCCCAAGACAAACAACTACATTGGTAAAACCCTGATCATTCACAGTTCAGACAGAGTTAAAGTCACTGATGCATTTGCTTAATATTTAGGGTCCAACCACCAACGGTGCGTAGTACTCTGTTGTTCTTCTAAGGAGGAATGTGATCTTTTTTCCTCTGTCTTAAAGCGCAAGTTTGAGCCTCTAAACATACTCGAAAACGCGTGTAACTTGGCAAGAACATCAGACCTGGTGACAAATTTCTTATTTTGGGAGAATTACACATGTGAGTGGCAGAATGGCTCAATAGCGCCACCTTGAAAATTTAAAACAAGGGTTTTGATACCATTACTTTAACGTCGAGCTACGAAATTTAGTACACATATGTATCACGATGACGCACAAAAAAGTTCCATGTACCAATACCCAAAATGCGACAGGAAGTCCGCCATTTTGAATTTACTGTCACATTTTTGGTCCATTTTTTCCAGAAATTTCACATTTTCAAGAGCGAACTCATCCTAGGGTTTAACTCCTACAGATCTCAAATTTGGCCCACATATAATACAGGCGGTTCTGACGTAAAAGTTAATAACATGTTCCGCAAAAGTATGAGGGCGTGCCCGTGGCGCCCTGCAGTATTTTGGCGTTTTGCCATGAAGAAAACAGGTAGTGCTGTGTAGCTGGCCTGTACGTGCTCTAAACGGCCTGAAACTTCACAGGTGTAATCAGAGTCCAGGCCTCCTAACAGCCGTATGACCATATAAGTCCAGGACTAATGATTACCATATGGCGATATCCTGTCTCAGTCGCTAACCAGCGAGAAGCGAGGACCCGTTCATTGTTTGTTTTCATCCCTTTTAATAGCTTGTTGAATTTAATCTATTATAGTAATATTATGTTAGGACCCAATCTGGCAATAATAACCAAACATTTTCTTCTGCTGTAAGATACCAGAGACACTTAGCACTTTTTAATTTGTTTAACTAAAATTAAAATGTGTTATTTACTTGCTTGTACGAGCACTGATCTGATTCTCGTCGCCTTTCTTGTGTAGGTGTTGCCATGGCTACCGTTGTCGCTCTACTTGCCACTGCTGCCTCGATGCTGTATCTCAATGACGTCTGAGGAACCTGAACCCACCATAATAAAGTGTTTTGTTTTGAATATGTCTGCCGAATGATGATTTATTAAGAGAAAATCCATAATTAATAAAGCCTTCATGGAAAAAAATTAGTAGTTACAACAGCCACATTCAATGAATATGAATTAGATTTAACATTTTAACATCAGCCAGAAGTTAAGTTGCTGCTAGAGTGTTAAAGTTTGGGCGCTTCTCTCTTATTATTTCTTCAGAAAGTTCAGCTTATCACTTACTATAAATCAGAGCAGCCCGTCTGTGTAGTTTCCCAAGTCCTGATCTTAATTAATATCAGAAATCTTAAAGTGCTGAACAGTTATTTGAAATATTATCAAAAGTGCAATATTGCATGGGCTGCAATTTTCTGATAAAGGTAAAATATGTCACAACAAACTAATATAAATGAAACACTGTGGTGCTACAGAGATGCTCCGAACTACAAATCATGTCCTGCAGATACAAGGGAATGAACTTGTTTGGTGCAGATTGCAGCAAAAATCACACCGTCTTTGTGTGAATAAAAAAAGGGGTTCTTAAAAAATGCAAAAATTACCACTTCCATTGAAACTCTGACTCGTATTACATATATGATCACAATATGTTTTGTTTTTGTTGCGTATTATGTGTTAATCAGTGTTAGTTTGAATCAGCAGGGACCGTGGAGCTGAACTGTTCGTTCATCAAGAGTGGATTTCATAAAAATGGGGAGGAATGGGGAGTGAAAGATTGACTTGACATACCTTAAACATTTTCAGTTCCAGTGTTTTAACTTCTCATTTTGCTGCAGTGATGTAGAAATGTACTCCAGGACCTCAAGACATCACTGGATCAGCGTTCAGAGGTGAAACTTTAACCAGAGAGGGCAGCAAAACATTGCTTCAGCCTGGAGTTAAGTTAATCTTTAAGCTCTACAACTGCAGTGTCTGTGCCAGAATATTATTATATTATAATTTGAGTAGCTGATCAGTTGTTTAACAGCAGCCTTTTACCAAGCATTTAGTCTGTAAGATTATAACCTGGTTTACAAAGCAGGGAGATACACCATTCATTTAAATACACACACTGAGGAGACTTACATATAAAACTCATGGAGAAGAGGATCAGTCATGTTGAAAGTAAAAGTAAAAAGAAGAACTAAAGCTGCTTGGCTGCCTGCCCTGGGAGGTCAGTGGCAAACAGTGTCAGGAGCAGCCAACACTTTATAAACTGGGAACACCGGGCTGAGGAATAATGAAGCCATGATCTGTTTACTGATTTGATTATGATTAGGTAGTTGCTCCTATCAACACAGATTTTTAACTAAGATGTCCATTTACATCTCGAAAACAGCAGGTCAGTGACGCAGAACTAGACATCAGGAAGGAAATGCAAAGAATCATCAGCATCTTTGGTAAGAAAAACAAACTCAAGACTGGGCAGGAGGAAGAGCTTCAGAGAAGTGAAAGAGGAGAATAGAGTTGGTGGTCAGAGAGACTGAAAAGAAGGACAGAAGATCAGATCAGGACATGAAGGAGAGCGTTGAGGTGGAGAAGATCAAGAGTGGAAACTGATGGAAAGATGTAAAGACTGAGGACCAATCTGCACCTTAAGCTCTGATCACTAAACTCTTGTAGACCTAACTGACATCAACCTGGTAATAAATTGAGTTTGAGATGCTCAAATTAGCACAAACAGGAATGGGATGCAGCAGTTTTCTGATAAAGTGTCTCGTTCTTCACATGTAAGGGAAGGTTCTTGCTTGGTGCATTGATTTATCTATTACTTATCAAATCAATCAGCCTTAGTGTGGCTTTGCATTGCATATTTAGTTTTAAATTACCCAACGCAGAAATCTGAGTTTATATTACACACAGTGTTAAGTTGATGTAATAATTGGAAACCAAGCCCATCAGTCATGCATTCCTCAATAAAACAGTTAAAAATGAGCTCCGCCTCAACTTTTAGTGTGATATGCTACTTTAGAATTAACGCATTACCTCCATGCCTACATACACCGATCAGACATAACATTATGACCACCTGTCTAATATTGTGTGGGTCCCACTTGTGTCATCAAAAACGCTCTGAGCCACTGGACATTGACAAGAGGACCTCTCAGGGGGTCCTACAGGGTCTGGCACCAGGACGTTGGCAGTGGATCCTTTGGCTGAGGCACAGAGTGCAGCCTGTACAGCTGTCGGTGACGAAGGGAAGGTGGGTCTCTGGGTCGAACGTTATAGCCTGAAAGGACGATAAGAGAGTCACGTTACAGGACTGAGGCATATAAATCCTAAAAACTAGTTTTCAAAACAGAAACAGGGACAGACCTGGTATCCAGAGTCATTGCAGGTCATGTAACATTTACCACAGTTGATGCACATCTCTTCATCAATGAGGGCTTGGACCTGAGAACACAACAGGAGGCCATGATTACACTCAGCCTATACACCGATCAGGCATAACATTATGACCTCCTGCCTAATACTGTGTTGGTCCCAGTTGTGTCATCAAAAATGCTCTGAATCACTAGATAAGGACAAGAGGACCTCTCAGGGTGTCCTATGGGGTCTGGAACCAGGACGTTGGCAGTGGATCCTTTGTGTACTCTGGCTTGTGCAGTGGGGCCTCTGTCAATCAAACTTGTTCCACTGCATCCTGTTGATGCTTGATCACAATGGGCTGTAGGAAGTTTGGAGATCAAATCAACATGTTGGGCCATTGTCATGTTCCTCAACATGTTCCTGATTGTTTGATGTTTTTTCCATGTGGTGGGGTGCATTTTCCTGTGGGTGTAGGCCAGTGACATTTGGGATTTCCATTAGCATGAGGGAGTGTGCTTGTTCTGGGACAATGTTTATTTGGGTGTCTAAGTCTCATCAACATGGATGTTAAAATCCAAAGTTTTCCATCAGAACACCACATAGTACCAATATGATCAATGTTATTCACTTCATAATGTTGTGGCTGATCGGTGTATACGTAAACTCATCATATCATAACTGTACTTATACATAAGTAAATTTCACTGTGTCATAATGTACATATCCATTTGTATGTCCATCATGTCTGGTGTATTATCTACCCCTTCTCCACTGTACTGGTTCAAGTGCTTGTTCAGAAGCAGAGCCTGACTTATAGCACCAGTTGTTTGTGTTTCCACCACCTAGTCACTTAGTCACCGGGTCCAGGTTCTGAAAACTGGTGCTTAGCAACTCTTTGCTGGGCCAGAGCTCAGAACCGAGTACGTCCGGGGCTGGGGGCGGGGTGGAGAGGGACACACAAGCGGTCATTTGTGTCCTTTTTGGTCCGATCGCGGATGGACTGGAACGACTCCCTGACAGGAGTTTTGCACAAACTGTTGCGCGCAGCAGCACCGAACTAACACCTGGTTCTTCTCGTTGGAAAAGGGGTAATAGAGACCTTTTCTTTTATAATCATATCTTTATTTTTTAGCCCTGTTGTTTTACTGTTTGTAATTATTGTGCTTTTTTCTGCCTTATCTGCATCCAGCTGCTGTAACATGTGAATTTCCGATGGATCAATAGAGTTTATCTTATCCTATTAGTGAACGCAATGTGAAAACCTTTATCGGTTCTTACAGGGTGCTGTTCGTACTTTCACTTTCACTTTCACCAAATGATCTAAACACGTCTGCAGCGGCTGCCTCCAGTCTGCAGTCCGTGTTTTTATTGACTTTAGACGGATTCAACTTGTGTCTGGCTTCAGTGTGTCTGTTGTTTCATCTGTGTGGAGAATAAAATGCACAAACAAGGAGAGGAGAAAATGGGTGGAGTGTCTCAGAGACAGAGAGGAAACCTGGTAAACACGCATATGGAAGGAGGGTGGAAGTGTGCAGGGCTCTCATAGGTGGAGTTTGAACTTGACAGCTTACCGTGGTCAATGTTTGACTTTGTCTTTAGGTGCAACGTTCCCCAGAGTCCTGCTGAAGTTTGACCCCTTATCAGCAGGTTTGTTGGAGAAAGAAGGACGTTTTGAATCCGTCGTCTGTTAGGGAGAGGAAGAGGAAGAGGAGGAGGCTCGATAAGGACGCTCAGCTCCCCAGACAGCTTCACTCAGGAGCAGAGACGTCCCGGACAGTGCTTCGGACCTCCAATCCAGAGAATCGACCGAGAACTCCGCAAAGCATTTGAAGGTTTCTGTTCCTGAAGATGGAGAGAGGCGTCATGTTGAGTAAAGATCTTCCAGACATTGAGGTAAATTAATCTTGTTTTCTCCTGGATTCTCTTATTTACAGTCTACATTAGAGTACTGTGTCCACACTTTGCACATCATGATCAACAGCTATGCGAGAAAAAGCATGTTTTAGTGGCACTTTATAGGACTATTTGTTGCTACAGCAGTGTTTGGAAATACCATAGTAGGATGCAGTCTCTGTAAATGAAATCTGTGTAGGAATTTTTACAAGTAGGATTTGGGGATTAACCTCCAGCATTGTAGACAGAACACTAATGACTGACCCAGTGTTGAACCGATCTTTATTACCTAAGTTTAAATCATAAACTGAAGATATTCACCTTGTCTTACCTGTCTGATACCCTGGAGTCAGCTATTAATTACCTCTAGAAACTCCAAAGACTTGCAGACACAACACATTTTTCATTTGGATTTATAGAGGGTGTAAAACGGTTATTTATCAAGATCAAATAGGGCACATCACGATTAGATTAGTTTCTCATCTCTAGAAATGCTTCTCAGCCTGTGAAAGCACTCATATAGTCTTTTGCCGCTCTGGAGTGAAGACACTAAAGTCGGACATGAAGTAACCCTGATGATGTCGTTAGTAGGAAATGAAGGATCTAAAACTTTGGAATTCAAAGTTAGAATATCTCAGCCTCTGTGTCTGTAGGATGTTAAATTGCTGAAATGGCCCTTTAAGTGCTTTGAACACCAGAAACATTCGTGCTGAAATGTGTTAGAATAAAATGTAATGCAAAAGTCCTGCAGCACGCTTTGTGCACAAAAGACACTGATGGGTTCTGCAAAGTAATGCAAATCAAAGGGACACAATCAAACAGACGAAAGAAGAAGCAACAGCTAAAAACACATGTAAAGCAAAAAAAAAAAGTGTGTCTCAAAGGCGAGTCTGAAAAGATGGGTTTCAACTGCTTCTTAAGAGTTAGCAGTTAACAGATCTTGACCTGCAACGGTTTGGGGTCACGACTTCAGAAACAGTGTAACCTTCAGTTCTGAACGTCCAGCGACCCCTGATCCAAGTCCTCCTGCAGATAAAGGGTTGCAGAAGGTCACTGATATGTGAAGGTGTGGAGTCACGCAGAGCTCTCAAAGTGAGAACCAGGATAATAAACTGGACAAAGAGGCAGAAGTTGGACAATCGCTTCTTCTAGTGACTACAGACATGCATTAAACGGCTGCGTTAAGGACAGACCTGCTGTTAGACATCAGTAGAACATTAAAAGGTACTAAAACCTTTATGTTCTGTCCAAACCAAAGTACTGTTGGACCAGTTAGCTGGGATCCAAGGCTTGTAAGATGAACAGTAACATTAAAATCTGTAACTTTAAAGGCTGATATGGTTGTTCTTATACTCACTGTCAGCCGTAATCTTTCTTAAACCACATCTATAGTGCCGTATGTTGCAACAGTAAGGATTTAAAGGGTAAGAAGCCTCGTTCTGTGGTCCCAGCATGGTCTTACGTAACAGGCCATGTGTTGTTGTTATAAGGGACACGTAGTGCGAGTGACCAAGCAGGTGCACGTGTGGAGTTTAGATTCAACTGATCTCATGAAGTTCTGTATTTAACACATGAATTAGATTCTCTGTGTGTAAAGCAAATGTTAAGTAAGGTTAGAAAGTGGCTCTCTGTGCTTCTCTACATGAGCTGGAAGTAGAAATAGATCCGATACGACACAGTGGGACGAGAAATTTAATTAGAAAGCATCATATTGTTATTTTAAGAGGTAATATTTAAAGCTAATGATGAGAAGGTCCGCACACTAACTCATGAAACTGGAATTACATCCAGTAACTTATATTTTTCTGGCAAAACTTTTTTGCAGAACCGTTTCTCTGCAACATACTGATGCATTTTAGCCCCATTCAACCACAATGAACCTCAACCAGCCAGACGAGGGTTGTAATGATACGGTAGCAATTCAAAGATTCTGTGTTACTGTCATTGAAAACTCACCTAGTAGGGCCTCCCAGTCGAGGTCATGACAATATAGCTCAACAGGCACCATACAGACACATAAAACCTTGAAATCAACATAATACAAATATTTACCTGACAGTTAAAGCCACCAAATGTGTTGTTAAAGCCACTGAAAACTACGAAGAATGTGTCATTTTCATAAAACCAATATGTCCCCATGCTATTTGCACTACTTGTACCACACTACCTCCATAACCCTGCCACTTTGCACACAAACTGTAAATGCTGTAAATACATGTAAATATGCCATTAATGGATGTTTATATTTATGTTGCCTTTATTTTTACCTTATTTTTAGTACTCAGTTATTTAGTTTTTGTGTTTTTTTGTCCTTACTGTACCAAGAAAGCAAATATACACCAAAGTCAAATTGCTTGTTTGTGTACAAACTTGGCCAATAAAGCTGATTCTGATTCTAATTATTAAATAATGGAGAAGTAATATAACATCTTTCATTTTTTTAGTATGTTTTCAATGAATATGATGAATATGAAGACATTCCCTTCAAAAAGTTTCAGAGAAATAATAATAATCCTTCCAGAAAAAGCAATATTGTTAAAATGTCCTAAAAAGTAGATTTTCAGCTCTAAAGCTAATTTTAGGAAGACCTGTAGCAGTCAGTTCTTGATGTAGCACCAAATGACATTTATATACGACTGAACTAAGTTGTTTCTACCTACAACACAACTTTGGTTGGAATTGAGTGAATATTAGTGGAGATATGAATTTTTGAAAATTAAGGATTTTTTCGTTTTGATGATAAATTATGGAGTTTTTTTTAAAATTCTAATTTCTGTAAAAGAAATCAGCATAAGTTATTGACATGATTACAATTTCCAGCTTTTTCTTGAGGTTTCAAAAAAAAGAGCCAAATCCTGTGAAAAGTAATCAACTGTGAGGCTTTAAAAGAGTCACTGAAGTTATCAAATTTACCACCGAGGGCCGATTTTCAAAAGCTGAAAAGGTATTTGGAGTAGAGATGTGGGATTTTGCAAGGTTCCATGGTTTATGTAGAAGCTTTTGCCTGATTTATTACAAGAAAATCCATGACCTCAACTGGGAGGGCCCGAGGTGAGCTGGTGTGGAATGACTCAGGGATAAAAACTGCTTTAAAAACCTCGGGAAACAAGGAGCTGCTGAACAGGGCAGAACTGGCTCAGAATCTGGGGCCAAAAGAAAGAAAAGGCTGGTTGGACACAGTTTAATGTCTCAACTAGGAGCTCAACAGGTCACATCACCTCAGCGCATTGACCCGGCACCTCAACCATTATCTTATCTTCACCACGACCATCCAAACAAACAGTGTTCAGACCAGCACAGCTGTGATAGCATGAGAAGTTCATTTCCTTGATCAGCCACAATCTCAGTCTTCTGGTGGGCAAACAGACGCTAATACAGAACTAGAACTGTAGATTTTCAAAATACCAAGATATTTTGTTGGGGTGTTTTGATGTGTGGAATAAACAGCCTGGCTTTTCAGTGATTTAAGGGATGATGAAACCAGCAATAACACACAAGACTGTAGGGAGGATCTATGAAAGCTAGTTTTTTTTTATATCTTTTATGGTGGTTTTTAGTAATGAAACTTGTCTGTTTCTTGAGTAAACAATGACAATTTGCATTAACACACTGAAACATCTTGAGATAATTGGAGAAAACAAAATACTGCAACCACAGCTGTTCTTGTCTTCCATAAAAAACACATCTTTTATGTGTTTACAAAGCATAGGCACGAGAAAAAAATGCTCTGTGATCTTGAAACCAGCTTAACAAACTCATTAGTACGTAACAGCGTCTAGGAATAATAGAGTAGGATTGTACCCTCGTCTGTTAGAACTCAAAATAAAGTACATCGAGCACCACTGATCTTTCACAGTTATTTCAGTCAGGAAGAAATTAAAATATAATAGGACTGTATGGAGTATCAGTGGTAGCTGAGAACATTGAATTTTGTCATTATGTATTATTTTAACACATGAAAAACCAGTGATCTCATGATATTGGAACGGTACTGGCTGTTGTTGGCCTCCATGAATAAGCTCACGTCCGTCAGAGTCTAAGAGTCTGAATCTGTTTCACTTCTCTTTTCTGTCCAGAGCATCCTGGCTCTGAACCCCAGAGTGAAGAGTCACGCTCAGATCATGTCCACGGCAAGTAAGAAGAAAGAGAAGAAACACTGGAAGAGAAACCCGGAGAGGAACTGCGATGTAAGACGCCCAGACGAACACATGACTTAGTTCTGATTAAAGCTCTAATGGTGTAATCATTATTCCAACTCCTGTTTTTGCTTCCTCGACTTTTTCTTTCAGTCTTGTGTGCAGTTGGAGAACAACTTCGAGGACATCAAGCACACGACGCTGAGCGAGAGAGGAGCCCTACGAGAGGCACTGAGGTCAGAGTGAACTCGGCCTCATGAAGCGACTCGTAATAAACGCTAAATCTCACACCGATGAAGACGAGCTGTTAAATGATTGTCAGAAAGCAGCAGTGCAGCGCTTCAGAACTGCAGATGAAGACGTGCTGATGCCTCCTGCAGGCAAAGGGAGCAACAGCTACGACAACTTGAACGCTTTTGACATCTGCAGGCCATAAATGTTACTGCTGCAGACTGAAAAAACTGTTAAACGTACTGCAAATTTTACACAAGCACCTCTTGTCCCTACACGATGGGGACGATTAGATTGATCTTGGTGATTCTCTGAGTTTTCCTTTGGTGCAATATTTTTGGTTTTTAGTGAAATCTTTGCTAAACTGTTGGATTAACATGAAATTTTGCTTTCACACATTGATATCTACCTAAGGATTGACTGTATTTACTTTGGTGGTTCCTTAACTTTTTAATTAGCTGCATCATCAGGTCAGAAGTAGGCATTTTCCTGATGTATTCAAAGTCAAATCAAAAATCAAATCAAATCAACCTTTATTGTCATTTAGCTGTACATACAAACGCAGTGCAGGCAAAATGAGAGGGCGTTTATCAAGGAGTCCCAATGAAGAATAAAAATAAGGGCACACATTTAAACACACACCACGCACACTTTTACATACATACACACACATATCCCTGAGACGTCTGCAGCTGAATTGACAATAAAATGAACATTGGAATTGTCTCGTGTTAAGTGTCCAAGTAGTCCAAGTAGCAACTTGAGTCCAATAGCAGCTTGGCGTTAAGTGCCAGTTAAAGTGACTTGTGATCATAAATAAATTAGAGACTGAAACTGTAACTTAAACTAAAACTAAGGTGCAGTCTTGTGCAAATTCTTGGTCAGCCATTGAACATTTTAACAGCTTGTTGGAGGAAGCTGTTGCTCAGTCTGGTGGTTCTATAGGGAGTTTAAAAGTCTTCATATTTGATTGAAAAAATCTGATTTTTAACATAGACTAATAGTGTTGTTGCAAGTAAATCTATATTTTGGGATGTTTTAATTAGCGCTATCAGACCTGTAGCAAACACTGTCGCTACTGCTAGCTCTAGTGGCTCTGAATCTCATAAGATGCTAATAACTAAGTGCCAGTTTTAGCAGAAACTTGAGCTAAGTTAGCATTTTTAACGGTCAATCCATACATCTTTTTTAATTTCAAATAAATAAAAAAACATTGTCTTAACTGGCTGTATTAGGAATTATTGTTATTGTTGCCCCAGTTTATAGGATTTGACTATTTTTTGACTGAAATGATCTTTATCTAAAAAACTGCCTGACAACAGTGAATTCTAACGCTTTATTTGAGCTGTCGGGTTTCATTGACTTCACTTTTTTTTTTACAATAATATTTGTTATTCCAAATATATTTCATCGGACTTGGCTGAGCTGCACAATAAATGTTAAATCTGTGTTTAGGTGTCTGAAATGTGCCGACGCTCCCTGTCAGAAGAGCTGCCCGACTAACCTGGACATCAAGTCATTTATTACAAGTATCTCCAATAAGGTAAAGAAGAGAAACACTGTTCATTGCATCCGTGTGATCACAGTGAGACTAAACAGCAGTGTTCTGATGTTAAAGTGAAATAGGGGAAATGCAGCACCATGTTGGTCCTTTCATTCATGCCTGTGTGTGTTTTTCTGTGTTTCTACTTGTAACAGAACTACTATGGAGCAGCTCGAGCCATTCTGTCTGACAATCCTCTGGGTCTGACCTGTGGGATGGTTTGTCCCACGTCGGAGTTGTGCGTTGGAGGCTGCAACCTGTACGCTACTGAGGAAGGGCCCATCAACATCGGAGGCTTGCAGCAGTTTGCTACTGAGGTACGACTGGTTGAGTTATTAAAAAGCACATAAGCTACTCATAAACCTCAGATGTGAGCGACAGACTGCTGCCCTTAGATCACCATTATTCAAATTATACACTGATGTCTATGAGGTTACTCGTTGTTATTGGGTTGTTCCATCTCAGATCATCAGGATTATTCTGCTTGACCATCTCTACTGTCCTTAGAACTTTTTTTTATCGTGATCTATGGATATTTCAAATGGTATCTGTGAAGATCGAGTCATATATCAAGTACGTCCTTATATCGTCTATCCACTTTCAGGACGTTTTTCCGCACATTTAAATTTAAGACTATGTTTTAATGACAATACCTCTATATTCTACACATTCTACATTTTTACCTTTGTGTTATTGTAACATGCAACGACATACGCTTCAGAAAATATTACTAGTTGACCTCTGCGTTATCATGTTTTTGTTAACGTGGTGCTCAAAGATGGGACTTGTCATGACGGCATATTTCAGCTCACCCATAATTAGAAACTATGGCATGATGGTGGATAACAGTGAAACTTTCAGGCTCTTATCCTTTATTATTCTCAAGATATTGAAAACAACTAACCCTAAAATTTGAATTTGCATGAAAAAAAAAAACCAAGGCGCAAAGTGGGTCACTGGGCAAATAAAAAATATATATCAGAGAGTTTTTGGTATATTTTCTATTCAATTCGGTTTTATTTGTATAGTGCATATTTACAACATATGTCATCACATAGCGCTTCACATAGCAGAAACAGAAAACCCAACAATCCATATTGCTTTTGGATTCCCTCTGAGCAAACAGTCAGTGACAGTGGGAAAGAACCAAAACAACCCCTGGGATAGTAAAGGGGGAAAAACTTCCGACAGAACCAGGCTCAGGGAAAGCGGCCATCTGCCTCGACCGGTTGGGTTGGGAGTGGGGATGAGGGGGGAGGGATAGCAGGAGAGGTTGGGGTGTGGATAAGACAGCAGATGGTGAAGCCAGCGGTTGCAGATCAAGGATGTGGAGCTCCAGATCCAGAGACATCCACGGAGAGACCGAACACAGGACACAGGACCTCAGGGGAAACACAGAGATAGTGATGTGTAATGTTGAAATATAACAGTATAGAGACAGTAGAGGAGAGGAGCCCAGTGCATCATGGGAGTCCCCCAGCAGTCTAAACCTATAACAGCATGACAAAGGGATGGCTCAGGTGATTCTGAGTTGCCCTAACTATAAACTTTATCAAACAGGAAAGTTTTAATCCTAATCTTAAAATTAGAGAGGGTGTCTGCCTCCTGAACCCAAACTGGGAGCTGATTCCACAAGAGAGGAGCTGATAACTGAAGGCTCTGCCCCATTCAACTATATGAATGTAAAATTTCACAAATACCTTAGTAAATATCCCTACTTTATCTTATAAAATGTTTTGGTAAATCGGAGATGGTTCAGGAGGTAATGTTATAAAAATCTGATGATTTGAAACAGAACGATCCTATTTTTAAGGACCCAAAGAATGTTTAATCAGCATATTTTACTCAGTGAATTCTTGGTAGTGTTATTACTGGACGACTTGAGTATGGCCACTAGCTTACAGTGGCTAATGGTCACTAATAATAGCAGACATCAGATATACAGTATATGATTGCTGAATCAGTCTGCTGAATTTGTTCCTCTTGAGTTCATTAAGTCCACCTTCTAGCCTTTTCAAACACATTGCACATTGTTTATCAGCACATTAATTTGGATGGATATGATATCAGCCAGAGATAGAAAGTATAAAAATAAAGCATAAAGGTCACTGAGTCGTGCTGGACCCTGGACTTTTGCACTGTTGTCCCTGAGGTGTGGCAGCCAGCAACCATGAAAATGGATGAAGATACAGTCTATTGAAGCTGTTGGCAAGTCTAGTCCTTCAGTGCCTTTGTGTGTTTCTTCTCAGGTGTTTAGTAAAATGGGAATCCCTCAGATCCGGAATCCTGAACTCCCGCCGGCCAATGAGATGCCAGAATCTTACCACAGCCCGATCGCTCTGATTGGCTGCGGCCCCGCATCCATCAGCTGTGCTTCCTTCCTGGCCCGTCTGGGATACGATAACATCACCATATTTGAGAAACAGAAGTACACCGGAGGGCTGAGGTATTAGTAATGTCACTGCACTACTTATCATCATAAGATATCAAGTAAAGTCCTCTCTAGTAATTAAGATTATGACTGGCATTACAAAAGTACAAAAGTACCCAAACAAGTGTAGATATAGTGTTATATATGGTGTGATTTTAGCTTAGTAATTGACATGTCCGGGATTAAAACCCTATAAAAAACATACAAAATGCTACTTTACCTGACTGTAATGCATAACAAGTGTGAGACTCCACAGAGTTATTCACTATGGAGATTAGTCTAACTAATGTAAGTATTAAGGGTGAGATCCTACAGGAATATTAAATATGGAGATCAATTTAAGTTATGACTACAAAAATATACATGAAAACCCAACAAATCCAAGGTCTGCCTGGATCCCCTGTGAGCAAGCTTTGTTTTCATTTCTGCATTTTGATTTTTTTGTTTGTTTTAGTTTATATTATTTTTATTTGAAGATTACAAAGTGTGCTATTAGATTATATTGTGTAGCATGATATGTTATGATATTATGCCGCATAATTAAAACTTTTCAACTGGAGTTGACATGTTACTCGGCAACAAAATGTTCAGTAATTTTTCAAATACAGTATATATTAGACCTCTTCAGTGTATTTACATGGAACAGGTCAAGGCTGCTTGAGGAGACCTGTATGAGACAGTTTTAACACACTGGTATGGAACAAAAATGGAAAATCCACATTGTAAAATGTACATTCCTCCATGCAGCACATCAGAAATCCCTCAGTTCCGGCTTCCCTTTGAGGTCGTCCAGTTTGAAATAGACCTGATGAAGGACCTGGGAGTCAAGGTACCAACTGTGGCGTCTGATCGCATACTGATGCATATTTTTACTCTGCAGCACATGAATCCAAGAATCATCGCATCATTAAAACGTATTAAAACCTGTGTTTGCTGCGATGTGTGCAGGTGGTTTGCGAGAAAGGTTTAGGAGTTAATGGAATGACTCTGACGTCCCTGAAGAAGGACGGATTTAAAGCCGTCTTCATTGGAATCGGTGAGTCTCACTAGTTTTATACTATTGAATCCATGTTTAACAGTGGAATATGTGCCGTTTGCCCATGTGTGTGTTCTTTTGTTGGTATTATGAAAGAAGGACTTAATTTAGTAAATTTAAACAAGCTCTCAGTTTTAAAGTGTATTTGTGCAAAGTTGTAGCAGACTTTTGAACATGATGTTGTTGTGTTTGTGTTTGTCTGTGACTCCAGGTCTCCCTCAGGCCAACAGAGCTAAAATCTTCGAGGGGTTAACTATGGATCAAGGCTTCTTCACCTCGAAAGACTTCCTGCCAATGGTGGCTTCTGCCAGCAAGAAAGGTACTTGTCACGGGAAGCACTGAGGCCCAGGGGCAGACAGAAGACGACTCACAGATAGAATAATTAAAGTCTTTTATTCCAAAGATACCGGAATACACAGTACACAGATATCCCCAGAATTAAACAACAGGAACTGAGTTATCCCCACTAGCTGACAGGATCAGGGGAGATAGAAGTACTGGCCTAATAATCTAAGTTGCAAGAACACAGAGATACCTGAACTAATAACAGGAGCAGCCACCGTAAAAAACACAGTGAAATCCAGACTAAAAAAACAGGTCAAAACTGTAAATAATGCCTGCATCGAAAGTCTGTGTTTTTCTTAAAATTACACTATTTATTTAGTGTAATAAAAACAATAAAAACACTGTTATTTTATTAAAATTTCCCATTATTTGAAAGAAAAAATGTGTATATTAAGTATTGAAAAAATTGAAAATAATTATTTAAAACAAAAATCTGTAACTTTACAAATCATCATTTGTTATTTTACAATATGTGCTCATAAATTATACATTTTTACTGTATTTAAATCAGCTGAAACATCATTGTTTTATAGATATTTGCCATTATTTTTCACCAGTTGTTACAGTTTAACAGTGCAAAACAGTATTTCACAATTCTTTTCATGTGCTTTTGTGGCACCCTGGTTTTTAATGGATTTTTATTTTACTTTCTTGTGAATTTGTCCCTACACCATCCTTGCTTGGTTTATTTAGAACAACCACTTTTATATGTCACCAACTTGGCTGTGAACTGTGTGCAAATCCCTCAGGAAAGTGTGCAGATATGTGGACTCATAGAAATGACCCATAATAGCGCTGAGCCCTCACACACTTAGCGGTAATGGGCCTCAAAGTCTTTAAGTCTTGCAAAAAAGATGTAGCAGTGAGAAGTTCATGTGCAAATTCCTGTATCGCTGTCTTCAGATCCAGCCTCACTCTGCTGTATCTGTCTCAGGTATGTGTCACTGTCGCCCCACTTTACCTGAGCTGAGGGGAGTCGTGATAGTTTTGGGTGCCGGTGACACGGCGTTTGACTGTGCAACATCTGCCCTCCGCTGTGGAGCCAAGAGAGTCTACGTCTGCTTCAGGAGGGGATTCACCAACATCAGAGCTGTTCCTGAGGAGGTAAGGAGGACCGGACAGACAGACGCTGTGTAGAGACTGATCGATGGACGGATGGCTACATGAATATGAGGGTTTCTTCCCGTCAGATGGAGCTGGCTAAAGAGGAGCAGTGCGAGTTCCTGCCCTTCCTGTCTCCTCGTGAGGTCATCATGAAGAACGGACGGGTTGCCGGGTTGCAGTTCTGCCGCACCGAGCAGACGGAGGACGGCGATTGGCTGGAAGACGAGGACCAGATCGTCAGGCTGAAGGCCGATTACATCATCAGTGCTTTTGGTTCAATGCTGAATGAACCGCAAGGTAATGAAGTAATCAGCTTTAATTTTGAATAAATGAATGTTTAAACTTTGTCCAGTTTCTGAATGGTAGCTGAGACTTTTATCTGTATTTTTCAAAGTTATTTTTGTATGTTAAATGTTGTTTTTTTTAAAGAATTCATAGGTATTTGCATGCTAATATTTTCCATACTATTTTTTTATTAATTATTGAACATGGGATACAATGCAATCGATATGGCTTGCTAAAAACTGTGACAAACATTGGAAAAGGTCTGATGTCTGTGTATTTGCATTATCAAAAAACTAAATTTCAGGTCTCTGCCTATGATACTATATTCTACCTAACTAGAACTGAACTATTCTTTATTGGTTTTCCCAGGCATAGAAAGAGTTATCCCAGGGTTACCACACAAATACAGTTAACCAAACTAATAAAAGGGTCTGCCCAACACTCGCAAACTTTTTAAAGCAGACAAGCTCTGAAATGACCTAATGTAACGTTACATTAGCATGGAGCTTCTAATTAGCTAATTTATCAATGTAAAACTGGGCTACACAATAGCCTCCATCATGCTACGACACACTCAAAGGCCGCCACACAATCAGAGACACAGCACTGGTATTAATGCAAACAAAAATGACATTTAATTATAAAAGATAAAACAATATGTAGGGCCAAATAAAAGAGGGGTTATACTACTGAGAGTGTGTCAGGGTGAGGAGACATGCAGGCAAACCAGCACAAGACTCAAACTAACACTGAAGAGTAGGTGTTGTTACAGATTGATGCAGGAGGTGAATGCACAGCTTTAATAGTGTGCTGGCATGTTTTCTTATGTTGTGTGTGTTTTTAGTGTCTGCAGCCATGGCGCCTGTAAAAATGACCCGCTGGGGGACCCCAGAGGTGAACACCGAGACCATGCAGACCAGCGAGCCCTGGGTGTTTGCAGGGGGAGACGTCGCTGGTTTGGCGAACACCTCAGTGGAGTCTGTGAATGACGGCAAACAGGCCTCATGGCACATTCACAGATACATACAGGTAAACTTCTTCTAACTGCCAGCAGTGAACCTTCAGGAAGTCATTTTAAAGCAGGGTCTCAAACTTGCGGCCTGCAGGACAATATTTTGTGGCCCCCTATTTCACATTTAAGTTTAGTGTTAGTGTGGCCCGCGTGTTTCTCTCAGACGCACCTTTTTGCCGAGTCGTTGCATGTGCCGTGCTTGCCGTGTGCTTTTATATTATTGTCGCACAGAGCCAGCTCACCCATTAGGCAATATAGGCAAATGCTAAGGGCCCCGTAGCCTCCAGGGTATACCACAGAATCGGTAAGAAATTCACCTTCAATATAATTGTATTTTGGCGAGCGACAGGGAAGAATTTCTGTCCTTTCTGAACACCACCCTAAGCAGATGCTTTTATTTTAACAAACAAGAACTCAACTTGGAACAATCACACAACTAAACAACAGTGGCAGTCCTTGCGACCGGCTCTGCAATCGCTACAATATTAAAACTAGTTATTACTATTAACTCTTGAAATGGAAAAGCTCACACTGATTCAAATGTAAAGCAACGCCCAATTTATATTACTAATGCTGTTCCATTTCTTTTGTAAGCGTCTTGTAGCGATCGCAGAGCCGGTCGCAAGGACTGAACTGTTGTGCTGCAATGCACCATGGGAGTTCAGGGTTATGAATGTTTTTGCTACTGTGAGTGGTGGCGGGGTTGATGACTACCTGTGTGTCAAACAAGAGCTCATCAAAGCCCAAAGCTCTGGGTCAAGCGTCTTTCTCCCACGCTGCTTGCTAGACTATGTAAATCACCGACAGACAGGGCCGCCATATAAGTTCTCACGTAGAACAGCACCTTGGATAGGGTTGTCACTCTCTGTTATCACTGATGGGCTACCGTAGCTCAGGCTTGTGACAGCTTCCAGTGGTGTTTGCTGTCAAGTTAGCCAACGTGAATGAGCAACTTGGTTTAATGTTTAATGTTTAATGTTTAAAAGGATCCCCATTAGCTGTCACCAAAGTGGGACTAGCTAGTCTTCCTGGGGTCCACACAGAAAAACAAACACAAAACAAAACAGATACACAAGATACAAATCATAATACCTTAACAATGATAATTTGAAAGAATTGAGACATTGTTAGACATTATAAACATTATCAACAGTTATTCAGAAAAGCGGTCACATTCATGGGTATTGCCTTCATTATAACATTCATAAAGTAGGTGTGTCTGTGGTTGAAACGTGACTCTGGAGTGACACCAAGTGGTAACTAAAAAGTCATAATTAATAACAAGACATTTATCTAATAATAAACACTGAGAAGATTGGATCCGTTGGATTTTTTTTTTGTGGAATACTTGATGCGGCCCAGCCTCACCCAGACTCTACCTCCAGCAGCCCCCAGGTAAGTTGAGTTTGAGACCCCTGTTTTAAAGTGTCCTTTCTTGAAAGTCCTGCACTCTTGTCTCCCAGTTGGCGACTAAATGTGAAATCATGTGTTGCTGATAATGACAGATGTGAATATTCATCGTTTATGATAAGAAAAGTTTCAAGCAGTGTAGAGATGTTCTAGCAGAAGGCCTCTGATGATTTAAGATAGAATGACCCAGTCCCCCCTCTCTTCCTCCTGCAGTCCCTCAGTGGACAGACGGTGGATCCGGTTCCAAAGCTGCCGTTGTTCTACAGCGCCATAGATCAGGTGGACATCAGCGTTGAGGTTTGTGGAATAAAGTTTCCAAACCCATTCGGCCTGGCCTCTGCTCCTCCCACCACCAGCACCGCCATGATCAGAAGAGCCTTTGAGCAGGGATGGGGCTTCGCTCTGACCAAGACCTTCGGACTGGATAAGGTACAGAACACGCTGAGGAAGTAAAGTATCAAACAAACTGGTACACAAAAGTAAGCAGGCCCAGAAATAAAGCTAACCGCCTGTGTAAATGTGTCCCTGCAGGACCTGGTGACCAACGTGTCTCCTCGCATCGTGCGTGGAACCACCTCAGGTCACATCTACGGACCTGGTCAGGGTTCCTTCCTCAACATCGAGCTCATCAGTGAGAAGACGGCAGCCTACTGGTGTCAGACGGTCACTGAGCTGAAGAAAGACTTTCCCAACAACGTAAGCTGCACGTCATTCCTTTATGTGCTTCACTGTCTCAGGAAACAGTTAAGCTAATTCATACTGTTGGTGAACTGTTACTGATGAACTTTGGATAAATACTTTTACTGGCAATGTTTAAAGTTTTTCTTTATTATCTCTACATTATTTATTGAATTTTAAAACTTCTCATTTCTATTCATTGTAATTTGTACCTGTAATATTTAATATTTTCTTTATTTTGTTTCTATTTGTTTTCTCTAAAAGCTTCTATTTTTATTTTCCTTTTCTTTTTTTTATTTCTAGTGTATGTTGCTTCATGGTATATTTGACTTTATTTTTTAATGAAATTTGCACCTATTGGCTGAGATGGTTTAGGCTTTCAATGCCCACGCAACTACTAAGTACTATTACTAGTACTACTACTACTACTACTACTACTACTAATAATAATAATAATAATAATAATAATTTGAGAGCCCAAAAACACAAAAATGGGAGACCAAATGCCTTAAATTAAACTAGTAATAAAGGATAAAGTAGTAAACACTACACAAATCGAGTCCGCTGAACAGTGTTAAAAAGAGATGAGCGCATGTTTGTAGGTTAAATGTACAAAACACTTAGAGTTTGGTTAGTTTAATCTTTACACATCCCCACAGTAAGATGCATTGCTCACCCAGGTTTCATTAAATTCAGTATGTCTGAAATATCCCATATAGAGGACAGTAGATTGGACGAATATTCACGCTTTCTGTTGGGGATCCTGATGATGGTGGACGTTGGAAGTCTCATGTTCCCCTCTCTGTCTATCAGGTGGTGATCTCTAGTATCATGTGCAGTTACAACAAGGAAGACTGGACGGAGCTCGCCAAGATGGCCGAGGTGAGGAAACCACAAGCTGGTAGATTATCAATGAACAGTATTAAGATGCTGAAATTGTAACGTGAAATGTGTGTGTGTTTAGGAGTCCGGAGCAGATGCACTGGAGCTGAACCTGTCTTGTCCTCACGGGATGGGGGAGCGAGGCATGGGACTGGCCTGTGGACAGGTAGACGCACAGATGATGTTGATCAGTCAGCTGCATTTTTAAAATTACTGAGCAGCAAAACAAATAGAAAAAGGAAAAAGCATAAAATTAAAGAAAGAAGAAGAAGAAATGTTAGAAATTGTTTGGATGCTGCACACATTTATCACACAACTGAACCCTAAGAAAGAGAAACTGTGAAATGCGTGATTGTTTGTTGTGTCATTAGGATCCAGTGTTGGTGCGTAACATCTGTCGCTGGGTACGAGCGGCCGTCACCATTCCCTTCTTTGCCAAACTGACTCCAAACGTTACCAATATCATCGACATCGCCAAGGCTGCCCATGAAGGTGAACAGACTTCACTACAACCTACTGCTGATTTATCATTTTACACTGTGTAGTGCAAATAATTAAAGTCCACAGTGTACAATATAATGAATGATTGTCAGACAAGTCTTAAGAAGTTTGTTCATGTTGTGTTAAAGGTGGAGCAGATGGAGTCACAGCCACCAACACCGTCTCAGGTATGATGGGACTGAAGGCTGATGGTTCTCCCTGGCCGGGTATTGGTGTGGCCAAACGCACCACATATGGAGGAGTGTCTGGTAAGTACAGACACATGATATGATATGATATGATATGATATTTTATATGATTTAATATGATATGACCTATGATAAATCCATGAAACAACCATGATATATGATATGATATATATGATACAATATATGATATAATATATGATATAAGATATATGCTAGGATATATGATATTATATGATATATGATATGATACAAGATGATATGATATGATATGATAAAATACATAATATGATATTTTATGATATCATATCATATGACATGATATGATATGATATGATATGATAAATCCATGAAATAACCAAAATACAAATTTGTTTGTTGTACCAAATGCACGGGTTTCAAAGATTACATCATAGAAAATTAAAATTTATATGAGTCATTGGAAATTCAAGACTGTCATGATATGTACAGTCTTTACAAATATATGTAAACTTTTTTCTCAGCTGTAAAGATGCAGACTTCTATTAGAGGATTGCTCTAAAGTGCAGTGGTCCTCTTTGCTCATGGGAGTATATTTAGTTATTTTGACCTCAAAAATCAACAAATCTTGAATTATGGGCTACTCTGGGGATTGTTGTCTGAATAACTGACTGATTAATAAAAATAATAGTGAGAAATGCCTCTTAAAATCACCCAGAATTCTTGTTTTCATCCAACTACAACCACATCTATTAGCGTAACATACAAAACTAACTAAAAATGTCTGAAAAATTAATGAAAATACTAGAGATGCTCAACATATCAGATGTTTCAAAATATTCTTGACAGTTATTTAAAAAGCTAGCAGTGTTTTATCAGTGGACTAATTATTTCAGCTGTACATGCCATTAAGTTTTGGGTATTTTCATTTATAATAAATTGTCCCATTTTTATGCTAATTGTATATTTATATTTATAAAAATCTCAATTCGCAGTAGAAAATACTAGTAGTGCAGGAGCGTGTGTGGTATTTCACTCTGAAATACTGTAGAAAGAAAGTATGTATCATTTGTACTCATGCACAGTCTTTGAATAAATTAACACGATAATGATGTGTGCAGGTAACGCCATCAGACCCATCGCTCTCAGAGCTGTGTCGGCCATCGCCAAAGCGATTCCTGGCTTCCCTGTTCTGGCCACCGGAGGCATCGACTCGGCAGAGACTGGACTGCAGTTTCTCCACGCTGGAGCCTCGGTGTTGCAGGTTATAATAAAGTTATTGTTACATTCCTGACAATGAGTGAAAATGATAACCACACAATTTAAAAGAAGACTTTAGTTAAAATACTGTCACAAACCGGGTCAGTGAGTGGCAAAAATGGAGTCCACACATGAAATGACGAATCAGAAATAAATTTATTAATCAATCATTTTACCTTGAATTCAAAGAATAATTAAATCATTTAAGTAGACTGTAAGTCATAATTAAGCGTTAGCAAATAAACCTAGATCAACATAAACCAAAAACATGTATGAAATGTAGTGTTGAGGGTCAGTCATGTATGCAGTGTATGGATGAGTGGGAGGTGGTGTGTGAAATGTTGAATGCCAAAGGAAAAGATACTTAGGCCCCACGTGGCAGGGGGAAACCTGGACCCAGGTCTCTGTCCGGAAGCAGCCAAAAGAGAGAGTGCGCCGTCAAACCGCTCACTCTTAAATACCCAGCTCCCCATTTACCCACAGGTGAGGCAGTTTGGCCTGACGACCTGTCCCCGCCTCCACCCAGTGCACCCAGCCAGTGCGTTGACAGAGGGGCAGGTCGTCACACCCCCCTCCTAAAGAATGGGGTCCCACCCCATTATCTCTCCACTCCTCCACCTTTCCACCCGTTCTCCACTCTCAGCAACCCGGATCCTAGGAGCAAATTAAGAGAGTAATGAGAAAGCAGAACCGTAAAAACAGCAGAGAAGACAACCAGTGAGACCACAAACATCTAGGGCAACCGAGAAAGGGCATCCGCTATTACATTCTCCGATCCCTTTATATGGCGAATATCCAAATGGTATGGCTGTAAAAACAATGCCCACCGCATCAGCCTCTGATTTGGATTTTGCAGTGATCGCAGGAAAGTCAGTGGGTTGTGATCGGTGTACACAGTCAGGGGAGTTAGACCACATCCCAAGTAGACGTCAAAGTGCTGCAACGCCCATATTAATGCAAGTGCCTCCTTCTCGATCACAGAGTAATTTAGCTGGTACTTATTAAACTTCCTAGAGAAGAAGGCGACTGGTTTTTCAACCCCATAATCTCCTGCCTGCAAAAGTACAGCCCCTGCCCCAACATTAGACGCATCCACCTGCAGGGAGAAAACCTCATTCAACCGGGGGGCAGCCAACACAGGAGCTGCACACAACAGTGCCTTGACGTTCTCAAACGCCAGTCTACATCCGTCTGACCAGACAAATGGCGCATCTTTTTTTAAAAGTGCTGTCAGAGGCTCTACAACAGATGAGAAGTTCCGACAAAAACTTCGGTAATATCCCACCATCCCTAAAAAGCGCATTAGCTCTTTCTTGGTGGTTGGAGGGGGATATTTTACTATTGCATCCACCTTGTCCTGCAACATACGCACCCGGCCCTGACCGACTATCTTACCCAAATAGGTGACTGTGGCCTTTGCAAATTCGCACTTTGCCAAATTAACAGTCAACCCTGCCCAGACCAGCCTGTCAAACAATGCTCGAATGCGCTGAATGTGCTCAGACCATGTGTCACTATATATCACTACATCATCGAGGTACACTGCACAGCCATCCAGTCCAGCCACAACCTGGTTCATGAGACGCTGAAATGTTGCAGGCGCATTACGCAGGCCAAACGGCATAACAGTGTACTTGTAAAGCCCAGAAGGTGTAATAAATGCACAGATTTCCTGAGCCCGCTTAGACAGGGGAACCTGCCAGTAACCTTTTAGGAGATCAAATTTACTCACATAAGTGGCAGACCCCACCTGATCTATACAGTCTTCCATGCGGGGAAGAGGAAACACGTCTGGCTTTGTAATGTTATTAACTTTACGAAAGTCAGTACAAGGTCTAAAAGTTTTGTCCGGTTTATCAATCAACAGACACGGCGATGCCCAACTAGAAACGCACGGCTCAGCAATCTGATTGTCCAACATATACTGAACCTCTTTGTCTAACTGCTTGTGCTTCTCTAATGAAACCCGATAAAAGCGCTGCTTTATTGGTGCTGCGTCACCGACGTCTACATCATGTTCCATAAGATGCGTGCGAGAAGGTACATCTGAAAACAGGGCAGGATAGCTTCTTATAAGGCCAACCAACTCCGCCCGTTTCTTATCGTCCAAATTTGCCATCATGCAATCCAAATTTTGCAACGACTCTGAATTTTTCAACCGCCCCTGTAAAACCACCTCAGGAGTTGAACTCTCATCCAGGCTGACAGCTGGCGATGAGCTCAGAGCAACTGTAGATGTACACACAGAAGCATTAACCATACCACTACCACTTTCCTGTTTTCCCACTGTCTGACGAACATAATAAGGTTTCAACAAGTTCACATGACACAGTCTAGTGGCTTTCCTTGAGTTTGGAGTGGCAATGATGTAATTTAAGTCTGACACTCGCCGTACTACAGTGCATGGGCCTGAGAATTTTGCCTCAAAGGGAGAAGTCACAATAGGTTGTAGAACCAAAACCTGGTCACCAGCCTGAAACTGCTTAGGCTCTGCACGCCTGTCATACAGAGTTTTCATTTTGTGCTGTGACTTTACCAACTTCTCCTTTGCACTCTGAACTGCCAAAACCAGTCTATGCCTGAACCCATTGACATAGTCAAGCAGATTTTGGGGAGGTTCTGTGATTTCCCAACTATCCCTCAAAACAGCCATGGGACCCCGTACCTTGTGACCGAACACCAAGTCATTGGGGCTGAACCCTGTGCTCTCCTGAACCACTTCTCTGGCTGCCAATAGGAGCCATGGCAACCCCTCTTCCCAGTCACACCCCAGCTCCGTACAATAAGAGCGCAGTAAAGATTTAAGCGTTTGATGAAAACGCTCCAAGGCGCCTTGTGATTGTGCATGATAAGCTGAAGCTTTACTATGTTTAATGTGCAGCTGCTGTAGGATTTCTGCGAACATACGGGACGTAAAATTCGAGCCTTGATCGCTCTGAATAATTTTTGGTATCCCAAACACTGAAATGAATTGTGTCAAAGCTTTTACCACTGACTTAGTAGTTATAGTTCGGAGTGGAAATGCCGCTGGATACCTGGTTACTTGGCACATAACAGTCAGCAAATAAGTATGACCCTGTTTTGAACGAGGCAATGGCCCGACACAGTCAATAATCAAATGCTCAAACGGCTGCTCAACCACAGGAATTGGACAAAGTGGAGCCGGTTTGATTGACTGGTTTGGCTTGCCGGTTAACTGGCATGTGCGACACGTTTTGATATATGCTGAGATATCACGCTTCAGGCGGGGCCAAAAACAGTACCGCAACACCCGGTCATATGTTTTCTTTATCCCTGGATGCCCAGCTACATTATCATGACAAGTTTGCAACACTAAGTCCCGAAACTTTCTCGGCACTACAAACTGAAAAACAGGTTCCCCAACAAGAGCTTCTCCATGAGGCACCCACTTTCTAAACAATAAGCCCTCCTGAATAAAATATCCGTGAGCAGAACTAATTATCTCACAAAGTGGAAGCGCTTTATCAAACAGTTCTTTTAAGCTTGAATCATTTTCCTGCTCTGCAACCAACTCAGACCGTGACATAGACTTAAACTGATCAGGCAAAGTCACACAAACTTCTGCAGCTTCCACCTCTGTCTTCTTGGTAGTAGAACTCTGTGCGTTTTCCGCACTGTTCATGGCACGTGTGACAGCACAGGCCGGATACAAAATGGCACCATCTGATGCATTTTCTGGCTGACCTTGACTAGGCATATTTTTAGTGACTATATGGGGAAGCGGACCATTGGCCCACACCCGCACTCCAGCCAGACCATTACCCAGAATTATGTCCACCCCCTCCACAGGCAACTCAGTGCGCACACCCATCTTGACCTCTCCAGTCACCAAACCAGAGACAAGACACAGGCTATGCACAGGTGCAGGGAACACCATCATCCCCATCCCTCTGACCAGCACCACGTCTCCTGTGTCAGTCTCAGATGAGAAGGGTAACACAGACTCGCGCACAAATGAGTCAAATGAGCCGGTATCACGCAATATCTTTACTGGCACCCGTTTGTCACCACCTGGCATGGATACAAATCCCTCAGAAATGAATGCTCCAAAATCATCCATACTCTTGTGCTGCATGGGTTCAACCTGCTGCACATCCACTGCAACTGGGCCAAGTGAACTGGCCATAGCAGCTGGTCTTACTTGTGCACTGGAGACTTTACTTTTTGATTTAAGGATTGGACACTCACTCTTCCAATGCCCACTGCCTTTGCAGTAATGGCACGTTCCACCTACTGCCTGCCTTTCACGCCTACCATGATCACTCTTAACAAAAGCGTCTGATGCACCTTTTTGATGAACATAATTGTCTCTGCGCACCTTATCTGAACCTGATGCATTGAAATTGCTTTTGTGAATTAACACATACTCATCGGCCAACACCGCCGCCTCACCTGGAGTGAGCACTTTATGCTCTGTGATGTAAGTAGCCACATTATTAGGTACCGAGTTTTTAAACTGTTCTAATATTACCAGGTCGCACAGTTTTTCAAATGTGTCAGCCTCTGACGCTGCACACCAACGACCAAAATGGGTAGTCAGGTCTCGCACAAACTCAACATGAGACTGTTTATCTCCTCTTTTCCAACTGCGGAACCGCTGTCGGTACGCCTCAGGCACCAACTCATACGCTTTAAGCACTGCAGCTTTAACTCGTTTGTACACTTTACAGTCATCGGTGCTCAAAGTGGAGTACGCCTCCTGGGCTCTGCCGGTTAGGACACATTGTAACATTAACGCCTGATCACCCTCCGGCCACTTCCTGGACTCTGCTATTCGCTCAAATAATGAAAAGAATGAATCAGGGTCTTTTTCATTGAATTTTGGAAGCAGGCGCAAATTACTGAAAATATCAAAAGATGCAACTGGTGCACCAAACTGACTCACCAAGCTCTCACTATCAGACGAACCTGGAAATTTACCCTCTTGAATTAAATTTAGCTTTTTATTCTGCACCTCCAACCTAACCATCTCAGTCTTTTGCTTCATCTCTTCCAAAGCCAATTCTTTTTGCTGTTTCAGTTTTTCAAGTTGTACTTGTAGCTCTAATTCATGTGTTTGCTTTAACAACAGAAGTTCTTTTTGCTGCTCAAAACTCAAAACAGTACCTGCAGACACCACAGACTGAGTCCCCACAACAGGTTGAATAATTCCCTGTTCCAACAAACCTGCTTTCAAACTGTCCTTAACAGACTCCTTTAATTTCCTGTCTGATATCTCAATCTTATATTTTTCAGCAATTTGTAGCAACTGGTCCTTAGTACACTGATCCAGTAGTGCTACTGATGGTGAGCCAACAAATTCATCCACTAAAGATGCCATGCTCACCCTACATACATTACCTGACAAAACACAGGAGAAGGAAGAAAAAAAGGAAACAAAAAAATCAGTTGGAACCACTCACAGAGTCTGGGACAGACAAACCTAAATGGAACCTCCCCCAGCCCTGACTAACTAACACATTAGCGACCCCATAACTATCTCAACTCCCTCCCTAGTCTTCGTGCCGCTACCGATGGGGGGTATTTACGCACTGTAGCCCACTGGGAAGAAAAAGCAACTGTTACCAGCGACCCCTTCTTGCACCATGGATGTGCCCCCGAGACGACTGCTCGACCCACTTTTGCAGCCACACTAAAATTTCCCAAGACCAGTCCCCCTAATGGAAACCAGTCTTCTTCGCCTCACAGGGGATTCATGGTTCCATACAATGTTAAATAACTGTCCCAACCTTTAACTAAACCAAATTCCAACCTTTATTTTATTTATTACAACCAAACATTACAAACCTTAAGTTAAACAAAACTTTAGTACAAGCGCTCTGCTACTTCCAAACTTTGACCCAAATCCTGCCTCACACCTGAAATCGGGAAGACGAAAGTCACATGTGGAACTCCACCAATGGCAGTTACCTAATTGGTTTCAACAGGTGCTACAAATGATCCACCTTTCCTAAACCAAATGACTTCCTAACAGGAATACCATCATATGCCAGCCTCAAAAAACACTATTCAGACAAACCAGGCTGAACTTTAACAAATTACCCCTTAAAACACTAAATAAGCTTCCCCACAGGCTACAAAATAAACTTGAACAATCGGACGAGCCCCCATTTTGTCACAAACCGGGTCAGTGAGTGGCAAAAATGGAGTCCACACATGAAATGACGAATCAGAAATAAATTTATTAATCAATCATTTTACCTTGAATTCAAAGAATAATTAAATCATTTAAGTAGACTGTAAGTCATAATTAAGCGTTAGCAAATAAACCTAGATCAACATAAACCAAAAACATGTATGAAATGTAGTGTTGAGGGTCAGTCATGTATGCAGTGTATGGATGAGTGGGAGGTGGTGTGTGAAATGTTGAATGCCAAAGGAAAAGATACTTAGGCCCCACGTGGCAGGGGGAAACCTGGACCCAGGTCTCTGTCCGGAAGCAGCCAAAAGAGAGAGTGCGCCGTCAAACCACTCACTCTTAAATACCCAGCTCCCCATTTACCCACAGGTGAGGCAGTTTGGCCTGACGACCTGTCCCCGCCTCCACCCAGTGCACCCAGCCAGTGCGTTGACAGAGGGGCAGGTCGTCACAATACACTGTTTAAAATCACAACCCACAGAAAAAATGAATCTCTTAATGTAATGGAAACTGTCACACTTTGATCTTACATGGAACAGCCTTTTGTTTAGAGTGTGTTAGAGAGTGTTATTTTTCCACTTTATGTGTCCAGAAAATGTTAATTTTATACATGTATACCTGTAGTTCCATCACTTTTTTCCCTTGTCATTGTTGTGATGTATTGTCATCAGTGTATATCTGTGACCTGCGTGGTAATGCCTGCATTCAAATCAGATTTCCCACTGGATATTAATCAAGTTGAATCATAACAGTTGAATAAGTTAAACAGGGTCTTATATCAGTCGTTTTTCAGTTTAAAAAAAGACTAAAGACAGTCTAAATACTACAAGATACACCCAGTGAAAAAAACAACTAGTATGAACATGTAGCTAAATGAAATCTGATTCTTTCTGATTGGAAAGTGACTGAAAAGCATGGTTGGTCTATTGTTGATGGACATCTGTCTCTCTGTGTCTCATTACAGGTGTGTAGTGCAGTCCAGAACCAGGACTTCACACTGATTGAGGATTACTGCGTCGGTATGTTGCTGCGTTTCTTTATTTTGTACGACTTTAAGATATTGAAATGATGTGATCATACCATCAGTGTGAAATTATGTATGCACTTAGGTCTGAAGACCCTCTTGTACCTGAAGAGCCTGGAGCTGAAGGATTGGGACGGTCAGTCTCCTCCAACAGAGAAACACCAGAAGGGAAAACCAGTTCCCAGACTGGAGGATCTGGTTGGAAAGGTACCGTCACTTAATAGTGACTACTGATGCTGTTAGCAATTAATAGTCGACTATATTTGCAGAAAACACTGACACAAATGTTTGGTTAAAAGTTTGACTCATGTCTGTGTGCAGAGCCTCCCTAGCTTTGGTCCATACCTCCAGCAGAAGAAAGACGCCGTCGCAATGTACAAGAAACAGCTCAGACAAGCTGGTGAAACTGATATCATGGAAGCCAACGTCAGCAAAGTCAGGACGCCCAAAAAACCAGTTCCAGCTGTCAAGGTCTGCACACATTCATTACTCATTACTCCTCATAGAGTGCCTTTAAGTTTAATTACTTTTTAACACTGAGTTATGGTCAATTTATTTGCTTTATTGTGGCAAGAATTTACCCACAAAAAGGCTCTTTCATGTCAAAGTGATGTCAGACTTTTGAAGCTTGTAAGCCCTTCAGAGGAGTCATAGGAGTCTTGGTGGCCTCCCTTTCTAGTCTCTTTCTTGCAGTCACTTAGTTTTTGAGGATGGCCAGGAGTACAGATTCAGTGGTGACTGGACCTTTCAGATACAGATGTCTTTATATTACGATCACTTGAGACACAGTTACTGCACACCTTTTCACTAGTTGTGTGACTTCTCACACCAATTGGCTGCACCTGTGTTGAAATAGGTGAGTAATTTTAAAGGAGGTGAAAAAATATGCAATCACCTCTGTTGCATTTTTGACTAACTGACATTATTTTGTAGAAATCTGTTTTCAATTTGACATGAAAGAGTCTTTTTTGTAAATCCTTGTCAAAACAAAACAAACTAAGTTGACCATGATTCAATGCTGAAAATGAAGGTAAGTACTTTTTTTTACATAAATACAGTAATTTATTAAAATTTGTTCCGTGAAACAAGTTTTTAATCAAGTAAACACCTGAGCTTTAATGTGTGGTGTTGGGTTGTGTTTATAGGACGTGATAGCCAGAGCACTGCGTCACATTGGAACTTACCAGGAACTGAACAACATGGAGCAGGTACGCAAGTTTTACTCTCATACTATCGTTTCAGGATATTCTATGAAGAATTTATCTTTTATTTGGACTGAAATGAATGAACAGAAGGCCAAAAACCCTGGACAGAGTTGTTTTTTTTAACAAAATGTTAAACTGAAACCATGCACAGATCTCTTTAATTAAAGACCTAACCTGTCTTGTAATGATCATGGTTTCACTGCATTCATTCAAATTCAATATTACATAATTTAAAATAAACTATGCATACCAATCAGCCCCAACATCATGACCACTGACAGGTGAAGTGAATAACATTGATCATATTGGTACTATGTGCTGTTCTGATGGAAAACCTTGGATTTTAACATCCGTGTTGATGAGACTTAGACACCCAAATAAACATTGTCCCAGAACAAGCACACTCCCTCATGCAAATGGAAATCCCAAATGTCACTGGTCTACCCCTGCAGGAAAATTCACCCCACCACATGGAAAAACATCAACCAATCAGGAACATGTTGAGGAACATGACAATGACCCAACATGTTGATTTGACCCCCAAACTTCCTACACCCCATTCTGATCAAGCATCAACAGGATGCAGTGGAACAAGTTTGATTGACAGAGGCCCCACTGCACAAGCCAGAGTACCCAAAGGATCCAGTGCCAACGTCCTGGTTCCAGACCCCATATGACACCCTGAGAGGTCCTCTTGTCCATGTCTAGTGGTTCAGAGCATTTTTGAACACATAAGGGGACCAACACAATATTAGGCCTAATGTTGTGTTCTCAGGTCCAAGCCCTCATTGATGAAGAGATGTGCATCAACTGTGGTAAATGTTACATGACCTGCAATGACTCTGGATACCAGGTATGTCTGTCTGTCCCTGTTTCTGTTTTTAAAACTAGTTTTTAGGATTTATACGCCTCAGTCCTGTAACGTGACTCTCTTATCGTCCTTTCAGGCTATAACGTTCGACCCAGAGACCCACCTTCCCTTCGTCACTGACAGCTGTACAGGCTGCACTCTGTGCCTCAGCGTCTGTCCCATCATAGACTGCATCAAGATGGTCAACAGGACAACGCCGTATGAACCCAAGAGAGGAGTACCGATCAGTCCTGTCTGCTAAAGGGAAAGACCCATCACTTTTCATCTAGTCAGTGATGGAGATCAGATGTTATTGTTGTATAACGATATGTCCCAGTAATGCAAAAGACATAAAAACATTAACATCAAACATGTTTGTCTCCTTAAGTACATGAGTTTATGGGAAACATAATGTTGACTTGCATTAGCAGCAGTAAGACCACCACAAGAGGAAGACACCTTTACAGTAATGATATAAATACCTGATAGTCCAACTGTACTTCTCATTCTAAATATGTCGGTTAACGTGGATTTGGCTTTGTTTTGTGCTGGTAATTTCAAACAAAAGGATATTTACTGTCTGTGATATGTTGTATGAATTAAGTAAAGCTCTTCTGATGCAGCAAACCATCTGTACGCTGAAGCACGAACTAATAGGATTCTTGTAGTGATTATTACACACTAAAAGAAGGAGGAAGCATCTCTGTGAGTTTATAAGAATCTTTATTGCAAATTAACAGCATTCAAATTCATGTATAATCTGCTACACAAGTGTTACCAGTAGAAAGCACTGAAGTAATACAAGTAAAATAAACCATTATGCAAAATGTGTGATGTTATTGTATTATTTCTATACAGCCATACATCTGTTCAAATACAATTTAATACTACTTTCCACTTTACCTCTTTTTCTTCTTCTAATTAACTACATTTATCTGAGAGAGATAAAACAATGGCACACTAATATGAGAATATTTGAAATATGATGAATTGGTACGGACATAAACATTGCAACAGTGACGATAAAAAATATCTTGACTTACTTAAAATGCTGTATTTTCCGATAGCAATACTTTATAAAACATTTACAACTTTTAATAGATTATTGTATTAGTGTTTAATAAATGCTTTATTTTTTGATATAGATATCTAGATTTTTGCCTGTGAAAATTACTAAATTTGGAGCTTTAAAAAAAATATTTGGCTTGGCACTGTACTTTGCACATTTTTAAAAGGCAAGACTTTTACTCATAATGGAGTAGTTTTACAACGTGGTACTATTATTTTTATGTAAGTAATGAGTTTTAATTCAGGTTAATGCTGCAAAAATACAGTATTTGAACAGCATTTATTAATCCCTGTTAACTGGTGCTAGTTTTAAGTATTTTGAACACTGTTTACAAGGGGTTTTAATGTAAAATATAGCCGCATACAAAAATTCCAACTTTCAAAATTACTAATAACTTTTCTTTTATGCTAAGAAGTGGTGGATAAAATAAGAAAATACGCAAAAAAATGTGGTTTACATAACAAAAGTTTTGAACTACCGGTACTTTCTTTTTGGATGGAACTAAAATTATTTAATTAGCATATTGTCTTTAAAATGTATTATTAGTTGCTTGATATGTGAAAAAAATTACAATAGTGAGAAACACCACTCAAAGTTAGCCTGGTTTATTTTATTGTATCTGAGCAGCTTTAGGAGCTGAAAAATATGGTCTTTTTTAGAAGACAGCATGATTTTCTTAAAAATTTGTCCAAAAAACAAAAACAAACCCTACACAGATTGACATTTGTCACGTTTACAAAGTATAAGCAGCAAAATGAAACCTCACTGAAAAAAAATCCTTCAAAAAAAGTAATAAATAATGATGCATGAAGAATGATGCAATTGTGAACTTTTATATTTTATATTATTTAATATTTGATTACATTTTTTCTTAAGTTTTATTGATGTCTATGTTCAGGTTTTATTGTATTTTCTAATGTTTTCTTGTCTTTTCATTGTTTTATTGTTGCTCATATATAATTTACTGTTGTTTTTTCTGTAAAGTAACTCCGGTTTTTAAAGGTGCTACAGAAATATTTTATTTTATTTTTATTTCATTTTATTTAATTTTATATTCCGCTCTGAGCTCCTCAGCACAAGATGGCGGTAAAACAACGACCGTTACTGTTTAGCTGCTAATGACGTTTAAAAGACGAGAAGAAGAAGAACGCCCATTTTGCTCACACTGTCCGCATCGAAGTGTGCTGAAATATCAACAGACAGAAGAGGACAAAGAGCTGCAATGGACGGGTAAATGTGTTTATATTACGGCTAATGATTGTGGGTGTGCTGCGGAGAGACTCAGTCAGACCCAGACTTTACTCTGCTCAGGCTAACAGATGCTAAGTGTTAGCTCCGCTGCAAACGTTGATTCTGTATATTGCGAACAACGTGACGTTAGCTAGCTAACAACACCAAGTCCCAGTCAAGAAGTCCATACAGGCAACATTTCAGTTGCCTGTCTGAATTTCAGACCCAAATTCATGGACAACATTGTTCAACAACATAGTTTACATATCATCTGGGTCTTCTAACTTCAGCAATGGCATAGCAAGCTAGTTAGCTAAAGGCAATATTCCAGTTCAGCGTGCATAAAATTCATGTTAACGTTAGCTAATAGCTAGCTACATTTATATAGGTTAAGTTACCAGTAAGAGTGAAATGCATGTGTTCAGTAGGTTTATGATTAATTGCGATCATTATTGGAAGTTAATAAACGTGTAAGAAGCTATTAGTTAACTCGTTGTTTTTAATGAAGCATGTCATAGCCGACATGGTCCGTGCACCTGTCAGATGGTGCTGCTAGCTTAATCTTAACTGTAATAAAGGTCCTTTGTCTGGTGCTTATGTGTGCTGCATGCAACCTCTGCAGACTTACTGTATGCGTTGTTGGTTATTTAATTATGGAAGCAGGTGGCTTAAACAGTTACAGGTCTACAGTTTGTTTGTGCAGCCGCCATAAACGAGATAACCCCGTGTAATATTAAAGAATAATGTAATAACAACAAATAAAGGCTTCCTGGTCAAAAAACTCCAGCTTGGATTATAGATTTTAGGTTTTAAAACTGTTAAGCTTTCTTAGAGGTACTTAGTCAGCTGTCTCTCTTTGAAGCAAAGTGATGAAGTCTATGAGGATTCTGTTGCTGTTAAGTGAAGTCTCACTTAACACATTTAAAACAGCGTCATTGAACTAAAGTGCTTTCCAGTAGAGAAATGGCATCGGTGTTACAAATTAACGTAACAATTACAGTGGAATTTATTATGTAACTTTTCCTGAGTAATTTAAATATTACGGTTAAGACCCTACCATATTACATCTACAATTTTAAATACACACACAAGCATTAGTTATTCATCAAGTATACAAGTCATAACTGCAAAGTTTTTGTTGAAAGTGGTGCGTCTTGTATTTATACTGTCTCTGTTTTTTTCCTTGTATTATACTGCTTTTTATTTGCCTGACTAATTTAAAAATGAAGCATAAGACTTTACAAAATTATGCACAGACAACTAAGCAAAGATTCCCTGTGTTTAAGTATAACGGTGATAGCCATCTGCTTTAACCAGCTGTGTTGGGGCAAAGTGGGGAGGGAAAAGGAAAGCAGAGACAAACACACAACAAGAGAACATAAACACTTGACACGTTGGTGAGACCAGTTGCAGGTCAGAGCCAGAAATACCTACAGGGAGGAGAGAAGACTGAGAGGACAAAGTGCAAACCAAGAAGAGAGAGGACACTAGGTTCATTACATGCAATAGTACATATAAATACATGGAGGAGGTGACAAGAATCACGTAGAACTCGAGTATAAACACATGTGAAGACAACCATATTAACAGGATAGTCAAGGAAAGGCACATTAGCTTATTAATAAGACCTGGAACTATGAAAGTGAAAGAAAAAAATTAGTAAAATCAAGAAACGGATCAATGCAGAACAGCAGGGCAATAAAAAGAAACTCAGAGTGGACGTGACTTGGACAGCTAAAGGAAGAACTAGACAAGATAAAGAATCTGCCACTGGTGGGACTGAAAACTATTACTAGATAAAGGCACTGACAAAAGAAGATGCAGAGAAGCTTGAGGAAGTCCAGGCAAAGCTTTGCTGAATTTCTACACTTGCGGTTCTTTTAAGTAGCTGAAATGTTTGTCCATATATTTTGATGTGATTAAGAATAAATTTCCAATCTTACCAACCAATATCATAATGGTTTTGTTATCAATTACAACAACGCACATTGTCACAGTACTCAGGAAACTTGTCACTATAACTGCACTTTTCTCTCTCTTTTTCTTCATCTCTTCATTGGCAGTGATGTTGCGGTTGGTGTGAAGGTAAGCTGTATTAATTATTTTTTCTGCACAAGTGTGTTTTCTCTGTATAATATTATCTGTGTATATCAATATAGAGAATTAACAATTTTTGTTCTTGTTTCTTCAGAGAGGCTCAGATGAGCTCAACATGTACGGTAGCAGCCCCAACTCTATGACCGGTGAGTTCAGTCTTAACTAAGATGGGATTGGGAAAGACCACCCACCTCATTTAAAGGTTGAATCCATATTTTGTTAGTACACAGGGAGGCCCAGAGAAATGTCACGAATCTGCTTCTTACACCTGACATAATAAAAATACTGGGTTTACTAACATAAAGCAAGGAAAGGTAATTTTTTGGCATTGATGCCTGATATATGACTTCAGATACAATGGTTGATAAAGTAGTTGCAGAATATTGTTACACAGAGACTTCATATAGTGGAAATATGACAGATTGTATTTTAATGTTATTGATGGTAATGGCAATGTGACAGTGGACCAGCATGAACAGCACCAGGATCCTTATACTTTGTGATTTTATATGATTCATAATTTATTTTTTAAAATATTTTTGTATGTGCACATGTTCAGCGAACGGCAGTGACAGTAAGAAACAGCGCCTGGATGAATCACCTCCCTCCAGAGTCCTCCACATCAGAAAACTTCCCAGTGAAGTATCAGAGACTGAGGTCATTGCTCTGGGGCTGCCCTTCGGAAAGGTCACCAACATACTGATGCTGAAGGGGAAAAACCAGGTAAACTACTGCAAAACTGCAAAAACCAATACTGGGGTGAAAATGAAACCAGAACAATCTTGTAATCACAGCTATGTTTATGTTTCACAGAGTAATAGTGCCTTCTATTAAGAAAAGACTTCGACACGTTGGGCCTCGTGCAAGACCATTTTCATATTCTTGTCCTAAATCTCTCTCTTGCTATTTTTCTTTGAGGTTTGCTTGTAGGGATCATTTCAGCCTGCTGAGTACCTTCTGTTCATGAGTAGGTGCTCATTCTTGAGATCTCATTAGCGCCACAATCTGTGCCCCTAAAAATGCCTCGTAAGGCGGCTTGTTCCACACCATTGACCAAGATATCAAATAAATCCAACAGTGTCTTTAGAGGATAATCAGTCAGGAAACAATAATTGCACAGCAGTCAGCAGTGTGTCATCAGAAGAGCAGCGGACAGTGATGTACATGAAAAATGGTTGGACTCAAAGTTGGATAAAAAAACGTCTTTTTCTTGCAAAATGGTCTGTGACTAGTCACATACAATTAGATGGGATGATACTGCGTCCTTCAGTAGGTGATACACTGACAGGTGCAGCACAGGATGATGCTAATATTAAAGTTCCTGTGCCAAAGTATGCACAGATGAAGCCAAATGAAAAGGAAAACAAACTCTCTGTGAACTGGCAGGCCACAGTGAAGATAATATGGTGAAGAGAATTTCATCTATACCTGAGAGAAATCTTGACATATTAGAATATTACTGACCGTATGCTTTCTACATGAGACTCCTGAGGTGATTTTGTTGTTCTTCAAAAGCTGAATATGCTTAACTTTTCCAGGCATTTCTGGAGTTGGGCACAGAGGAAGCAGCCATTACTATGGTCAATTACTACACAGCTGTCACGCCACAGGTCTGCGTCTATTCATGTCACACATTATTAATATTTTCTGTTGTTGCTGAAAGGCACAGGGACTGACTTGGGTGTTGTATGAATCATGTTCTATTCAGGTCAGAAATACTCCTGTCTTTATCCAGTACTCCAACCATAAGGAACTGAAAACAGACTCCGCTCTGAACCAGGTACACACAAAGATCTGTTTGTACACTAAACACGATCCTTCACCCAAACCGGCATTAGACTGATGGAGCATTTGATGGCTTTGTTTTTGTCAGAGGGCGCAAGCGGTGCTGCAGGCAGTGTCAGCAGTACAAGATGGAAGCTCTCCATCCTCTGACCCTGGAGTTTTGGACTTAGCTCCACCCCCCAGCCCAGTCCTGCGAATTATCATTGACAATATGTTTTATCCTGTGACACTGGATGTTCTACAACAGGTAAAACTGATTGCTATACATGGCCTCGTGGTGTATTTCAGACTGTGAAAGAGGCCTTTCAGACACTCATAGGTTGATAATATTCATATGTCTATATGTTTTTTTTTTTACATAAACTCATCAAATGAAACTCGAACATGTTTTTATGTTCTATATAAATTCTTTCTTAGTTAATATTGTTTTGTTTTTGCAGATCTTCAGTAAGTTTGGGACCGTAATGAAGATTATAACCTTCACCAAGAACAACCAATTTCAGGCTCTTCTGCAGTTCAGTGACCCTGTCAATGCACAGCAAGCTAAACTGGTAGGATCACACACACACAAGGACACACCGTTACTGATAAACCACCAACCTGTGTAAACTGGTAATCCTTTGATAATTTTGTTACATTCATTCAGTTATACTTTCCATGAGGCCTTCACAGTTTGAAGCCTCAGACTGAAGGATGTCCCGTCTTAGTCTTAGCTGCTGTCTCAAAGCACAGAAATGTTACACAACTTCTTATCTTTTTCGGTTATCTGTGGTCTCCACTGTGTTTGTTAAAAGGGAAGCGATAAAGAGGCATGGTTGATATTACAAGCAGCTACCTTCCTGATATAAAAGTTTGTTGTTAAAAACCTAAACTCTAAATTAGTTGTTGCCTAGATATTACTTTTTACTTTGCTTTGATGCGCTGTTTGTCTCCTCTACAAAAATCATGCCATGTCTGTCTTTATCCAAAAAAATGAGTACTTTTACATCCTACTATCAGTACTGGCCAAATAACATCCAGTGTCAGCTGGGCTATACTTGTCACTAAACAGTCTGTATGAAAAACACTTAAATACCTTTGTCCTTCTACCGTTTCCTCTTCTCCAGTCTTTGGATGGACAGAACATCTATAATTCATGCTGTACTCTGCGGATAGACTTCAGTAAACTGGTCAACCTCAACGTTAAATACAACAATGATAAGAGTCGAGATTACACCAGACCCGACCTTCCTACAGGAGACGGAGAGTCCACCAACAAGGATCATTCTTTATTGGGTAAATATATTTCTCTCTTCCTCTGTCTACACAGCATCCATTCATGTATCCCTCCAGGGTGTCCATAACTCTTTACTGTCACACCCGTGGCCTCATTCATGCAGTTTAAATAGAAGAGCTCCTCGAGGTCATTCTTTTGTCAGTTGTGCTGCTAAATCACGACTAAACTGAGGAAGTGCATGCGAAGCCCAAAGACAGTTTTAAGGGGAAAGACGCACCACTGTAGCTCTGCACGATTTTGACCAGTACACCCTCACCCTTTCCACGTGGCCTTTGTATGCTTCTTTGTAAGGAAGGTTCACTATATTAAATGCCTTTCTAAACCCATTAATAGGGAGGTTAAGTGCACCTTAATGCACTGCAACAGTGTGCTGCTTCTGTGGTCATGCAGCAGGACAGATGGAAAAAGAAACATAGACAGGTTTCCTGTTTACACAAAGTCAAGGGTGTACATTTAGCAAAGAGGTCAAAGTCTATTGCTACTGTGTCGTCACCCTTTATACAGGGCATTTTAGTATTAAAAATAGAGCTACAGTGAAGTCCTTGTTTCCAAAACTTGTTCTTTACCACTTGTCACACCTTAATGAACTTACAGCTCTTACAGCTCTGGCTCTGCTAACATGGCACATGAAATTGCAAAGAAATGGTCAGAAGGGACTCTAGTATCAGTGGCAACCCAGACTACAGGAGGTTGAAAGCACAAAAGTCTCCCACTCACAAATAGCACATATTTTCTTTGGTTTAAAAGTAACATTAATTGTATTAGTTAAAACGTAATGTAATACAATTGCTAGGTCAATAAAGCATCCATCAGTATCCATGGTGACAGGAATCTTCTATTTCAAGTGGGCAGCGGCATGCGAGTCCTCCAGTTTAACCGTTTATAAATAACCTCCCTGTTACCACAGGGTTTCCCCCACAGCTGCTAATGTAATACTGTGTAGTGAAGGGCTGATGAAGAGGGACTGTCTCACCATTAGGACATTAAGATTAAGAGCTCATTAAGAGCCCCCTCCTAATAGGCTGTCAATGTAAGTGATGGCAGACAAAATCCATAGTCCTTATTGTGTGCAAAAATGTACTCCAGAGGGAATCTGAAGCTCTTATAAGGCTTCAGCAGTCTGAGTCAGTCAAATCAAGTGTGCGTCTTCGTTGTTGAGCTGCAGTGAAGTGATAATAACACAGAGGGGAACTTTTGACTTGAATTGAATCTCAATTGTTCCTTCAGTTTTTCTGTACTTGGGTAGTGCAGTAGGCAGCAAAACTCCTTTGCACCTCAAAGAACTGCTTACTATAAGAATAGAAGAAGCGTTGTGGTTGTTACATAATAGAATTGTGTAACATTACACTAATTAGGGCAGATTAACTTGCTGGTTGTGGGAATAATTTCTCTGTAATGTGGAACAACTCCTCTATTTATTCACCCACTCATCAGTATCTTCCATCTGTTGAAGCCGCCCACATCTTAATTAATCTTTTCCATCAGGGTGTGACTGTAGGTCTGTTAGCGCCAAATGACACACAAACCAGCATGAAGTTTATTTAAAGAAACAAATTGCATGTCTTTCTGTGAGGCAGGTCAATATTTTCCATACCAAATGATCCATTACACCATTTGCAGGCTGGCTTTGGGTCGTCTATAACTCGTCCCTGATTATTCGACTCGAGCACAAAATATTTTTCCACAAGCCACAGCAGACATGTTTCATGTCTCCAATAACAACTACTTCTACTTACCTGTCAGCACCCACAGCACCACAGAAGAACATGAATTCTGATAACCATCCCGTTATCAGAACTTTGGCATCAGTTATGTGCCGGTTCTCATGGCATCCTTATCCCTGTTTGTGCTCAGCATCAGTTGACAAGGTTCTAGTGAACTGCAGGGATAAACACAACTAACCTGACAGCAATGTTCCTCCCAGAACATGCAGTGAAGTGATGTCAAAAATCTATCATGACTTTTATGTTAGCTTTTTGTTTATGTAAAGATGAAGTTAATTGAAATTATTTTTAAAAAAATCATAGATTACAGCACTTTTCCTTAGTTGAGTTGGTTTTTTCTGCTGAAGAAATAAACATCATGTTACTTTGAGGCTGCTGTTCATATTTTGATGCGTTTTGAAACTGCCAAGCTTTGTTTTTGAGAGCTTGTGCTTTGAACACTACTAGAATTAAGTGCGAGCGAAGATGAAACTAAATGTACAAGCAAGTTCAGCACGTGCAAGTTAGTGTAATTAAAATTAACAAGCCAAACAGTATCGACAGAGTTGCCCAGCTTCTTTGCAGATTTTGAAATCATCAAAACTGAAACGGACAGTGTTGCATTGCATCCTCTAATAAAAGAACATCTAAAAAATATGTAGTATCTCCATCTGTAGCTTGTTAATCATCTTAAGATGTTAAGTGTAATTGTTTTTATTTGCTTTCTTTTACACAATACTTTTAGCAAATGCATCTTCATTTTGACGTGGTGCTTTGTTATCTTAGCATTTCATTTAGTTTCTCATACTATAGCACCGGACTTGTACATTTGTATTTTTAAATGACTATTTATATATTGACATTTGTATTCATTATGGGAAAATGGTATTAGTTAGGCTTGTTGGGGGTTTTGTGTTATTTGGTGTTCGGTTAGATAAATGTTAAATCTAGTTGTCTGTTGTCTTGTAGGTACCCCATCTGGAGCGCTAGCTTCCTACTCTAGTGGAGGAGGTTACTCATCTTCTCTCTCCCTCTCGCAGGGTGGAGGTACCTATCTTTTCTTCATTCTTCATTTGATTTTCCATCACCTTGTTATTTTCTGTCCTGCTGCTGTCCCGTCTCTTGTCACGTCCTGTTGTGCTTGTCTGAAAGCGCCAGGGCTGGAAAATAGGTTTTCTCTCTACATCTTCACTGTTTGGTTGATACTGCATTTAAATTAGTGCATGAGGCAAATACTCACCTCTAGATTGATAATTAAGTGGTCATTTCATCCTTTTGTATGAGTGCAGTGCTGTTTCCTATAATACATATTTTATTGTAAACTGAATATTTTTTCCTGCTTGTTTGGTGAAAGACTTTAGCCTGAGAAAAAATTCTAATAAGCTGGTTGGATCAGATGTTTATATTTAAATGTTTGTACAGGTTTTAGTTTAAAGTAGAATTGTCCAGCTTAAACAGATTACACATTTTAGTTGGAAAAGGCATTTGTTGCGGGAGAATCAGTTCACTTTTATGTGTGCAATTTCACTTAAATTATAAATAATTTTGGTCTGCTGTGTTTTGAAGTACTTTTAAATTCATAATCATTAAGTCATTGTTGTGTGCAATGACATATTGTGTGCTAAATTTACTGGCCAGTATGATGTGAATGCAGCATGATTTTGATTTCTTGCTTTCTGAATTAATGCCTTTATTGCTTTGAACTCAGTATATTTATAGTACAGTATCTTTAAGAAAAGATAGTCTTACAGCCCATTATTTCTTTATGCTTGCTTTTATTCTTGACGTTTTAAAATGAAAGCTCTGTGAACCTGTATTGATGAAACTGTCCCTGTGAGTTAAATGGGAGGAGATTGTTGATGAGAATAATATTGACTGTTGTTGGTTCACTTATCTGTGCATGGCTTTGTGACCGTTTGACCACTCCCTTCATGTCACTCTGATTTCTTTCTGTGACTGTACCCTTATCAGAATTACTGTCAGTTATCAATGACTGTGTTTCACTGGAAGTAGTATAATCTTCCATATTAAAGTGTAGATAATGTTTGTTATTGAAGAAGCATTGCATGAGTTGTGTTGCACAATGATGGTGAAAAGCTTCAGCTGTCGAGCTTGAAGATGAACTAACTTCAGTGGCATTTGGCATAATACCATGGCATCCAGCACATCATCACCCCTGATTTGATTAAGGTTTCATTCCATTCTGATCTCTGTGCATGTATTTTTATGCTGTAGCACATTAGGGTAATTGTCAAACAGAGCAGTATGTATTGCAGTTCTGCTGACAATATTTTATATTAAATAAATATATAAAATAAATCCATTGACTAGGAAGTATTAGCCTTGACAAAAGTTCATGCAGTCAGTTAATGTGTTAGTGGTTGTGGTGTTGTAGTTTTAAGCTTGTCTAGTTCTCTGCTGTTTCACTGCATGTGTGATTCTGAGCTGTTTCTTGTCTTGTGCTTCACAGGAGCCATCAGTCCTCTGAGTGCTGCAGCGGCGGCAGCAGCAGCTGCAGGTCGTGTTGCTCTGTCGGGGTCCGGAGTGTCCGGAGTCCTGCTGGCATCCAACCTAAATGAAGAGGTACACTAACAATAAGCATAACTTAACTGTGAACAAACGTTCCCAGGCACAGCTTTAAATTACTCATTTCAAATATCAGACACAGCTGAATGATTCCTCTGAGTTGATAGTGTGAATTCCTGTGTGAGTGAGTGGTTGTATGTGTGCTAAGCCCACTTTACTGCATGAGTTTTCATGCATCTTCCATGTCAGAGAAGTCTGTAGTACAGTTAAGACGGATTTAAATCACAGGGTGATAAAGTGGAGTGTCTCATCTTAAAACACAAGGTTTTCTTTAAAATTTAAATACTAATTTCTTAAATATAGATTTTATAGGTGTAATATCATCACTGTGTGCTGAAACTGCTTCTTCTCACAAGTCAATCTTTATTTGTGTAAGTTACATGTTCCAGAACATCCACACAGGACAAACCACTACCCTAAAGAGTGTTTGTGCATTTTTACTGAAATGGAAATTTTCCCAGTGAAATATGGCGCTGAATATTTGCCTCATGGTCAGTTCGTCTTGTTTTCAAGGACGTCATCCGATTCAGTATGAGGAATTGTATCAGGCTGAACTTTATTCCTTCACATAACAAATCTAAACATGTTTATTAACCCCTTATCTCGTGTGTATGTGTGTGTGTGTGTACATGTGTAGATCCTCCAGATTGTTTTTTGTTCTGTGTGACCTGTCACAGATCTTTAAACTTTATTGTCTTAAAATATTTTCAGCTGCTTTGTGTTCAACCACATTATATCTGTCTATCAGGTCTTAAAGGTTCTGTTGTGTTTTTGAGGACTTGTGGTTTTCTCTGTAATGAACACCAACATACTTCTATATTTTTATCTTGAAGTTCTGTGAATTTTCTATTTATTTTCTAACAGTAAATGTGCACCTACTCTGTCATCTGTATCTCTATATCTACAGTATCTGTTATCTTTTCCTGTGTGTCCCATCTCTCTATCAGATCCCTTCTTTCTCTGTCTGTCTTTGTCCCTCCCCCTTGGTGGGAGAGACTCCATAGTGGAGTGGTGGTTTTCACACTTCTGCCCCCTTCTGCTGAAGTTCTGGTCTAAGAGCTGCATCCTGGCTGTTTTACTATGGTGACCGACCAACTTGTTGACAGCAGCTCCTGCGTATCTTGGGAGTATGCTTGATACAGTGCAGTGGTTAGGTAGAGGTGGATTCATGTTGTGAGGGTTGATTCACAGGAGGTTATTCAGCCACTTGTTCATCTTTTCTCAAAAGTGTCACTGAGTGGGCAGACAAACATGTATGACCAGATTTTAGCCATTTTCATGAAGTATCTTACCCTGTTTCCAGGTAGGATATCCATAAATCTCTGAAACACAGACTAATCTCTTTTTGCCTTTAAATTCCAGTTTGTCAGAGTAGTGAACTGAGACCAAGAGCTACCAAAGACATGTGATATCATGTCCTTTAATTGTCATTTCCAGCACAGCTGCAACTGGGCCGGACAAGAGAAAATAGATGGTTTAGCTCAGTTAAAGTGTCATCTGGTCTGTTCATGTACAAGGTAAATGTTTCATGTTGAGCTTTAGTGCGTCATTCAGGCCTGAATCGTATTTGAAAACGATTAAAAGCTCTTTTTGCATTAAAGTGGTCAAAATGGAAGTTGCATTGTTTGTATGTAGCTCCTCTACACTTGTCCGTCAGTCTGATCTGCCAGTCATGGACACAAGTCTTTTTGGCCTCAGATACCTCCAGCCATCTGCTTCATGGTACTGCCCCCTTTTGGTTTGATATCTCCTGCCGCTCACTTTTTCATTCACAGATTATTTTATATTTTGTTGATGTATTATTTTCTACCTTCCTCCCATCCTTTCGTTTCCTCACTGTTAAATGCATCCAACAGGGAGTGTTTGTGTGTTTGAGTGTTAACAAAGCTGGAATAATCGTGTGCGCCTTTTTAGTGGGTGTGAGTGTTTTTTTGAATCGAACCAGCAATCATTCAGACTCCGTTGATGTTCCACTGATGCTCTGTTTACTGACCTCTGCTTTGGTTTTTGTCCTCCTCTCCTCCTTTCTCCCTTCCCCGCCTCCTTTCTTCCCTCCTCTGCTCCTCCCTTCACACATTTATTTTCTCTCCATTCGATCCTCCTTATGGTCATACATCCTTTAATGTTGCACACTTCTCCTAAAAACCCTTCCTCCCTTCTCATGTACGTTTACCCCAATTTTTTGCCTCCTCTTCCTCTCTTCACATTTCCTAATCCGGTTTAAACACAACTTTGGCTTTGCCGTTTTGACTCCCTTCCCGAACCTCCCCCCCCCTCGTGCCGTCCATCTTTGCTCCACCCCTCATCATCATGGAAACCACCACCTCCCCCCTCGTCCAACGCTGGACGGTCTGATCTCTACCTTCGTCTCTCCTCTTCCTCCTCCTCTGCTCCTCCTCTTCCTGTCCTCTGCTCTGCGGTCTCTCTCTCTAAAGATGGTCACGCCTCAAAGTCTCTTTACCCTCTTCGGTATGTTCAACCTCTACTATTCTATCTGTATATCTCTCTCTGTTAATCCAGTTTTGTTCACTTTCTTCAGTGATGTCGTGGGCACTCTATTCTTCTGTATCTTTCTGTATTTCCAAGCTTTCCTCTATCGTATTGTACACGGCAGAGTTAAAACCGACCTCATATTTAAAGAACAGTGAGTCTGAGAGATTGTCTGTTTGGTCGGCTTATCACTTAACTGATGAGAACAAAGACGCCAAAATCATTCATGTGTTGTCAAAACTCTGGCAGCAAAGACAGACGAAGCCTGATCCACAGGTTTTAGATTGGACCTTCAATTAAAATGACATCACAATGAGAGTCCTTTCTGATAGGAGCCCCTGTTAGCATATGCTGTTACAGAATGGCAAAGTATTGATTAATTTGATCAGAAAGGTTACCCATGCTGTACGTTGTGCTGTTTTAACTGCATGTATCTGCATTTAAAACATTGTGCCACACTTATTTCAGATTGCTTTCAATTGAAGATAGAAAGATTGTCTTAAAACAGCAGTCAGGCACGAATATTAACACTTACAGAGGTTTTACGTGATGGAAACATTTCTCATGTTCACACTGACCAGTTGATGAGATGTAAGAAGCCTGAGCTTCACAAATCAAATGGGTTTCTTCCAAAGTTGCAACCTTTTTAGGGTAAAATTACCTCTTTGTTTACCCAGAGAATGTTTTCATACACAACAATCTGGAAGTAATCCACTTTATTTGGTTATCTGAAGCCTAATATCAGCTTCAGATAAACTTTTGCAGATATTATTTAACAGAATGAGGGTTTTGGGGCATTTTGGCCTCTATCGCTAACACTGGAAGTACATTAGGAGCAGATTATTTAACGGCCAGTATGAACAGCAGGACCTGCTTCAGTGTTAATGTGAGCTCCTGACTATTGTTTAAAGGCAGACTTGAAAAATTATGAGCCATACCCTTAAATATTCAACTAATCTGCCCGTGGACATGTGGCGTGAAACCCTGAAATTTAGAGTTTGACTGGTTTTAGGCAAACAGCAGATGTGACTAACAGACTCCTGCAGCTGCCTCACAATAAAAGCCGCCGCTAAAAATGTTTTTATGCAAAGCAGCTGCGGTTTTCAGCGGCATTAATTAGCACAGCATTCAGAGCTTTATTGTAGTGGCACAGCAAAAACAAATAGGATCCCATTTTTTTTAAGGGAAGAAACAAGCTTGGGATGGGGATGGCTTCTACTAGCTGGTTCCTGTTTGGATCAGGTGGTCTGCTGCCAAAATACCTGATTCTCTAAGCTCTAATGCAATCAAACCACCCTTGCACTAACGTTTATTAGCAGAGAGCAATAAAGAAACCTTTACACTTCTGCAGGTTTCCCTGTCATACTCTTAGTAACTTGACTACCAGGCTTATTTTAGTGTTTATGTTCTCAACACGTTAATGGTTAAGTTGATCACGACAGTCCAGTGTACTCACCAAGACTCATTCTAGCTCTTCTTCCCTTCTGTTTGCCTTTTTCTCTAGATTTTGTATTAATCAAGTGAATAGTACACCTTTGCTTTCTATTCTACAAGTTTGCAGTTGGGATTACCTGCAACGCTTTCACAAAAACCAGGCGTATCATAAGGGTCACATTAGACTGTCAACTAGTCCAGAGAGTTTTTTGTCGTTACACTGCAGAATATCAACCGATGTTTCAAAAAGTCAGAAGTGACCTCCATTAAAACACGTAGTGGTTCTTAGGTCTTCCTTCTACAATAAATGTTTCCATATGCAGTGTGTTCTGTCTTAGGTTAGTGTGTTTCTGCTTCAGTAAAAGTGTTTGGTAAAGTCTTTTTCCTATATTGTCCATCTCTGAATCCTGCACACACTGCTCAGACTAAACATAAACTAGTGTGTCAGTGTTACAGCTCAGATGAGGTTTTCTTGCTGGTTGACAGTCTCAAAATAAAACTACTCAGTTACACAGAAGCATTTGATTGAGTTTCTAGTGGAAGTCAAATGGGAAGAGTCCATCTTTTCTTTTCATTTGTCTTTCTAGCACTAACTTTATTCCTTCCATCCTTCACACCTCTTCTTTTTTATCTTCGTCGGCTCCATCTCTCCTGCTCTGTCTGTTCTCTTCTTATCTTCTCCTCCACCCTGCTCTCTCGCTCTCTCTTTCTCGCTCTCGCTCTCGCTCTCACTCTCGCTCTCGCTCTCGCTCTCGCTCTCGCTCTCGCTCTCGCTCTCGCTCTCTCTGTCTGCCTTTACCTTCAGGTGTCTATGGTGATGTCCAGAGGGTGAAGATCCTCTACAACAAAAAGGACAGCGCTCTGATCCAGCTGTCTGATGGCAACCAGGCTCAGCTCGGTGAGTTTTACATGGTTGAAGTGGGCAGTTTTCCTCTGCAGGAACTCTGGGCATATTATAATATACCTTTGCACGACATTAACTTCAAGTGCAGCAAAACAAAAAAATGGTTACAGGACGAAACTATCCTGTTCTATGCGCATGTAGGGAACAAAACAATGGATTGTTTACTATGTTTGCTATCAACAACATAAAAAGTTACTGTGAGAGGAGAAGGCTGCTGCTTGACAAGGATATCAAGAGGGCAGAATAATGGGGCTCGTGTCTTCTGAGGTTAACCAACTTCTTCCAGTTTATCAAATCAGCTTCGAGGCCCACACAGCACTTTTTTCAGGGCTGCTCAGAAGTACCTACCCTGAAAAAAAGTACCTTTTCTCCCTCAAAACAGCCCTAAAAGAAGTTCTATAAGGACGATTCTTGCCACTGGAAAAATGCTCAAAGGTTCGGGCGGCCTTTAAACAGCCCACAAAAGTTCCTGCAGTTAAAAACGTCCCAATGTCGCTCTTTAATAGTGGATTGCAAAAAAGGAATATTCCACATAGAAAATCCTGACGTGTGCACTTGTAGGACCCACTTGTCAAGGTATTTTTAAACATGATTCATGACATTTTAAAAGGTGTATGGTAGACACTGAAGAGCAGTCAAGAAATTATTATTAATGTTCTCTGAAAGTTTGTCTGTGAATTAAAGACAAAACCTTTGTTCTTGCAGCTTTTCAGAATCAGGTTAAGATCTTAAGGTAAACTGTAGAGAGCCGTGGCAGCACTGGTCGCTTTACAGTAAATCCATGACCACAGAACAATTTGATGGAAACAGTTAGAATTGCTTTATCAGAAAATGTGGAATTTTCAGGCTTTCAATCTTCTCACCTGCCTGTGTCGTCTATTTCTCTCACCTGTAGCTATGAGTCATCTGAATGGTCAAAAGGTGTTTGGTAAAGTGATGAGAGTCACCCTGTCGAAGCATCAGACTGTGGCTTTGCCCAGAGAAGGACTAGATGACCAACTACTAACTAAAGGTGAGGTGATGTCTGCTTCCTGGAGGACAGCTGGTCAGTGGTTTTGTCTTTGAAGCTTCTTATAATACCTTGAAGGGGACAAATGAGCCTTTTATTGATTTTTTTGTGTCATTTCTAAACTTTTAATATCACAAGTCTCTGTCAGCTGTGGTCACAGTTCCAAAATTAGAAGTGAACATTTGTAAAAGCGTTCACGGTGGGTTTTTCCACACTTATCTCTGATCGGATTCAAGCTGGAACATGTACTAAAGCATTTGGGAGGGGAAATTTAGCAGCTATTGTTAGTTTTTATAGCTTTTAGATCATGGAAATGTGCCTAATGTTTAATTTGTGATGGTGTCTGATGATGAAGTCAATAATTTACAGTGTCAGCAACTAAATTATTACCAGTATTCATAGATGTATGGAGTCTTAAACTGAAATACAGCAATATACAAGGCTTCCTGTTATACATTAATCTTAAATTGTGTTCAAAGTTTGCTTTCCAAACATTTGCTCAAGGCACAAGAAGCCTAATAGATGTTAGTGGAGAGCTTTCTACCCACGGCACTGGTTTTAAATGCTTACAAAGCCTTTAATTGTGTGCACTCCTGGTTTCAGAGCGTCACAAGATAGATTTAGAAGTAGCTCTTCACTGAAACAATCCCTAATATTTTGAGATTCCCTCATCGTAGGTTTACAGAGGCACAAAACAAGTGTGTTCTCTCACCATCACGGTTGATTATACCCCTTTTTTATTGACACAAGCCTAAAACTGCATTAACAGGAGTTATAACAGGAGGCTGGGAACACAAACTTGGCTATTGCACAGATTTTACAGATATCTTGACATGAAATTTTACTCACCCAGTGTTCCTAACTGAATCTACTGGAGATTGACAGCTTTACAGCGAGCAATATTATTTTTATTACTGTGTCAATATTTTGTTTGCGTTGGACAGATTTTTCTGGCTCACCGCTCCATCGCTTCAAGAAGCCGGGATCCAAAAACTTCCAGAACATCTTTCCTCCCTCAGCGACACTTCACCTCTCAAACATCCGGTAGTACCGTTAAATATACTAATCACATTACGTTCTGTTTGGAACCACTTGTGCTTTCTGCTCCTTTGCTTCAAGTTAAAGTTTGTCTTTGCACGTTCAGGGACGGAGTTGGGGAGGACGATCTACGTCTTCTGTTCTCAAACAGTGGAGGAACTGTCAAGGCCTTCAAGTTCTTCCAGTAAGAAGCTCTTTTATATAAAACTTTATGTGGCACTACCAGTGTCTGCAACTTCTATCCTGAGACTCTCTTCCTATGTATGCACAGCGCACTCAGACCCTTTCTTTCAAGTTTTCTACATTTTGTTTTGTTTTGGACCCATTTTAAGGTGGACTAATTTTATTTTTTGTTATGACACTCACAGCTGAGCCCTGGTGCATTGTATTCTACCAGTGGTGGTTGAGATGTTTCTACAACTTGACTGGAGTCTGCATGTGCTTAATTGGATTAATTGGACGTAGTTAGCAAAGGTCTCTCAGTTTATGTTGATTGTCAGATTGAAAACCAAGCAGAGATAATCGTCCATACTCCTGCAAGACAGCATTCCCAATATCTTTGTCTTGTAATTGTGTCAAGGCACAGATATTGGGAAGGATGCAAGAAAATTTCTGCAGTTCTTTACTAAAACACACACAACAGCCTCCTGGGACTTTAACAAAGAGGCACCTGTACAAATCTAAGACCATGAGAAGCAAAATCCTGGTCAGGATAAAGGAAGAATGAATTATGTGGCCATAATTTCCAGTATATATGTGGAGGAAACCAGGCACTCAGCATCAATAATACCATCTCTGCAGTCAAACACGGTGGTGGCAGCATCATGCTATGGGGATTTTACTGGGACAGGAGCTGGGAGACTAGGATGGGATAAGGATAAAGGGAAAGATGGATGCAGAAAAATATTGAGTGAAAGCCTTTTCCAGAGTGCTCAAGGTGTCACACTGCAGTTACTGCCAAGAAAACACTGGGTGAACTTTGGGAAAAGTCCTGGAGTGGCTCGATTACAGTTCAGCCCTGATGATAATAGTTTATTTCTGGAGGAGACCTGAAAATAAAGGTGCACCAGGCTGTCATGGCTACCCAATATGCTTTGAAGTACTAAGTGAAAGCTCTGAATACTTATGTAAAAGGGACATTTTGATCTGTAATTCTTCAGAAATGTACAAAACACTCCCAAAGCCAGCTTTTGCTCTGCCATTGCAGAGATTTGTGTGTTAATGAGTGAGAAGAAAAGCATTGGTTTTATGATGAGTCTGAAGCATATAATGTGGAAAACTTGAAAGGGGTCTGAATACTGTCTGAAAGCACTGATGTAATGAGATCAGGGTCCCACAAAATACCCTGAAAGTCTTCTGTACTTCGTCCCAATAAGTAAATCGTGGACTTCTGTGGTTACTTCCTGTAATATTCATCTCTTTGCCTCTGCTCTCTCTCCTCATCAGGGACCGTAAAATGGCCTTGATCCAGATGTCGTCAGTAGAAGAAGCGATCCAGGCTCTGATGGACCTTCACAACTATGACATGGGAGGGAATCACCATCTGAAAGTTTCCTTTTCAAAGTCCACCATCTAACCTTCACACCAGCTCCTAAATGTTAAGATCTATGGCGTGCATAGAAGTCACTACCATTTGTCCTCTTTTCAGTATTTTCTGTGAATAGTTTTCAGTTTTAAGTACTGAGAAAACTCAAAACTCCACAAGGTAAATTTTCTTGAGCAGTAGAGGCAGTAATTACCTCAGCCCCAGTCCGAAGGCAGTTCTGCTTTGATCAGTTCAGCATCTTAAAGAGCCACAAGGCGCCACCTTGTCGTTTTTGTTCTCCTCCAGTGGTTCTCCAGGGTGTGTCGGTACACTGTGACATTGCTATGGATGTGATTACAGGTGAAAAAGACTTAAAACCTGCTCTGGTGTTAAGATACTCTTCAAAAGACTTGTAGTTTTCATTTTAACTGCTTGGATTTTCTGTTGAGGTTTGAGTTTTTTTTTAAATTTTCGTACGTTGTGTTGCTTCTTGAACCACTTACCCAATATTTTTTGCTCCCCAGCAGTTGTCATTTTTAACCTTGAGCTACCATTGTTCATGTAGTTCTTATTTTGTCACCACTTTTAAATAACTCCTCTTTCTTTTGTATGATTTTAAAGATGTATTTTGGACTGTTCAGTTCTTCACACACCTCCTCAGTGTGCTGGTTCACTCCACATTTCTCCTAGTTCCTTTGTACAGTTTGCTGCAATGAAAAAAATCAGAGCTACAGCCGCTAAGTGTCAAATGCGACGTAGATATGGCCAGTTTTGCTTCAGGAGCACCACGGCATTGTTACTTTGCAGGGATTTTCATTAGCTATCTTGACTTAAACAACTTGCGGCTTTGAAAATGTCGCTGCGCTACACAGAAGGACTTTAAATGTAGTTTAAACACCAGACGTAACTAAATTTTGAGGACTCGGATGTCCTCAAAGAAAACAGAGGAATGAACTGTCGGGCAGCGTGTTGCAATTTTAAAATTTTAATAAGGATTTTCTTCTTTACCGGGCATAGTGTTTTTTTGCTGTTATTCCCGTCACTGAACAATCATTTGGAAGCTGTTCCTACACGAGGCCCATTTAATTAACATTCTGTGTGACGTTAAAAGGCTTCGTGGGAATGAGAGTCATCATTCGAGGCTAAACATGCTTGTTGAGGACTGTTGAATATCCTTGAAACGTCCTGCACAGCACAACATGGAATGTATCGACGTTAATCCATAATAATAATAATAATAATATCGAGGCTGTGAAGGTGGAGCTTTCCGTGAAGAATAGAGCCATCTGGAACTTCCTGTTTAAATCCCATCCCGGTCGTTTGAACGCCAGCTGTGAGTGGGTGAACACACATACACAGGATGCATGCTAATGCTGTCTGTTTAAACAAGGTTTCAACATGTGATTCTGGTCTTGGTCTCTGATTTCTGGGAGACCTGATGGGACCAAAGTACATGTGCCTTTAGTCTGTGATCTGATTTTACTGTTGATTCCTTTGTGTCTTTAAACAGATTCTTTTATTGGTACTGTTTGCTGATCTTGTGTTGTAAACCTGTAAAAAAAAAAAACAGATTATTTTGTTAATTACTTTTAAAAAGAGGCGTCTCCCCCGTCCTCTGTTTCGTCTGACAGTGTGAGCTTCTTCATCAAGCGGAGATGCTCAGAGCACTGGGTCACTGTTTCGGCTGAGCTCATCTCCAAAGTGGGGTTTTTATTTTTCACTCATTCTCTCGTTCTTACTTGCAAAGTTTTATTTTTGGATAGTTTTTTTTTCCCCCTTTTAGAGGATTGTTGTAAATTTTCTACTTGAGTTCAGTTTCTTTTGTGATAAGATTTCAGATTAGCACAAATTAAACACGTCTTTTCTACCAACGAGCCCAGGTTAAACTGTGTGTGTTTGTATATGTTTGGACAGTTTCAGGCCTTCTGCTCTCATCTGTATCTTAGCTGTAATAAACTTCTCTTTCTCTGTTCAGCTCTGTCTCTCTGCTCTCACTTCTTTCTCTCCACCTTTCCCCTCTGTTGACTGTTCTGTTCTTTCCACACTTCTGCCAAGACTTGAGACCAGAAGCATAACCAGCAGTAATTTCTACAGTTTTCTACCTGTTGAAAGAGTCCAGCTGTGATGAATCTTTACTGTAGTATTGGGAGTTAATCAGAAAAATGTACTTTATGCAATAAAAGCAAAACTATAAAGGAGGATTTTGCCACTGCAAGTCGGCTGAGGTGGTCCAGTGGTTAGTACTTTCACCTCACAGCAAGAAGAATTTGGATTTTCTATGTGGAGTTTGCATGTTCTCCTAGCAACTGTGTAGACTTTCATCGTCCAACAGTCCAAACACATGCAGGGCAGGTTAACTGGTGATTCTAATGTGGCTGAAATAGACTCCAACTCCCAGAAACCCTTCACAGAATAACTCAGATATAGCTAATGGATGGATAGAAGCTGGTTCAGATGGGGCCAGTTTTAAATGTTTAACAGAAGGCTGCCACTAATGATTATATTCATTATAGATTTATCAGTTTTTTCTCAATTTCCATTGTTTGAACCACACAATTTTGCAGGCTTTTGGCACAAATGTATTTTATTATACTTTCAGTGTAGCTTTACTTACACTGGTGTCCAAAAGTCTGAGAGTGCAATGAAATTTTGTCAAGGTTGAAACACTCAGCCATGGAGTTGACTGCTATTTTGTTTGTTAGGTGTCCTCCAGGATATAAAAACTATCATATGGACATGTTGACAAGGTAAAAAACTTGATTTTCATTCAAGAAGGCCTTCAATTATGTTAAGGGTTACTTATATTGTGCAAATTCACAATTTATATCAAGGCGCTGAAGACCTTAAAATACACCGGTCAGCTACAACATTATGACCACTGACAGGTGAAGTGAATAACATTGATCATATTGGTACTATGAGGTGTTCTGATGGAAAACCTTGGATTTTAACATCTGTGTTGATGAGACTTAGACACCCAAATAAACATTGTCCCACAACAAGAACACTCCCTCATGTAAATGTAAATCCCAAATGTCACTGGACTACTCCTGCAGGAAAATGCACCCCACCACATGGAAAAAAACATCAAACAATCAGGAACATGTTGAGGAACATGACAATGGACCAACATGTTGATTTGACCTCCAAACTTCCTACACCCCATTGTGATCAAGCATCGACAGGATGCAGTGGAACAAGTTTGATTGACAGAGGCCCCACTGCACAAGACAGAGTACCCAAAGGATCCAGTGCCAACGTCCTGGTTCCAGACCCCATAGGACACCCTGAGAGGTTCTCTTGTCCATGCCCAATGGTTCAGAGCATTTTTGACCACATAAGGGGGACCAACACGATATTAGGTGGTCATAATGTTTTGCCTGATTAGTGTATATTATAGACAGAAACCCAAGAAATCCAAAGATTCTCCTTCGAACAGCTCTTTGGAGACAGAAGAAAAAACTTTGGCAGAACCAGGTTCAGGGGAGGTGGACATCAGCCTCGACTGGTTGGGGTGAAGTTAGAGGAGTAGGGTTAAAGGATAGCAGATGGAAAACAGGCAAAGCGCATAAGAACAATGAACACTAGGAAGGTTAACAAGTCCATTAACCTGCCGTATTCCTGGTCAGCTACTAAATCTCATAAATAAAACTGTGACCAAACACCTGCAAACAGCGACAGAAGACCTTAAAGCAATAGTTCTGGGTTTCTAATATATAGTAAGGTGCTTTGAGTTTGTAACTAGTAGTAATTCCTTAAAAATCTCTATGTAAGAGATTTTTCCACCAGCTGGTCAAATCTGATTAATGTGGACAACAGCACAGAGCATCATGAGACACATTTGAAACCCACTCAGACGTTTAACCTGCGTATACCCCAGTGCAGCTGAAGAGACACTGCAGCTGCACCTGAATGTAAATGTGAATGTGCAGCACGTGGTCCGGAAAAATAGCGCTCAGGGAATCACCTCTGAATAAATAAAGATTCTCAGAAACAGGCAACATAACTGATAACACCCAGGCTGGGACACAGCGTGATCAGACACTGTCTTTTGTGGAATCTCCTCTCCACATGTGTCCAGCTGTTTACGTTGTACAGTTTATCTCTGGTAAGCAAGCAGCAGCCGGTCGGACAAATCCGGTCCACCAGCACAAATATTTGCCCCCTGATAAGTCGTGGACACCTTTTACCCCTGTGAACTGTATTCAGGCACAGCTGTATTTCCTCCGTGTTAGACTGACCAAAACATCTGAGAGCACCAGCAGCAGTATTTTTAGGAAATGAAACAAGATGAATGCGAGTACAACCTCTCAGTTACAAGGCTAGTCAACACAGAATCTATTAGAGCAGTGGTTCTCAACTGGTCCAGCCTCAGGACCCACTATGCCTCCATTAATAACGGTCGTGACCCAAATTTTTGAAGTTTGCTGTCCCTGTTAACAAATTGAGGTTTATTTGGGTGTAGTCTCAACGCATTTTGACACAATTAAGGAAAATTTTGGCTTATTTTTTTGTTAATTTTGGTATATTTGGACACTTTTGCCAAGTTTTTGGCAAATTTTGGCCCATTTTGACAGATTCTGAGCACATTTTCGTATATATTTTTGGGACGTTTTAGCATAAATTTCTCCAATAAGCTGGCAGAGCCGAATCTAGAAGTTGATAGTGGGCTACTACTGGTGTCACCACCACTAAATATCCTGCTATTGAAAGCAAACTGTGTCATAAGAAGCACGTCCTTTTAAAAAAAGACTTTATACCACTACTTTTTGGTGGGGGGTCATGCCTGCGACCCTCTCAAAATGGCTTCGCGACCCACTTTTGGGTCCCGACCCACCAGTTGAGAACCACTGTATTAGAGTGTTAACATAAGCAGCTGTAACTTATCAGCCACCACTTCCTAATGGAAAAACGACATTAGCCCTCAGATACAAGCATTCACATGTCTGCTGTATTTTTAAATAAATCAAATATATGTAAGAATTATCGGCCTGTGTATCCACCAATGCATGATGATCGAGGAAAGATCGTCTCTGTCATAGAGTATAATGTAACCCAACACTTTATTAGGAATTCCAGTTGTTGTAGTCGCCCCAAACCACTGCCATGTAGTGATATTATTACTTTTGAACCCAGAGTCTTCTCCACCCTGTTGTTTACATGAAAGCTTTTGCTGCTGACACCCTGAATTCTCCTTCAAAAGCTCTTGCGTCGCATTATAAAGTGCTCTGTTAAAGCTGCCCTCCTGTGTTTATTGCACAGGCGAAACTGTGCGTTGGGAAATGAGCACTAAGTGAAACCTTTGCTCTCCTCTGTCTGTTCTCACCCTTTGATTTCTTTATCAAACAGTCAGTAATGAAGCTCTTATTACGGACCAGCGAGCCTTTCAAAGAGAACAAGACAAAGGAGAGAGTAAATACATCCTAATGGACTTATTCTGCTTAATTAGCGCTCTTTGGTTTGAAACAGGCCTGATTGGTCCAGATTGAAGCTGCTGTGGATTCAGCAGCAGCTCAGGTTGGTTTGTAGTCTTTATTACGCGTAGAAGCAGCGATCAGCAGGACTAAAAACATGATCAGCTGAGCTTGAAATCAGGGGACGGAATAGTTTAACTCAGTCCAAAGGCTCAGATTACAGCAGACAGAAGACATATTCCTTTTAAAGCTTTTATAAATCAAGTTACTGTCTCTAAATGTCAGTTAATTCTCTCTACTGCACAAGTTTGTAAACATGTTTGCTAAAAGAGAAATCTAGAAAACTAGGATTTCGTAGTGTCTTGTATGATTAGGTATTTTTAGGGACTTGCAAGTAACAGATTTAAAGAAGAATGATTGAAATCGAAGCAGCAGAGGCCAAGATATCCTGACCAAACCCCCCCCAGATCCTGGAGACTACACTGCCCATAATGCATCTCATTAATGAACTCTCCTTGCCTGGTAAAGATCCACGTTTGAGCACAGATGAACTGATGACCGGAGGCAAGGAGTCAGTTAAAGGTGGAGTCAGTTATGCTGATCCAATACACCTTCTGTCAGAATCAGTCCTTTGCTTGTCTGTTCTGTGTGTGGCCTTAAAAAAGTCCAGTGCAGCCTTGGCTCTGTAAATGGGAAATAAACAAAGTGGCTCGGACTGAACCGCACCACACTATGTCCAGGGCTACTCTCCATTCAAATGTGCACGCTGGCAGCTGCAGACACCACAGATGAGTAGCTGTTTTACTATTTTCTAGTCTGCTTGGAAGATAAAGTCCATACATGTGCAGTAGATTGGCGTCTACTTAGTCTGTGCATGCAGTCGACTGCTCATGAACACAGCCACAGAGGGGTCCAAGCAGACTCTGGTAGACTTGAGAGATGAAGAAATGCACATATATAGTTTCAAGTGTACAGATCTGTTTATCTCGATAGACTATACATTTGTACCACATTTCATGCTTGTAGGATAAAGAAGTGATATTATATGAGTATTTAAATATTTGTAGGGGGCGCTGTGGAGCCGTTTGACCACGCCCATTCCTGAATTGTATATTGAACGTTAGGTATTAAGATTAATGAGGATTTGTGTGGATTTGGTGATTTTAGGTGGATCCCTTCACCTCCAAAACCCATTTCGTTCCACATGGCGACTTTGCTCAAAATAACCGCCATGCCACGCCCACACCATGTGACGCAGCCACAAGATTTTAATAACTTTTCATCCTGGAGGGGTCTAGATGCCACACAGCCAATTTGGTTAAAATCGGATAAAAATCCTGGGAGGAGTTTGTTAAATCCCAATGCCTGCGCACCACTCTCATCAGACCTTAGTGAGCCCTCATGTATTCGTAGATACATAAAATAAAACAATGGGCCATTCCAGCGTGTCCTGTGCACGAAATCAGGTTCGTGGCAGCAAGAGGGATGATAAATCTGGCACATGCTCATTATCTACTTAGCAAACTGGCTAAATATCAACAATCTTTCTCCAGAATCTTCAGATAAAATGAGAAAACAACATCAAAAGGGCCTTTAACTCATCTTTCTTGTAAATTATTTCAACCAATCACAGGCCTGACTTGGCACCACAGGCTGCAGGTTGCTGTTTATAGCGCACAACGCTACTGTCCAATGATTTATCTGTGTGTCTGAATTCTGAGTGTGCAAATTCATCCTCAAATTGGACACCAGACAGAATGTGCGTACTCGCTGTGGACACTCAGGACTCATCTCATGTCCCTCATCTCAGCCTCCTCGTCCGTCCGTCCTCCTGCCTGTGACCTGGAAATCAATCTTGGCGTGACAACACAAAGGACGTCTCAGTTCCTAATGTGCATACTAAGGATTGTGAAAGCTGCTGCTGGAAGAGCTATGAGGGTGTATCCTCACTGTGTCCTCCTGACACCCAGCTGGAATATATAAACCACTGAGGGGGCAGGACTGATAATGTGTGTACCTCTCATACATCCCCAACTCATGACATATATTACACTTTATTTTGTATCGTGCTATTTTGTGTGCCACTACTCTTTAATACTTCACTGCATGTGTATGAAATAAAAAATAAAAACACATCGGTACACTCTTGTCACATTGTACCATGCTGTGAGTTAAATAAAAAGTAAATATGTACTGTAGGTTGTCACATGAACACTGTTCTGCTCACCTTATAGAGATCATTAAATACAGTAACAGGTTATAACAAAACTACAGACAGGTGATATAATTGTGCCATGTGTCATATTTGTTTGACATCGCTAAAAAAACAGCAACAAAAAAAAATCCACAGCTCCAAGGTCATTTTGTTTAATACCTGTTGCCTCGACTCGTCTGCTCACATCTTTGGTTGGTTGGACTAAGACTAGAGGAGAGGAGGCGAGGAAAGGAACTGAGGATGAGTGAAATGAGATGAGGGGTCATGCAGTCCCACAATGCAATGCACCCCATTTTATTGCACAGCTGATAATAATTAGCAAGTGTCCATAATCTCATTTATTGCACTGAGCAGGTTACTATCCATTATTTAGAGTGAAAAGTACATTTGCATTTGGGTGTAGTTCCTCCATCGTCCACTAGAGGTCAGTGTGAGCCAAGTCCTGCAGCCAGCATCAGTACCTTAATCTACTGGAATATGGGATTAGAGGAAAAGTCTAGCAAAAACCACTGAGACACAACAGCAGAATAAAAGTCACCTGAAACTAGCAGTTAGTTAACGTTACAGTGAGATTAAATATTAGCGAGATGAGTAGAAGTTAGAGGCAGAAGTTCGCTGTGAGTCAGTTTGTCTTTCTGTGGTTATCAGTTGGGGTCATCTCTGAGTATGTTTCATAACTGAGCCCTTATTACATGACCTAGCACACACACACACACACACACACACACACACACCATGACAGGAGAATACAGAGGTATAAAGTTACAACGCGAGCGACTGTATCCAGAATGAGATCATCAGACAACTGTTGCCTCTGCAGATGGTGGACGGAGCTCCAGCCAGGTGCTGCTCCATTGAACTCAGCAGGAGACATTCAGCTGATGTAACTTCACTCTGGCAGCCATGTTGGAGACTTTTTCATTTACCTGAAAACCTGTTGATTCACCGCCATCGGTCTGTGCTGATCATTTCAGCTGTGATCCGTCTGACTCGGTGCGTTCAGACGAATGCAGCTCATCATTAATGTCAGCATTCAGTTTGTTCTTGAGGCCTTGATTACGATTGTGTCTCATGTATTAGTAGCTATTAACAAATAAGATTAAACCTGAAGCTCTGCAGAACTGGTTCAACCTCAAAAACATGTTAATTTTAATAATATTTTCATCTGTCCATTGGTTTTCCAGCATTATTCACCTTTAATGGAGTCTAACTGGATCAAAACAAGCCTGACTGAGAGTTATTCTAGAGACCCAGTTGAGTCCTGTTCATACTAGTCCATACTAGGACTAGTTTGTTTTAATGTGGCCCATTTGCACAAGATAAATAAAGTGTTTTACCTGAATTTACTGCCATTACTCCTGGATTTGACATTAATAGGCTGCCACATAATTGTTGAGCCTGTTGAAAGACGGTAAAATGTTCTTATTCTTCAAGACTTTGCTGTTGTGATGGATTTAAGTTTGCTCTCTCTGTGGATGTTGTTCAGCTTCAGGAGCCTCTTGAATTTTCACCCAAAATACTCCAAAATTTAATTACCAACGCGTAACTCTCAAGCAAGACAGAGGCAGAAAGGGAACAAAAATCTGACGACAGCCTTCTGCATTTATTTCAAACAACCAGAGGTCCCCATGTTCTAATAAGGTCATGTAAATAAGGCTGAAGGCTTGTAAATGAGTGATACTATGTGGCAATAAAAAGACACAAAGGTTTAGGGAAGACATAGAAATAGCACAAAGTCTAAGCTAAAACTAGCCACCCGCTAGGTGTAGCTTCTTGTTTACCAGAGAGACAGTGGTGTGGTATTAGTCTAGATTATTTACCATCAACAAATTCCATTGAAATGCACCAAATGTCTGAATCCCCTACCCTCTCTAGTTGTAACAGAAACCGCTTTGCCCCATGCACGGTGTTTTTTATGTGTTATTTCACACAAAAATAGACTCACTCAAGGTGGTTTTTGACTTTATTTGAAGAAGAGTTAATGCTCATGCTGGGAGATGGAAGCACCTTTTCCAAATAATTTGTAATATAGTCAGAAAGACGGAAGGAAACATGTCGAATAGCAGCTCATGTGAAATCATAATTACAGCTTTCCCAGCTGATTCTTGAAGACATGGTTTGTTTTCTTCTTATTGATCTAAGACAGTTTTTAGCGGCTGGCAAACAACTTGGGTGTGTTCCAGTATCTCTGTTTTTATACTATGTAGAAAATGATTTAGAATGCCCCAAAACACAGTACGTCAAATGCACTACACCAGAAATGACCCAGCTTCCAGTCATGTGTAACGTCGCCCACAGTGCCACCCTCCGATGCAGCGGTCAGTGGAAACAAGCTTAGTTCACATTTTCTAGACCATTTCAAAAAGTTTGCTTTATATTCACTTGACAATTATATGGAAATACACCTATTATCACCTGATACTTTCTGACTATACAACTTTATCTTTCTATAACGGTGACTCTGAGACTGAAGCAGCTCAATGAAACTCAGCCACTGTTTATTTTATTGTTTACATCAGCTTTTACTGTGGCGTCAAGTCGTCTTCTGTGTGAAAGGATATGGACTCAGAAGTAAGACGCATTTTTTTGTCTGTGTGTGTTCATGGTAATGAAAGAACGATGATAAAAAACTGAAAATAACAGCAGTGTTTGTCCTGAAATGCAAAATACGATGAGGAAAATTCTGCAAATTGATCTTGTTTATGTGAAAATGCAGGGAAGGTCCATCAAAGGAAAAGTTGTCCACTGAATGGTATGTTAAAGGGTCAGTTCACCTAATTTACAAAAACTACATTTTCTCATGTATCCTTTCAATTTCAGGAGGATTATCTGTCCCAGATTTGAGATCTCAGCATCAGAATCATTTGCTCCAAATCCAATCCAATGGAAGTGCTTTAGATCATCCACTGTCAACTGTCTTCAAAGAGAAAAGTAGCTCCAGTGAAACCTGTCCACTTATGCATTATTCAGGACGTTGTTTCTGGACATGCAAGCAACTGTTGAATTTTTTAAATATAATTTTCCAATGCTGTGAGCAGCACAAATGAAATTCAATTCACCTCCACTGTACTGAGGCGCAGGCAGATAAATAAGACTAAAAGTGCATGGCTTTGTCACGTGGGTGAGCCACTCCTTTGAAACCCACTTTAATGACCACACATTTACATATCTATTGAGACATTGTGTTCCTTTATGATGGACTCTCACTTTCCTTCACATGGATGACCACTCCCTCCTCAGCTACTGGGGTTTTTAGCTCCATCTCCTGCCATTTTACGCAAAACCCTCTTTAGATAGAAGTAAAAGGAGGAAGACACACAGATGTCAAACTACACATGCACCTGAAAATAAGCACAAAACTTGAACTAATCTGTCTGTGAATATTAAAGCATATGTGCTGACAGTTAGAGCGAAGTACTTGATTTGTAAATGTCACAGAGAGAGGAACCCTGTGTGCTGCAGGTTTCTTCTTTTTCATGATCCGCTGCAGAATCTGTCCATCTTAATCAGTTATACAATGTCAGGTGGGCTGCAGATGCTAATTTCTCCAGAGATGTGTCCGTCTGTATTAACACTGTGTGAACTGTGACCTGCCTGGTTTCACGTCAGACACCCGGATTGATTTCAACCCCAAGAAAGAAAGAAAAAGAAATAAAGATTCTTGCTCCTACAGCTGTATAACTTCCTCGCTGACCAATAGCACGTAGCCTCCCTGATGACCTCACAGCCCCTCCCTTGTGAGCGCGCTCAGTGATGCAGATGATCCACAGATCTGTGGTTGATCTGTTCCTCCCCTCCCCCTCCATACCTCCATTTTCCTCACTCACAGTCCTCGGCGGTGAAGGGGGGGAGGCGCCAGAGCGGGGGAGGGCGGAGGGGGGTGTGGGTCATTAGTCAGTGGGGTGAAAAGCAGAGCAGCAGAGCAACATGAAGTGGCATCAGAATCAGCTCAAGTAGGTTTTCACACACGAGGGATTTGACCTGGTGCTTTGGAGCATATCAGTAAAAACACTGACAATTTATAAGGAAGATTAAATTATTGAAAAAGTGTTGCAAGTCGGTAAACAGTGGCACCAGACAAATAAGTAGTAAGTGGTACTCAATCACAACAATAAAGTGTATTTCATATTATAAGGTATTCTACATGTTTGTTTTGTGTTATTGTGACATGTGACTACGTATGGTTCTGAAAAAAAAAACAAGCTGACTTCTGCATTACCAGTTTCTTTGTTAATATCCTCAAACATGAGACTTTTCATGACAGCTTCAATTCTTCTTTCATATTTCAACTCACATATAATCTGAGACTATTTGACTTTGTCCAGTATCGTAGATTCGGATTCAGAATGACATGAAAAGCTAAAAATTTCAGGCTTTTATCTTTGAAAGTTCCTGAGATATTGTCGTTCAAACGCTGCTTTAAATTTCAATGCACGACAAAAAAAATGTGCTGAAGGTGGGTTGACGGGTAATATTTAAAATTATTCTCTGGAAATGTAAAGGAAAAAATGAGATTAAAGACACAACCCGGGTCCTCTCATGCCATATACACAATATATCTCTGCTGTAATGGCATTCGTTTAATTACTTCCTCCCCCAGCTGACCGCAGTGTGTGTTTCAGTGTTGAAGGACAATTCAACTCTTTCATGACTTTAGCTATGTGGATTTCTGCTCAGAAATTTGGGGAGAAAACAGTTGAGGTTGTATTTTGTGTCTCAGACCACTGTAACTCATGCTGGTGAGACTGATAGTTTGCCCCAGGTCTGCTCCCAGTTGGTCGTGATCACCGTCATGTAAGTGACCTTAAGCAAAGCCCTTAAACTACGAGCAGAGCAGCTCAGAGGCAGCAGATCAGACTGTGGCTGTGCAGATTCCAGGTGCTACATCAGTCGGACAAAGCTTAACTCCTCAGGAGGCTCTCAAGGGGCCCAGACCTCAGAGCCCCAAATTACCATCCACAGAGACCAGAGGCAGCAAAAAAACCTGTTTGTATCCATAATCTTCTTACTTCACCACCAAAGGTTTGTGGCAATAATCGTGAAATGGAACCAAGGGATTCACACATCATTTGCCAACAGGACCCTACAATACCTGAAGCCATCCTCACGTGGAGAACCACAGTTAAACGTGTAATCAGGCTGCCTCCAAAGCAAGTTGTGTAGCAGGGGTGCCCAATCCTGGTCCTCAAGAGCCCTTGTCCAGCATGTTTTAGATGTTTCCCTCTTCCAACATTCTGCCGAGCTTGATGATGAGCTGATCATTTGAATCAGGTGTGTTGGAAGAGGGAAACATCTAAAACATACTGGATAGGGGCTCTCGAGGACCAGGATTGAGCACCCCTGATCTAAAACATACTGGATAGGGGCTCTCGAGGACCAGGATTGGGCACCCCTGTTGTGTAGGAAGTACCATCACATACAAAACTGGTGCAAAGATCCAAACGACAAAAGTTCCTGGGGCTGCAGGAAGTGAAAGTTTAAAAATTTAAATGAAAAAATGAACTTATCTTGAGTATATGAACCCAACATCAATCCTGTCTGGTCTCATACACTGACTATGCTGGAATAATGGTGCATGTCAAGATCTGGGATATTTTAGTGTGTTGAACCTGGGAGAAATGAGCAGGTGTAAAGATCTGAGCGACTTTGACAGGGCGGCAAATCATTACTGCTAGATGACAGGGTGGTCAGCACCTACAGACAGTAGTCCATGGAGGGGCAAACCGTAAACCACTCACAAGGTGTTGGGGAATATCTTGGAATGAAGCCGGAATAGATAGGACACATGCATAGTTATTTCCAGTTATACTACTTTCTAGTCCGCGTGGATTCAACTTGCAGGACAGGTTCCATACATGCACAGAAGATTGTCTCCGTTTCATGAGCAAGTGCATTAGAGCCCTTACAGCATCGTCCTCTTTGTTGCAAATTTTGCATACGGACATCCACAGAGGGGTACATAAGACAAGACTTTAGATAAGACGTTATTAATCCAGAAGGAAATTCTTAAGCACTGCGATAGGCTGGCGACCTGTCCAGGGTGTCCCCTGCCTTTGCCCAAGTCGGCTGGGATAGGCTCCAGCCCTACCACAACCCTGCAGAGGATTCAGTGGTGTATAGATAATGGGTGGATGGAAATTCTTCAGCATCTGAAAGTACACAAGTCAATGAAAGTCCCTATGAACCCCCATGGACATCCATGTGTAGCCCACATTTTGTGTTCAGACAGTCTGTTCAGGCACTATGCTACAAGATCAGTCGTGCACATGCTCAGCTGTAGTGCTCTTGTGCAGAATACGTATACAGAAATCTGCAGCGTTAGTAATACTTTCTCTCACTGTATTCCAAGGAGACTATAAAATGGTATAATTTTAAACAACCCCATGTCTGTGGTGTCTGGATCTGTCAGTGTGAGCATTTGAAAGGAGTATAATCCCACCTTCCTGCTGGGCATGCTCAGTACCGCCCATGCACACAGATGACTACAGAGGGGTCTGCATGGACTCTCACTGACTTAAGGCCAGTTTATGCTTTCCGTGTTTGCAAGGGGAACCTGTGACATAAATGTCATCCTCAATCCAAGTCCGTGAGGATTTCTAACTGCCCTAGTGCCAGGAAAACAAGTGGTGCTTTAAACAAATATTTGGTATAAAGACAGACTGTACGTGAAGATTCTACATCACCCACAACCTTATAATTTATCATTGAGAAAGTTGTATTTGAAGTAGTCACTGCCAGACTTTGGATGAGCTTTGATTTGTACATGTTGTCCATCAACGGAGCCCAAACACGGTAAGAAGTTCTAAATTCTCCAGAAAGCCTGTGCTATATCTGCCCACCATGCTCGGTACACCTCAGGAATAATCACTACGATGGTGCTACAGCTTAATCTGTAACCAGCTGCTGTTTCCTAGTGTGTTTTTCCGTGTTCGGTATTGGGTGAAAATGCAACCAGCTGTGTTGCAAATCGATGATGCCCTATTGTAATATAGCCAGAGTCACATGTGCATCTGCAACAAATATGGAAAGCATGAACTGGCCATTAGACAGATGATGAAACCTGCGTCACTAGTGGACACTTGCATACTCGTTGATGCACAAAGTATTACACCCGCCTACCCATCCGAAGAAGCTCAAACTTAAAGAACTTAAAGTATCAGCTGCTAACATCTTGGTTCTTGATATAAAACATCACCTTCAAAGGTCCTGTAGTCTGTACCTCAGCAGGTTGGAGCTAACATTCAAAGCATCGGCCCAACAACTGTGAGCAATCGGGGCTCAGTATCCTGCCCAAGGACACTTTGACATGTGGACAACGATGTGATTAATGGATGATCATCTCCTCCTGCAGAGGAGCTGACCCTGAACACCTCGAACAGACCAGACCAGAACTTTATATCAGTCTTTATATCAGCTGCTCATTCACTGACAGGAAAACTGCTCACTGAGTGCATCAACAAAAAACACATTCTTCCTGTTTGTGGCAAAAGGCGCTAGGGTTCATTAGCTGCTAGTAGCATAAACACACCTGAACCTTCACCCAAACCAACTGTTGCTGTTTGAGGTGCACTGTGGGTAATGTAGGCAACAAGGTTTGACATGGAAGAAGAATGTGCGGAATTACAAACATGATATCTCTTGATTCTGCAGTTTTAGGAGTTTAATGTTGAATTACAGAACTCTTAAAAACATCCATCATTTGTCAGCTCAAAAGTGGCATCAATCTGTGGTTCAGCACAGTAATGTATGCTCCTTTTCATTTGCCGTCACATTTAATGCTTTGCTTTTTATTATCTATACTGCTGATTACTGAAATGAAACACTGACAGAGTCGCATGTAATGAACATATTATATTAATGAGATTAGCTTCATCTTCAGCTGGTTGTCCATCTGTCCATCCGTCCGTCCGTCTGGCCGCTCATCTATCCATCACCCCTCTCCCAGTCAGCCAATCGATACCTGATGTCAGGATGAGGTAAGTGATGACTTCAGAGTCATTAAGTGATATGATAGGCTGACACAGTGCCATCAGCAGCCGCTGCTGGAAATGGATGGACCCCAGACACCCGGGGTCGTATTTCACTGGTCCAACACACACACACACACACACACACACACACACACACACAGCGGCCCAGTGAGGATCTCGTATCTCCTGCCATAGAAATGGATTTTTCCCCTGCAGACCACACAGGGCTGATTCATATCTTTATTGATTTAGATGAGGAGATGAACTGAATGGGATGAAATGAGACCGGCCTCGGAAATAAATTAGAAATTAATCAAATTGATCTGTTCAAGATACACACAGAAACAGTTACATATATGTAACATATTCAGTTGCAACAGAGAGGCGTTGCGACGGCGTTCAGCTTTAATCTGAAATGAATTATGAGATAATACTGCTGAAACTGTCATGAGTCACCTCGGAGAGCTGAAGGTCGTCACAGGAGAAAAATGTGGTAATGCAGCAGCTGAAGGCTTCCAGGAAAGCACTCAGCTGTTTCTGCTGCACACTGGTACAGCTGCTCATCTTACCAATGAGTTACTGGAATTTTTCACTTGATGATGAATCAGGACCAAAAACTCGTGAACTGGTTAAAATGAGGATGAAACAGAAGTAATGATTCCTGCTGTCAGACATGTCAACTCATCCATCCACGTTTAACATACAACAATCTTTAGAGTAATAGAGCATTTTCTAAAGTATGCATCTAAAAATCAACTGTAGCAGCCAGTCACGTATTCATTGCAAACTGAAATCAGACCATATTAGAGGACTTTCCACGTCACTATGACCAGCATGTTGTTAGGTTCATCTCTCATGAGGGTTACAGTGATGAAATATATCAGCAACTCTTGAATGGACTGACATGAGACAGAAACTCGAAACCACATCTCCAGTGTCATCACCCCAAGATGGTAACGCCCAATTCATTCTGGCATCAGTTTTGGAGCGCTGTCAGTCCATTACAAGCAATCATTGGTTGCGTTCCAAATCGCATACTTTTCTTTGCACTCACATAGTACGTACTGTTTCCTGCAGTAAGCGCTCAATAATGCAGCTTAATCTTTGACTCTCGCAGTCTGTAAGGTGAAATGGGATTTCATCTGTCTGTGGGCTTTTGGTGGCTCAAACTTGTTTATACTTGTGCGTAACACTGCGGTATATGTGTGTGAAGGGCTTGTGGGTCAGAATGGTCAGAAAAGCATGCTGGTGTGTATACTGCAAAATCCAAGCGGATGTAGAAGAGCGCACCCTATGTGTTATTTTCATCAGCTGTTTCTGTTGAGTAGACATAAAATTAGCAGGCTAACACACGGACGGAAAAGACAGTAAACTGTACCAGCTGAACATGTATGTGTTTACATTGTCATGGTTCCTATGTTAGCATGCTGATTTTAGCATTTAGCTTAAAGCAATACTCTACCCAAGTACCACCTCCCACAGTTGCTAGCATGCTAGCAGTGGATGTGCACGCGGTTCTGTTCATGCCACAATAGGTAAGCATCCGTCTGCTAGAAATCATCCTCACATCAAACTCAGAAAACCACACCGGGCTCCTGTGAATGTTTCTGAAAGGCTGTGACTTTGCACTTTTTACAGGATACAGCTGTTACAGTAACAATGTCAAGGTGATTAGTCCTGACACGTGCCGAGCACAGTGGAAAACATAGCACAGGGTCTCTGGAGAATTTGTTGTTTGGGCTCTTTCAATGCAAATCAAAAACACCTCCAAAGCATGCAGCCACTGGACTCCAGAGCAGTGGAGATGCGTTCTCTGGAGTGACCAGTCACGCTTTTCTGTCTGGCAATCCGATTGATGAGTCTGGGTTTGGCGGTTGCCAGGAGAACGGTACTTGCCTGACTGCATTGTGTCAAGTGTGAAGTTTGGTGGAGGGGGGAGTATGGTATGAGGTTGTCTTTCAGGGGTTTGGCTTGGCCCCTTCGTTCCAGTGAAAGGAACTCTTAATGCTTCAGCATACCGAGACATTTTGGATGATTTCATGCTCCCAACTTTGTGGGAAAAGTTTGGAGATGGCCCCTTCTTGTTCCAACAGGGTCATTAAGACATGGATGAGCCAGTTTGCTGTGGAGGAACTTGACTGACCTGCACAGAGTCCTGACCTCAACCTGATAGAACACATTTGGGATGAATTAGAGCAGAGACTGAGAGCCAGGCCTTCTGGTCCAACATCAGTGCCTGACCTCACAAATGTGCTTCAGGAAGGATGGTCAAAGATTCCCATAAACACCCCCCTAAACCTTGTGGAAAGCCTTCTCAGAAGAGTTGAGGCTGTTATATCTGCAAAGGGTGGACCAACTCCATATTAAACCCTACAGACTAAGAATGGGATGTCATTAAAGGTCATGTGTGTGTAAAGGCAGACTCCATACTTTTGGCATTATAGTGTACATGTCCAACCCAAAACTGGTGTCCATGCAGCTACATGTGTGCAGAGTCTTCCAAGCAGGCTCGAGCAGACCAGAAAAGTAGTTTAACAACAACTACACATCCGTGGGTGTCACAGTTGTCAGTGTGCGTCCACGAGGGATATAATCAAGGAACAGGCACAATGCTACGACCGCCAATTAGCATCTCTGTCCTCAGCAGCGCAGAGGAGCTGCCACGTTGACTGACAGCAAAAATCTACTAGATAAGTCATTTCCATGTAATTCCAGCAATGTTTGTATGTACGGCTGCTCCGATTAAGGGTGGAGGGGAGCTTATAGTGACACAGCAGGGAGCCATTAAAAATTCTATTAAAAAATCACAACATATAAATAGCAGGAGATTTGTGTGAATTAATAAGCTGTCTACTCAGATTATAATTCCCTCAGTGCGGCAAAAATAGACTTGAAGTGTAAAAACATGGGCTTCATAGAGTGTCTGAGTCTTTGTGGATCATTACATTTGAGAGTCTGTTCTATGAGGCAGCAAGTGACAGGCGTCAACAATACTTTTAAAAATACTTCTCAGTGAATTGACCTTTTGTCTTGAGGTGATCAGTGTATATATATAAAAAAGCATGTTATCCTAAATTTTCCATGTAAAGGCTAGGTGAGTGCTATTTACTACCAAAAATTGCAGTTCCTGAAATGACCACTTGAGGCTGGCTTCAAAAGTGAGTCAATCCCCACAGACCCCCATGTTAAAATGTCAAACTTCACAGCTGAAATAAACATCTTTACAGCCTAGGACCACAAACAGCTTTGTTCTATAAAGCTAATTTCCTCATTAATCACAACTGTACAGGAGGTGAAATCTTGTATAACTTGGGTGTTTAAATTTTATCAAGTCTTAAAGGTAGGTACTGCCAAGATGGTGTTGGACTTTTCTTCTTAACTAAGGGATAAAGTGTTTATTCAGATTATTTAAAGTGGGGCTGTATGAGGTACTTACACACAGTCAGTGTGTTATCTACAGTAGATGTTGGTCTACAAGCTTCGATATCACTCTTTTCATGTTATTTTAATTTCGTAATTTTGAACTGCAAGGCAAAGACTGGAGACACCAATAACTTCCTATCCTATGAACAGAACAAAACTATGTAAACACATATAAGGAATCTGACTCCAGCGTTTTCTTTGCTGCCAAAGTACTTCAACAAAATAATGCATTTAAACAAGGCTAACAGGCTACAGAAGGAATATGTGTGTTAATTACTATGTACAGATGTAAATAATATGTAAATGAGCATGTTTAAATAGAACCAATGTTTAGTGCAAAATATATTTACTACCACTAAATACGAAGCTATTGAATTAGGTGGACGAGTGCAAAGGAACAGAGAGCAACAACTCTAGAATAAAATATGAACCGGTATTAAATATATAACATCTACAGTATATTCAGTGATTCAAGTTTAAATTCTGATTATGCTGTGATGGCTTATGGCAAGAAACTGTTCTTGTGTGTGGTTGATTTGGTGTTGCCTACTAGAGGAGAGGAGCTGGAAATATTCTATCCTGTCCTGACTGAGTACAAGCTGATAGAACATTTAAATAAGCTGTTGTGTCTCTGTAACGTCCTGTACAGACTGAAGGCTGCTGGAAACTTTACTGCTGACTTTTAGCGTCGTGCTGCTGCTCTTCCTCTTAGGCGAAGTGCAGGTCATCTCCAAAGAGTCATTTAACAGCCGTATCACCTCTAGTGGTAGCAGCTGGCTCACTGGATGTAGGATGCAGATATAGACCCGCCATTGGTCGCTCATTTCCGGCGGCTCCTCCTATCTGCAACAACCCAACTTATGAGGGGTGACTGATAAGTTTTGAGCCTGACCAAGAAAACAAGACTTGTTAATCAAAATGTTCAGTACTTGAGAGAGCAACATGTCACAATAGTTTGAGTTCAGTTTGGACTCATTGTGTGCATTAATGCATTTACAATACCTGAGTCAGGTAGGGTAGGTCATTCAAGCAAAATGAACCCAGTTGGTGGCCGTGCTGTGGTACAGTACCTGTCCTGAAGGGGCAATATTATGCTTCCCTGGTACGGCAACTGCGGGAGAAAGTCAAAGAAGAGCGCCGTGGAAAGCTCAGAAGTCGTGTCCTGTTCCACCAAGACAATGCTCCGGTAAACAAGTCAGTTGTCGCCATGGCCGCAATTCATGAATGTGGGTTCGAACTCGTGCAGCATCCACCCAGTTCCACAGATTTGGCTCCGTCCGACTTTCATCTGTTCCCAAACATGAAACGGCTCCTTGTTGGGACCCATAATGTCACTAATAATGACGACACATCTGCAGTGAACAACTTCCTGCAGGAGCAAGATAAAACCTTCTATGAGACTGGTATCAAGGCTCTACAGAGACTCTGGAAGAAATGTGTGGACTTGCAAGGGGATTATGTTGGGAAATAAAGAATTGTTGAAATTTACTCAGACTTTTTTCTTGGTCAGGCTCAAAACTTATCAATCACCCCTCAAACCACAGTGAATATGTAAAGTTTTGCAGGGGTTTTGGATCTTGCAGTGAAGCAGCCCTGCTAGTTTTTCATCATTATCTTTCTGCATGTAAACATTCCACCTGTCAGTATTTTTAAGGAAACACCGAAGCCACATCTATCACTGAGCCACGCCCACAGCAGCTGTGATTGGTTTAAAGAAATACAAACAAGGATTTGTTTCTCCAGAAAAAAAGCAGAACGATAGTGAGGTGCAGTCAGACCTTTCTGCAAAGCGAGGCTGCTCTAGTGGTGATTGGGAGGAACTGCAACAACAACAAACTCAAGCTGCGTACTGGACACGCTGCTGAGAGCTGAGAACATCTGGAAATGCCCAATATCATGAAGAAGGACTTTATTTGTCGTATCAAACTCTCATCATGGCAGACGCATACATCCGCCTCTCAACCGGAGGTGGAAGTGAGGTTGAATGGATGCCATTATGTTCTCTGTGTGTGTGTGTGTGTGTGTGTGTGTGTGTGTGTGAGGCCAATTGATGCTGTGGCTCTCAATGTCACGTTTCTACCATTTGTCTCCCTTGGAAACAGAGAGAGAGACTAAGAAACCCACAGCAAACAGGAGGACATCTGGACCTGTCTCCTCCTCCTCCTCCTCCCTTCTTTATCCTCCTCCTCCTCTTCTCTCACCCCCTCTGTCTCCCTCCTCGTCACCTCTCTCTCCTCCCTTTTTATCATCCTCTCCCTCCACTCTCGCTGTCACTCTCTGGGGGCTATCAATCACGGCTGCCGTGACGGCGGCTGGGCTGTAGGTGGTCATGCCGACGGCAGATGGCTCTTTATCGCTGGAGCCCTGGCCTCTCCATGACAACCGCGGAGAGCAGGAAGTGACACATCCAGCCGAGTGGAGAGAGATTCATCTGGACAGGACACACACACACACACACACACACACACACAGTAACAGAGATGAGAGGGTGAGGAGGACGCAGTTATCAGTGTGTTTATTTGATCATGTCTTATCTTACTTCTACCATTCAATCATAGAAATTAATCTCTACCTCCTCCTCCTCCTCTTCCTTATTATTATTATTATTTATGACATTGTGACTTTTTCTGATTTCTATTGTTTTACAGAATTGTTCTTTATATAATGTCTCATTGTTATTGCACAACCTTGAGAACAGTCGCTTTGCGTTTCACTGGTTTTCAATGTTTGCTTGCCACTTCTTCAAAAAGCTCTGTGTCCTGATTAACGTATTTCTGCTTTCACAAATGTAAGAATTTAAACCTTTTTTGTGGTTTGTTTTTTCAGTGTGTGACACTGTCTGTATTTCCAAATGAAATGCATGTAGAAAATTCAGGCAAAATCACGATAATCTAGTCTCGCTTAGGCAACTCATCCTGTAGAATGGTCTGACTGCACCTCACTATTATTCTCCAGTAAAGTGAAAAAAGCAGGCTTGTTTTATTTTCTTTTAACCAATCACAATCATCCTGGGCAGGGCTAAACCCAGGATGCAGCGAGTGTGTCTCTGCAAAACTGGTTTTTAATCAAACGGGGTCCTGTGAAGAGACGAAAACTTTATCTTACAGTGGCTAATTCCCAGCAAAAGAAAATGCAATCCAATAAAAAATCCAATAAAAGACATCTGCTGACCGTCGTATAAGACTTTTACCAATAAGAGACACAAATGTAATTTATAATTGGTACCCAACAGGTGAAGCCTGCCTGTACTTCAGCCCTGTAGGAGCTCACTGGACTAATTAAAACCACAGATGTTAGCAGTATGTGGCTCTAGCAGAACTTTATAAAACGTTATCACAGAAGCAAGACAGATCAGTATACTGGTCAAATCAATGTCACTGGCAACATACCAATTCCAGATGATAATGGCAATAATAATAATAATACATTGGTTTTATATAGCGCTTTTCTAGACACTCAAAGACACTTTACGTTATTCATTCACTCCATACTCCATGGTGGTAAGCTACATATGTAGCCACAGCTGCCCTGGGGTTGACTGATGGAGGCCAGGCTGCCAGTCTGCACCGTCGGCCCCTCCGACCACCACCAACCACTCACTCTCACACTGCATCCATCCAGGCTTCCTGGTGTTCCCTCACGGTCTCCCATCAAGGTACTGACCAGGCCCAACCTTGCTTAGCTTCCCAGATCTGACGGAATCGGGCATCCACAAGGCGGTATGGCCACTAAGTTTGTTCACAAACTATTTTAGACCTTCAAACTATATCAAAATCAGAATTAATACAAAAACTATTAGACTCATATAGTCCTGTGATTGATGATTAAACAAAGGTTCATGATGAGTTATGCAGAAGTTTTGGCTATGATCTTTATTACCAAGGTGGCTGTTGCAATTTATGTATTTTACATTATATTAGTGTATATTAGTCCTTGAAACATTTAGTTTTCTCAGCCAGCCAACAAATCTTGTACTTATCTGGTGACAGACTGATGTAATTGTGTGCAGCTTTCTAGCAGAGTGATGGACAGTAACAACATCTGGCTTAAGTGGACACCTGGACACGTTGCAGACACATGATAGACACAGGTGTGAATGGTGATGTGTCTTGCCTGTCCACTTGTGTCCTGATCACTAAAAGACACTTCAAAATCAAGTGTAAACACAATCATTGTGCCAGGCTGCACTCTGATTTGTTTGTATCTGTTATGCTGGAGCTCAGGGATGAACAGAAAGAGTATATGAGGAAGTAGAAAAATGATCCTCTCCACACCACGTGAATCATAAACTTATCGACCCTATATTGCTTTTCCCCTGCAAAGCCACCAGGTGAATTTTGCTCTCATTTGCAGAAAAAATAATGTACTTTTGACCCATTTTGTTGCATAGCTGGTCAGTGCTGTGTCACCTGGAATCCTATAATGCTTCGCAAAGCAAGATTCTGGTGTCCCATAGAAAATACATAGACACTAAAAAGCCCCATAGAGCTGAGAACTGCAGAGCTGGTGAGAGTTATCTGTGCATTTGTCTCTGCAAGCACCTCTTTGTACATTCCACACAATATTTATATTTATTGCTCACACCAAAATGCTGATCAGTAAAGCATTGCATCAAAAATGCAGTGTTTAAATGTGTGTTTTTAATCCCATCCACTCTCTCAATACCTTCAGAATTCTGCTTCTGGAGAAAGGAATATGTCTTGTTTGTCATGTTTATGATCCAACTTATTGGCATTATATGAGCACATGAGCTATGTTCGCCAATATGCAGACGATACCATGTTTTACCTCTTGGAACAAGCAGGCTTTGCTCTCTCAACATCCACTGTTTCTTCTCTAATGTTTCACTAGAAGACATCTCTTACGTAGACCAACTTTAAATGTAAAGTAAGTGTAAGGGATGACATGCTAACTAGCAGTAGGTCTCCTGTGTCCTCATGTTAATGACACCAAGCAACATTTCAGTACCCTCTGTGATTCATGTTCATTTGTCTCCGGCCTAGACTTTGTGTGAAGTTTGTGTTACTTTTAAATTTTGTGCTTGCTGATTTTCATAGAAGATGCTATTTTATAGGGGTACAACAGCAGATAAACCACACAGAAGTAAAACAAATAACATGTTGACTGATGATCGGCCATATGTAAAGAAATTAATAAAAACATCATATTTGTAAATTATTAAATTGGCAGCAATAAAAAATATGACTGACATGAATTTGGTTCAGTATGTTAATTACGAGACTGTGACAAAAAATATTTTGTCAGCATGTAACATCTGAAAAAATGCAGTAGCTAAAATAACAAGGCAACAGCTGATATGAAAGGGAGGGATATAATTTATATAGTCAGACAAAGTAGTTAGAAAATCCAGTATATAATTTAAATAACTACGACAACACAATTAATATATGAATTCCATTAAAAAAGGTATTCATTGTTATCTATGGCTCATCCTTAGCTGAAGCTACAATAAAAAAAACAGACAGTATATACATTTTTTGCCCACTAAAAGGATGCTTTTAAATATGCAGATTTAGAGATGACAATGGAAAATAGATCTCACATTTAATTTTTTTTCCTGTTTATGTTGGGGATTAACACAGCACACAGCTTGATATTAGATCCAATAATATACTCTTATTTTCAAAAGTGTCCCATACCAGCTGGATGCTGTCGATTTAATCAAGTGTTACTTAAAGAAGAGGAAATAGTGAATGTGTCAGGAACTACTTTCAGAAGTGGATTAATACACATTTGGTGCTCTGGTGAGTATTTGGGGCAGCAGCATGATGTATGTGGGACTGAGTCAAAATAAACTGAAGGGTGTGTTCATGGGGGGTGAAGGAACATTTCAGACGGAGATACAGGAACGCTCACTGAGTTTCTGGACAACAAGGGAGCTCTACGGCAGAGAGGATTTAGATCTATCGTACAATTCAGCATCCTTAAATAATGCGGTAAAATAAGAGGTAGTTCAGCAGCATGGGGACTCAAAGACACGTTACTGAATGAATAAGAGTGGTCTAAATTGAAACAGCAGATATAGTGACTTGTAGTCCAAAAACAGTTGATTCCACACCTCCTTGACTACATGTTTCATTAGAACCTCTCATGCTCATCTCTTTTAAACCCCATACTTCTGATTTGTCATTCAAGTTTGTATAAAAACTACAGAATCTCAGTCTAATGGAAGATAATCAGTGTTATTTCTTCAAACTTCTGAAAGCTCCTGCAGATCCACAGAAGAGTTCGGTGTAAAAATCGGTCCTTTGCTGTGGATTTTTTCCAGATTCGATATCTGGATTATCGTTGAGATTATGCGCAGTATGTCGGACAATAAGGCTGGATATTCACTAATCTGGGCAAATTCATTACAAGTTAGCTGGCAGCGCAGAATCTGGCAAGACAGAGGAGCGATATAGATGCAGACAGAGCAGAGATGATGCCAACTGAGCTGCTGCTGCTGCTTAATGTGGGGATTTCCTCAGCTGCTCTGCTAAATGAAATAATCTAAAGAAACAATGTCAGGAGCACAGAGGTGCAATTATCCCGCCGCTGATTCAAGTGGCTCATATGAGACGACCTTTATGATGCAGACGGTGAGCAGAGCACAGCTTGTACTGACGGACACGATGCTTTTAATGGAATAAATCTGAATGTAAGACGAGGTGTGTGTAGTTTTCTACCCCCCCTAAATTCCTGGAAGGAGGAATGAGGCTAAAAGACGAGACGACATGCTGAGCTAGTGGTTCGGTGTGAGGTTTTGTGTGTATGTATTGTGTAATGTGAGCATTGTGTGTGAGTGGGGTGTGTGGCGGCTGGTGGATTTCACGTCCCACTTCCTCCTGCAAGGCGATTAGGCCAGACGTCTGTCACACACACACACACACACACACACACACACACACCTCCACTGTCTGCTAGAGTAAACACACCCCTCGCTCACACACATTCATGTTTGTATTACTATTCATGTGAGGGCATTCTCTCGACTGTCAATCAGTCCGAGCTGCCATTGACTTTTTAAAGTTGCAGTAAAAGCACGATCACCTCATGACAATATTAACTCTAAAGTATCAGTTTGACGATTGTGAACCGGGTCAGCAGAAGTTTTGGCCACATAATAGAACATAATTGCCAGAAACCTAACTTTTGGAGCAAGCAAAGCAAGTAATAGCACAAACAAGGTCAACCTGCTCGAACTCGTGTGGATTGGAACAAATTAATGTTCTGAAAGCTCTTTCAGACGCTCCATTAATCTGCAACTAAAAGTGTTGGCTTCATCAATAAGTACCCTGGTCACTTTTCTGCAAAAGTTGCAAGGGCAATCTTCCTAGTTCGGACCTGTTTATGTTTCTGTACCACTCTGAAAACAGTACAAGTCTGAACTGCATCGTCACATTAACAAACAGGCATGCACAAGTTACAGCACTTTGAGTTGTGTGAAATTCGTCCATAAACATCGCAGAGAGTTTCTTTCCTCTGAGTTTATTACAATCTTGCAGCATCAGACAGCATCAGAATCCTCATGAGCATCTTCCAAAGTAAGAAAGTTACACATGCGGAACAACAGAATCAGTAACTTCATCAAGTTCTTGTAATCATAAATTATCCCCAACATGGAGACAAGATCAGTCTGGATCAGGATCTAACAGAAAGTCTAACTATGTACCTGTCTTAACATCAGAAAGATGAGCTGTCAGTCAGTTTAGTTCGTTGCTTCCAGTTGTTTGGGGTTATTTCCTCTGAGTTTATTAAATATCTGCAGCATCAGACAGCATCAGAATCCATATGAGCATCTTCCAAAGCAAGAAATTTGTGCATGTGAAGCAACAGAATCGGTAACTTCATTAATTTCTTTCCATCTACGTTCCGACCCTTACCTGTGGTCATGAGCTCTGGGAAGTGACCGAAAGAAGATTGCAGGTATGAGCAGCTGAAAGGAACTTCCTCTGCAGGGTGGCTGGGCTCAGCCTTAGAGATAGGATAGGATAGGATGGGGTTAGAAGCTTGGAGTAGAGTCGAAAGGAGCCAGCTGAGGTGGTTTGGACATCTGATCTGGATGCCTCTGGGGAGACTTCTTTTGGAGGTTTTCCAAGCACGTCCACCTGGGAGGAGACCCTGGGGCAGACCCAGAACTTGTTGGAGGGATTATGTATCTTGTCTGGCCTGGGAACGCCTCAGGATCCCCCAGGAAGAGCTGGAAAGCGTTGCCGGGGTGGGAGGAGGGATGCCTGGAATGACCTGGTACGTCTGCTGCCTCCGCAAACCAACCCTGAATAGGGGGAAGAAAATGGATGGATGGATGGATGGATGGATGGATGATGGATGGATAGATGGATGGATGATGGATGGATGTATGGATGATGGATGGATGTATGGATGATGGATGGATGGATGGATGATGGATGGATGGATGGATGGATGGATGGATGGATGGATGGATGGATGATGGATGGATGGATGGATGGATGGATGGATGGATGGATGGATGATAGATGGATGGATGGATGGATAGATGGATGGAGGGATGGATGTATGGATGATAGATGGATGGATGGATGGATAGATGGATGGAGGGATGGATGGATGGATGCATGGATGGATGGATGGATGTATGTATGTATGGATGTATGGATGATGGATGGATGTATGGATGGATGGATGGATGATGGATGATGGATGGATGGATGGATGGATGGATGGATGGATGGATGAATGGATGGATGATGGATGGATGGATGATAGATGGATGGATGGATGGATGCATGGATGTATGGATGATAGATGGATGGATGGATGGATGGATGGATGGATGGATGGATGGATGGATGGATGGATGGATGGATGGATGGATGGATGATAGATGGATGGATGGACGAATGGATGGATGGATGTATGGATGATAGATGGATGGATGGATGAATGGATGGATGATGGATGGATGGATGGATGATAGATGGATGGATGGATGGATGATAGATGGATGGATGGATGGATGGATGATAGATGGATGGATGGATGGATGGATGGATGGATGGATGGATGATGGATGGATGGATGGATGGATGGATGGATGGATGGATGTATGGATGATAGATGGATGGATGGATGATAGATGGATGGATGGATGGATGGATGGATGATGGATGGATGGATGGATGGATGGATGGATGGATGGATGTATGGATGATAGATGGATGGATGGATGGATGGATGGATGGATGGATGGATGATAGATGGATGGATGGATGGATGGATGATAGATGGATGGATGGATGGATGGATGGATGGATGGATGATAGATGGATGGATGGACGAATGGATGGATGGATGTATGGATGGGTGTATGGATGGCAACAGCAGTACCTTCATAAAATAATTATTACTATGAATTATCCCTGACATGGAGACAGGATTGATCAGGATCCAACAATAAGTCACACTGTTCCTATAGTGTTGGTTAAGTAGTAGTAAGATTATTGCAAAGATCCTCGGCTGCTGACAATCTGATTATTTAGGTTTAGTCTTAACACAGTCAAATTTAAGTGAATTCCCTATTATTGTAATAATTTAAAAGACAGGTTCACTTGACAGATGACTGAAGATGACTTTTGTGTCCCCCAACCTTCTTATTTTGTGCTAATTAGCAGCATGCTAAATGAAGTGGAGAACATCATTTGTTCGTATGAGACTGTTTCAAGTACATCTACTAAATATGACGTGTCAGTCTCTATGCAGTGAATCTGCAGCTGACTTTTGCCAGACAGATTTTTTTTCCATCCGAATTCCCGTAGACGATCTGATAGTTGTTTGTGAGCGTTTCTCGGAATAAACAACACAGAACTGAAACATACATTTTATAGCATATACTCTGAAACGCCAACACGTCTTTGATTGCAGTCTGCATGAGTTTAGCTTAAAGCTGGTGGCTTTGTGGGACAAGAAAAGAACAGCCGAAATCTCACACATATTGTCTATTTACTGACTGACACACACACACACACACACACAGACACACACACAGACACACACACACACACACACAGAGTGGGGTCTGGCTGTCAGTTTGTGTTTTGTCAGCAGCTCCAGTGGGAGAGAGGCCATTTCTGACGGCTGGCTGGAGTGACACACACACACACACACACACACACACACACACGCTGCAGCTTCCTTTTATCTTATTTCACCTCCACTCGACCTGAAACGTTGGTCCACGTCTCACCGTTCTCCTCTCTGACGCTGACATGTTCTGCCTGCTGCTGTAAAACCACAACACCAACCTCTAACCAAACGCTTCGGTTTATTCAAACCAGTCTGTGTCTCGCTCCGGTCCAGTTATGTGCGGTGACCACGGGGGCCTCCAGGGGACGCTAACAGGCCTGTAAGACTCAGTAACACACAGTGCAAGTTATATTTGCACTCTGTGTTGGGTTTTTCCATCTCAGATCATCAGAAACCTTCTGCTCGACCATCTCTCAGCATCAGTGTTAAACCAGTCTGCTTAAAACCTTTAAATCATCAGCTGTGATATTTGATATTTAAAATGGTATCTGTGAAATTTTAGATTTTAGTACGAACAGTTTCTGAGATCAGTTCTTTTTAAAACACTACCTTTTGACCCACTTTCAGTAAGATTTTTGCCACATAAAATTTGAAGCTGTTTGAACGACAGTGTCTCAGAAGCTACTAAAGGAAGTCAAATCTTTGAACACTCATTAATAGAGAAAATGATAATGTAGACGTCAGCTTGTGATATTCTCTAAAGCACATGTAGAAGCACAATATTACAAACTGAAAAATTACCTTTTAGTATGAAATATTTGACCTCAAAAATGAAAAAGTAGATTTTTGTTGAGCTTGTACCAATAAATAAAAAAACAAACAAATAAATGAATCCGAGATAGCCTAACCCAAATACTGAATGCAACCCAAAATATAACTAAGATGATGTTTTTGTGGTACAACTTGCCATATCTTTTAAAAACGTAACAAAAATAATATATATTTTTTCATTTTTGCGGCCAGGAGTTTCATATTAAATGTACTCTGTGTTTAGTTTTGTATTATTGTGACATGCAGCTAAATGCTGTTCAAAAATATCACCAGTCAACTGCTGCATTATCAGTTTCTGTTGTCAATATGTGCTCAAAGGTGGGGCTTTTCATGAGTGCTTTAGTATACTTCAGCTCATCCAAACTCACAGATTATTCAAAATTGCAGATTCTGAATGACGAGCAGAGCCGGCTCGCCCGTTAGGCAATGTAGGCAAATGCTAAGGGCTCCGTGGCCTCCAGGGGGCGCCAGAAAATTGGGAAAAATTTCACTTTTAATATAAGAACAGTATCGCGGTTCACTTTTTCGCTGATTTTTAAATTGTGTATAAAATATGTAGCGTACAGCAGATGAGCAGACGAACGTATGGAAAATGCAGCTACGGCCGCTTCCGCTTGAGCTGGTCGGTCGCTGATTGATCGGCGGTGGTGGAAGCCAGTGTTTATAAGAGTGTGGGAACGGTTACTAACAGGATGGGGAGGGTTTATAAAGCCTTAAAATATATATAAATAATAAAATAAATATAAGGTTGCTACTTTGCGGAGGGGATTCTGTAACCTAACCCCAGCGATAGACGAGGGATCGCTGCATATTAAAACTAGTTATTAATATTAACTTTTAAAATGGAAAAGCTCACATTGATTAAAATGTAAAGCAACGTCCCATTAATATTACTACAAAACAATGCTATTTGACTTCTTTTGTCAGCGTATGTAAATCGCCGATGGAGGGGGCACCATATAAAGTCTTGCCTAGGGCCGGCTCTGATGACAAATAACACCTGTGAAAATTTTAGGCTTTTGTCTTTAATAGTTCCTGAGATATTGTGGTTCAAACAGCCTCGAACTTAAATGCAGTTAAGTGCAAAAAATGGGCTAAAAGTAGGTCATTTTTTAAAGATTGCTTTTATCTCAGAAACTATTGATGTATCAATCTATAATTTCACAAACGTCTTTATAAATATCTATAATTTATGCCATAAAACTTTCAGGCAAGTCAGAGATGGAGCGACCCTGTAAGTCCTTTTCCTTGTTTCACCCGACGCTGGTGAGGTCAGATGAAGCAACGCTGCATCCTTCGTCTGACCTCACTGGTGCAAATTTTTAATAAGACCATGACTGTTAAATTACGTCTTCGGACTGCACGGCTCCGTCTGAACCAGTTTTAGTCATATGTTAGTCACACCAAACCATTAAGCTCCATCTCACGTGTGAGAGTACCGGTTGAATGTATAAGTGGGAGAAGCCATTGAATCATTCATCCTGATTCATCCTGCGTGGTTCAAGCAGAGACGCTCGCCTCCAGACCTCGAGTGCTGGTTTTCCTTCAGACGGAGCGACGCGACCAGCTTCACTTTCATTCATGCAGCTGGACGGAAAAGGTGAAGAGAAACCCGGATAAAACCTGTCAGGCTTGGTGACGCTCTCCTGCTTGTAGATATCTGTGACTGACCTGTGGGCTTTTCAGAAATGGGATCGATTTCCACGAAGCACAAACGACTCGTAGATAAACAACATAATCAACAGGCGGAAAAGGCCTCAAATATCAGCTTGTTAAAAGTGAATATTCTCTGGTTTACTTCTGTTATGAGAGCAAACTGATTATCTTTATGTTGTGGGGCAAAACAACACAGTGGAGGACATTATCTTGGGTTTTTTTTTTGAAACACTGATCAACATTTTCACCATTTTATCGATGAAACGACCATCCATCCATCATCTATACACCGCTTAGTCCTCTGTAGGGTCGCGGGGGGACTGGAGTCTATCCCAGTCGACTCAGGGCGAAGGCAGGGGACACCTGGACAGGTCGCCAGCCTATCACAGGGCTACACATAGAGACAAACAAGCACACTCTCATTCACACCTACGGACAATTTAGAATAATCAATTAACCTCAGCATGTTTTTGGACTGTGGGAGGAAGCCAGAGTACCCAGTGAGAACCCACGCTGCACAGGGAGAACATGCAAACTCCACACAGAAAGATCCCAGGCGTACTAAGCGGGGCGCGAACCAGGGATCTTCTAGCTGTGAGGCGACACTGCTAACCACCGAGCCACCGTGCAGCCCATGAAACAACCAATTGATTGAAATAATGAACATGTTACGCAAAATAATCATGAACTTAAACCCTTGTTGTCACTGTATCGTCATGTGGGAATGAAATAAAATCCTAATTTATCTTAAAATTCAGCGTACAAACTGAGGGGTTCTGAATACTGTCTAAAGCTAATAATGTAGCCTCAAGCAGAGATGAGCGGTGGACTGTAGGCGACTGGGAAGTTCACTCCGTTACTGCCCTCCAGATGAGCTTTTCATTTTCAAACTGAGCTTTATACAACTTAGACTTAACTGGTTGAGTTCCCCTTCAACCTGCCAAGAAACATCGACGTGTAAATCAAGGCCTGGAACAAGACAAATGAAAGCAAACGGCAAAATCAGCTCTGCGGATGTTATGAGAACGAAGAAATGCGGTAAACATCAATGCATCTGAATCTGTATATGAAGCTGCGGCACCTTTAAATTAACGTCGACAAGGTGATGAAGTCTGATCTCATCCTGGAAATCAAATGTTCGCATCGGCCAGCGTTTTTCCTCGAAGAGCGAGTGGAGCAAATTAAATAATGAGATGCAGGCTGGGGATTGGTTTCCTAGGCGAATATCATGATTCACTTTTATTAAAAGCATCATAGCTACAATTCATCATACATGATGTCTCCAAAAAAAAAAAAACAACAAAAAGACACACACCAAAAAAAAAAAAAAAGAAAAATAAAGAGGAAAAAAAACATTTACATGGTATGTCTGTAAACTTCAAGGCTAGATAAGAATTTTGAGGTAATGCTCTTCAGCTTGCTGGCTAAAAGTAACAAAAAGTCCATTTTTTTCAAGAAAAGTAGCTAAGTAATAAAGGTACCTGATTATTTTAACTCTTTAACACCAGTGCATCAACAGGAACAGAGTGAGACAAAATTGATTGCAGTACTCATTTGTCATCATTTACAGTTTTAGTTTTGTTTTTCTATTCATACGACACTTGTGGTTATTCATATAGTGTGTGTGTGTGTGTGTGTGTGTGTGTGTTGGGAGAGTGATGTTGGAACATTCAAAAGCTGCCTTGGTTATTGCTGTCTCAGCGTTGGAGAGGAGAACGAGGATCTTTGACGGGGAAAAGGTGTCTTCTTCTTCCAGAGAGCCGGAGCTCGTCTCTCCCCCTTTTAGACCCACCTCTCTCCCTCTGCATCTGCTGGGCTGGCTGTGATAGCAAATGTTAATAAGACCTGGCCACAGTGTGTGTGTGTGTGTGTTTGAATGGACTTTCAAATATTTGAACGACTCGCAGCACTTGATTTATCTCAGACACTTGAACTGGCCTCGGGGAATGGAAACAAATCAAGCACCGCTCGCGCTTTTCAAGTATTCAAAAAAAAAAAAAAAAAAACAACTTACTCGGCGAGCAGCAGAGTTGAACTTCATATAGAAAACTTGTGAATTTCCAAACTCTGTTGAAAATGTGTGTCAGTCCTGCTTCGGGCCAGGCCTGGTGTCAGTGTGTGTGACTAGAGCAACAGTCTTTAGGGAGCAGCACTTGGTCTGGAACTACCGGGATGTGAAGGAACGAAAAACTAAAAAAAAAAAAAAAAAAAAGACTTTAATGTGGCAGCAACCGGGAAACAAAACATACAAAATCCACCCTCTCATGTGCCCCCTTTTAAAGAATAACCCTGAAACATCACATCCCTGTGTGGACCGCCGCTCTGAACCCATTCACAGAAGCCTCCGGACGAGGACGGCTGGTTCCGGCTGCACGAAGCGGACCAATCAGAAGGCCTGATCAGTGGCAGACCCAGCCCGCCTGCCACCTCCTGAACCAGGACCAGCCGCCTCGAGCGGAGAGAGACAGGATTCAGATGTGGCAGTGGAAAGACTCGAGACCGGCATTCAGTGTGGGACTGGGTTTAACAGTATTGGTTCAGCGTGCACACGAGCACACACATACACTCAGAGGAAAACAGCTGCAGGACGAGTCCTCCCACAAACAGTCACATGACAGAAGGTTAGTGTGTGCGTGTAGTGGTGGACACCTGAATATGTGTGTGTGTGCAGCTCATGATCAAGTATGTGTTGGGGTGTGTGTGTGTGTGTGTGTTGTAGTCAGTGTGTGAGACTGAGTTTTAGGCCAGTCTGGTTTCGTTTTCCTCCTCGGAGTCTACCTGGTCTGATATGTGAGAACTAATAAAAACACAATCTGCTCTGAGACAGAACAGAACTCCATTACCCACGATTCCTTTTGCAGCAGCTTTGTCAGACAGACAGCCGGATTAGCTGTAATGCTGTTTTCTTTTCTTTCGAGAACTGATGTCGGAAGAAAACGCCACCAGCAGGCGTTTGCTCTTCTTTTGATGAGATGCTGCCAACAACCAACAACAACAAAACAGTCCAGACGAAGAAGAAGGAGGCAAAAATAAAAATAAAGACTTGAGAGCTGAAAGCAGCAATAATAATAATAATAATAATAATAATAGTACTATTGGAACCTTGTGAAGTCCTATTTGAGGGATTGTGGGAGAGAAAGTGTGGGTGCACCGCTCACAGCGCACACAGGCCAACCAGAGAAAGAAAGAAACAGTCCTTGAAGAAGAGCCGAGCTCTGAGCGAGCGGCCGCGAGGATTTTCCCTGACTACACTATTGATCAGAGAGATTTAACTTAACACACACAAACCTCGGCCTCTCTGACGCATAGTAAATATACCTGGCCAAAAAATAAACAACAAAGAGTGAAAGAAATCATCAACAACAACACAAAGAAAAAAATAAAACAGGATTCATAATAGTTTGGATATTTCTGGTGGAGGTGTGTAAACGTGGTGAGGGGGAGGTCAGAGGTGAGGAAATGTCCAAGGCCAGTCAGTTTTGTGTTTTATTCAGTCACTCTTGTCCTTCTGTGGAGACGCCGCCTCCTCCTCCTCCTCCTCCTCCTCCCCTCCCATCCCTCCCTCCTCTGCAGCTGAATCCTCAGCGTCGCCCCTCATCTCCCCCTCTGCTCCCCCCTCCTTCTCCTCAGCCAAGTCACTGTCTCCTCCGCCATCTTCCTCCTCATCATCATCCTCCTCTCCTGTAGCTTTCAGGCTCCCCTTCTTGTCCTCCTCCTCCTCCTCGTCTCTGGGGGGGTTCGGGGTCACGGTGCTGCCCCCCAGAGCTCCGGCCATGGCGCTCTGCAGCTCGGCCAGAGTGGAGGCGGTGGGGAAGCCCGGCAGGCTGAGCCCTGCGAGGCCTGGAGGTAGGAACATGGAGGGGTAGAGGAGGCCGGGGGCCATGGTGGAGAGGAGGAAGGGGTTGAACGCCAGGGAGTTGGCAGACATACCGGCTGCAGCCAGCAGGGCGGCAGCGTCGCCGTTGATGGACGCCTCAGCTGACGAATCAGCAGCCGGGACCTGAGCTGCTGTGCTGACATTATTGAGTGATTTCTCTGCACCTCCCTCTTTCTCGATCTTCTTCTTCTTCGCCTTGCTCCCTCTTTCCTCGTTTGCCTCAGCCTCCTCCTCCTCATCCTCTGCGACATTTTCACCATCTTCTCCCTCCTCCTTCCCCTCCCTCTCTCTCTTCCTCTTCGTTGACACCGTCTCATCGCTGCCTCCTTCTCCCTCCACCGTTCCGTTGGTGTTGCCTGCAGCAGTGGCGGCGGCGGCGTTGGATGCAGCGGTGGCGGCGGCGGCTGTCGCCAGGTTACCACCAAAGAGCCCGCTGAGGCTGAACATGTTGGGGATCGCGGCCATGTTGGGCAGGCCTCCCATGCCGGGCAGCATGAGGGGCAGCATGGAGGCAGCGGCGGCACTGGCAGCAGCCTGCTTGGGGTCAGTGGGAGCCGGGAAGGCCATCAGACCAGCAGCCAACTGGAGAGACTGGAGGCTCTGGAGAGAAGACAGGTCCATCCCTCCAAACAGGCTGTTCAGCAGCAGAGGATTGATGCCTCCTGCAAACACAAAGGCAGAGTTAAAATAGAGCGATGCACCAGCACAAACAGTCACTCCCATCTCTGACTGTGTGACAGTGTCATATTTACCCCGACATGCCTGTGGAATATTTGTGTGAAGAACTGGTTCATACCTGCAGATGAAGCAGCAGAGGCCAGTGATGCCTGAGCAGCCTGAGCTGCTGCTGCTGCCTGAGCGGCAGCGGCTGCCTTGGCGATCTCAGATTTGGGTCGTCGCCCCCGACGACGGACACCCTCCTCTCTGACTACAGGGCCGGTTAGAAGGCGATCAAACATGGCTTCTGGGAGGAAACCCTGTGTGGAGGAGAACGTTAGGTTAATTCATGATAGAACTTAAAACTGGCATGTCGCTACGGTTGGTTGCAACTTTTCAAGTGATTGGAATTGGCCCAAACCTATGGCTGATTCTTTGTCTACACCTGCTGTCACAAGTAAACCTAAAAAAAGTGGCAAAAACAGCAACAAAGTGTGACACTGGGACGTAGGAACCCCATCCTAATTCATTCAAATTGGATTGAACACTTGTGTGCTGGCCTGAGGTCAGTAAGCCTCACCAAAGTCTTTATCATGATGCTCCTTTACTAGCTGAGGTCCCACAATGCTCTCTGCTTCCAACATGGAAGTGCCCACCTACAGCATTAAACAGTCTGAGGCTCTGCATGAAGTTAATCTACAATACTTTAAGTGTGGATCATCCAGGGAAAATGGCATCGGCAGAAAATAAATATTACATGACTCAGATCCGATGCAAAAACAACAGTACTGTTTGGGACATGCTTACCAACAAGGAAACAATAACACAACGATTGTCAGTTAGACTGGCAGTTTCTTATTATGTAAGAGCTGTGAAATCAATAACAAGTTCTCACTGTTCATAGGTCTGGTTGGTTACTAACCGACTGTTTGACGATCTCTGTCCAATCAGGAGAGATAGAAAACTCGGGGTTCTCCAGTAACCACCTCGGAAGCTCCTTCATTGGTGGAGCCATGGCACCGCCCATCTGAAGAACAGGAGGTTGGAATTAGTTTATTTTGGACAGTTTTTTCATGTACAAAGATAGAGTTTACACATCGAAGCAGTAAACCTGACTAGTCACTGGACCTTAGCTGCTGCTTTTGGATAGAGAGTCCTAGTGTTTGTCAGCTTACCTTGCGTCCATTTCGTCTGTTGACCACAGGCACTCTCTCGTCCCCAGTCAGGGTGTTGATGTCGATCTTGTTGGGGTTTCGACAGCGATGGCGCTTCTGCTTGGGCTTGGAGAACTGAGACAGCAGTAGCTCCTCGCTCTTCTGTAGAAGGACGACAAATAACAAAAAGGTAGATGTGAAAACTTGTGGAAGACAAAGCTTTTAACGGCTCAGACGAAGACAGGAATAAAGATGATCAAGGGAATAAAGAGGAGGACGCACTGGTGTGAATCCAGACATGTCCATGGTGTATGTCGGGTGCTGCCTCAGCCACTCTCCCAGCTCCTTGTTGGAAACTGCTGTCTCGTCCTCATCCAGACTTCCGGGGGCAAGAGATCTGGCACTGGGGCTCTGCTCGGGGATGGTGAGGGTTCTGTGGGCACGAGCAGCATCCTCTACACCTGAAACCTTCACCCCGTCTGCATCGTCCTGCAAACGTGTCACAAAGGGAAACCTTAGTTTCAAGCAGATTTGCACACATGATTAAGAATCACAAACAGACTGAAGTTCTGCTACTTACCCCTCCTGCTCTCTTGTTGCCCATGAACAGCAGCTCCAGGCCCTCCACATTTTTCCTACGGCCCCGCCTCCTCCTGGTGGGCAGGTCGGCGTCCAGTGAACCATTGGCTCTGTGTCCCGAGGGCGGGGCTTGCTGCAGCAACTCCATCTGGGCTTTGAGGGAGGGGTTTGCTACCAGGGCGCTGGGGAAGCCGGCCAATGAGGGAGAGGCCTTGTGGTGATGGTGCATACCCTGAAAGACAAGTCAGGTCAGTTTTAGTAAAAGAATTCTAATTTTTAACACAAAAAAATGTTGTGGTGAATTGTTTGGTATTTTGGTAGTACTAGCTGCTGATCAAGCACCTTGGTGAGGTCTATAGCTTGGCTCTGGGACTCGGTGGCAGCGTGGCTTTCTCTCAGCTGCGCCACCATCTCCATCAGGTTGCGTCTCTTGGCTGCCCTCTCCGCCTCAATCTCAATCTTTCTCCTCCTCCTCCTCCTTTGTCGAGGCACCGCCAGGCTCAGAGCGTCCTCCTGCAACATCAGGTTGACGGTTACTCCTCTTTCTAACAGTAGCAACTTGGACAATTAGCACTGATTATGTTGGCGGTATTCTAATGCTAGTCGACTTTACACTGTCAGAAAAAATTAGCATTAATGTTGATGTTATTAGTGCACCGACACTTACATGAACCTGTGGTGATAGTGTTTTATCTTCACTCCCACTGTACGCCGCGTGGATGCCGGCCATCGTCAGCTCAGCCAGGCTCCGCCTCTGCAGCGGGCTCTCGGTCGCCGTGGCTACGGCCGCTGTGGTTGCCGTGGAGCCGTGCCCTGGCAACAGGTTGCTGGGGAAGTCAAAGACGTGGCGTCTGTTGACAGGCCACTTGCCCTTCAGGACTGCCTCGCAGATGTTATCCATCCTGTTGATCATCACTCGGTCCTGAGCAGAGGACAAGAAATGTGACGGTTATTCTGTCAGGCTTTCTTCCTGGACACTGTAAGTTAAAGGCCCAAAAATATTCACATTCTCTGATTTGCGGTCAAGACAAACTCAATGTGTCGCTGCTGCACCTTCACCTGAATTTATCATAACAATTTGACTGGACTAATTCCTTCAGTACCCGCCAATCCGCAGCACCAAATGTCTCTTTAATGCAAAACACTCCTTGTATTCGCTAATACTTTCCAATCACTTCTGCCTTGCTGTTTTTATGATCCTGTTGAGCTACTGTCAAGTAAACACTTCCTGACCAGATGTTTCACATTAAAAGCTTTCCAGTGGTTCAAAAGGAATGATCCCTTTCTTCCTGGTACACATTTAATACAAGGCTGCTTCTGATTATTTCCCTGGCCAATAAAATATCAGGACATTGTGTAAAAGCTTATCAGAATTCCTCAGAGCTCAAGTTGACATTTTAAAGGTCTTGTTTTGTCCAGCTTCAGTACAAACCCAAAGATAGTTCTGTTTGTTATGACAGAGGAATTAGAAAACTTGAAAATGGGCTCATTTGGAACCCAAAGAGAAGCTGTCATTTTTTGCATTTTCTCTTTATAAACTGACTTATTTGATCAAAAACAGCCAAACAAGAAAACTGTAGGTGCCGAGTTGTGTATTGGAGAACTCTGCACTGCTGAAGTTACCCCGTGAGAATTTATTGTAAAGGCAATTCCAGCACCACACGATCATTACCTGAGCTTTATATGTCAGTGCTCATTATTTGAGACTCACCTTAGGCCAGAATGAGAAGGCATAGGCTCGGTCCTGTAAGGCCTGCAGGGCTGAGGTTTCTGGCAGGTCGTCGGGGCAGAACCCATCCCTGGTTTCGTCTCGGGCCGACGTGCTCAGAGACGCGATGCTCTCCTCGTCGAAGTTCTTCTGCTCTGACGCAGCACTCGCTGTGCGGAGAGAATCAAAGTCACGTTGCAACTCTTAATTAAGAAGAGCCTCCGAATTGTTATCAAGGGATCCAAACTCATTTTATTCTCTCGCCCCTGGAACTGAGGCTCATTAAAACACTGACGAGTCATGAGGGGAAACACCAGAAATAGGCCTGTGACCGAGTGTGGGGTCAGCAATAATGGGGGCCGGCAACCAGGACAAATAAATCGCTTAACAAAAGGGATTATATTACACAAAAGTACAGTTAAATTAAGACATTTGAGAAATCTGTGCTGTGTGGAAGCTGCAATTAGACCTTCACCTCATCTCTGCAACAAATCCAAAACCAAAATTATCCCTGCTGAGATCAGTGACTCTGACTACCTCCGCTAAAGAAAAAAACTGGCCCATACCTTCAGCCTGAGAGGATTTCTCTGATTTGTCGTCTTCATCCAGTCTCTCCTCCTCTTCCTCCTCAGGGCTCTTCTCTGTGTCAGCAGACTTTGGAGATTTAGGAGACTCTGGGTTCTCCTTCTCCTCTCCATCTTCCTCCTCTGCAGGCTTTTGGCCCGACTCTGCTTTAGGAGGAGAGTCCGGATGCTCTGGGAGCTCGGTGGTCGTCTCCTTTTGGTCGGTGCGAGACTCAGCAGGACTCGAGCTGCTCTTCTCTTCAGTCAAGTCTTTGTCTTGGTCATTTTCAGGTTTCTTGTCTTCCTCTCCACTCGGCTCCCCCTTCTGCTCTTCCTGCTCCTCTTTCTCTGCTTTTGGCTGAACCTCCTCTTCTTTCTTAATCTCCTTCTCTGGTGAAGCAGCAGTTTCATCCATCACTTCTCTGACCTCTCCCTCATTTTCCTTCTGCTCTTCAGGAGCTTCAGTCTTGGTACATGGAATGTCGTTGGCATCTGCCCCCTCTGTTTCCATTTTCACCTCCGTCTCTGCTTTCCCCTCCTCCACCTTCACACCTTTCCCTTCACCCTCCTCCTCTTTAGCCGCGTTAACAGCAATTTTGGCAGCAGCTGTAGCACTCGCCATCTCTGCAGGGGTGAGGAGTGGAGCAGAGGTGGTTTCTGACGCTGCCATCCCAGCTTTGGTGATCTCTCCCATGCCGACTCCGGCCCCCCGCTGGCTAGTAAAACCCTGATGGGCCTCCAGGAAGGCCAAGGTAGGGTCATTCAGGATGTGATAATCAGTACGGCTCACTCCATGCTTGGAGGCTCCCAGGAGGAGGTCTCGGTCATGGCGGCCGCACTCCCACCACTCAGGGAGGTCTGGAGAGGGCTGGCAGAGCTTGAGGCGCTCAGAGAGCAGTGGATGAGGGAGGACCTGCTCTCGGATGCGACGGAGCAGCTCGATGCGGTACAAGGTCCGAGAGGCACGCTCCTCTGTGATGGGGTCGATGATTAGGGTCGGGTCGGGAAGTTCTGATGAGAAAAAAGACACAGAGGAAATCCTTAGGGAGAAAAATCAACAAAATATAAAGATGCAAAGACACCTTTCTGCCGAGCAGTAACTTAAGCAATAAGCTGTTTCCATTCACCTGTTTCAGTCTTGATCTGCATTCTGCAGACCCGTTTACACATGGCAATGAATGAGTAGTAATATTTCTCCAAGCTCTCGTCTGTTTTCTTGTCCAGTCGAGCAAAGGCCCTGAACTGTGTCCAATCAAATTTCTGACGCTGGGTATCAAAGACGACTCCAAAGGTGGACACGACGCGATAGAAATCAGCCTCCTCACGACGAGTCCATCTGAGGAAAAGAGGCGAGATAAAAAAATATTCAACCACAAAATGTAATGCAGGACTGATTCTTTTTGATTCTTTGGTATATCTGCAGGCTGTTGTTGGGGTTATGTGTAACTGCAGGATGAAATTTTCCTTAAATGTTTTATTGTAGCTGCATACATTCACTGAGTAAACCTTGTATTTTGTGCAACCTTAAATGCAACGCTACCTTTGTCTTCTCTCCTTGTAGTAGATGGCTCCATCAGCCATTAGGGAGCTGGCGGTCATCACTGGCGACGCCTCTGGCATGAACTGTGCACCTTTGGCAAAGTAAGCGCCTCCTTTAGCCAGATACGGGCTTCCTTCTGTCATGTACACCCCCGCTCCATCTTGGATGTAAGCTGCTCCTCCTCCAGTTTCAGTCACCATGGCCATGGAAGGCAGGAACTCCCTGCGTCGGCGTCGGCGGCCGTCAGGTCGGTTGAGTGCCTCCTGGCGGAGCTGCTCCCTTCGGTTGGAGCGCTGGTAGGCCGTGATGAGGCGACGCAGACGAGCTGTCAGAGCCGAGGCTGCTGGCCAATAGAGACGCTCGCTGGAGCCCGAAGCTCCGCCCACAGCAGATGCACTTTGACCGTTTTCACCTGATTTAGCTACAAGACAGGAGAGACGAGACCATCAGTGTTTTAATGTCAACACTGGTCCTACATCTTATTTTACATTTTGCTCCTTGTTTGTTGGACCTCGTTGACATTTTAGCAGCTCTGTCCCTTTAGCGCTAACCGTCTGGGTTTTGGCTCGAGGAATGAATCACCTGACATTTCTGTTTTCAGGCAGAGGCGACTCATTTGTGTACAAAACTCATTTTGGATAATTACATTTTTAGTGTCCTTTGCCATTTTTGCAAATTTTAATACACTTGTCATTTGTTTAAATGCTAAAAGACCTGACTTGGTGGACAACGTTTGTGGGTTTTGCATGGTTATATTGGGCTGTTTATATCGACGTGTGTGTTGATTTATTGCCCGACACACTCATGTTTGAAACCTCCTGAACTCCCAATTAAGAATTTACACTTTACCAGAAACTTATTGAATAACTCTGCTATTAAAACATGTTTCACCATCTCCCTGTTTTTCTGTGTAGAGCCCAAGTTTACCTTCAGTCTCGCCCTCCACTGTGTCGTCTTTGTCGTCCAGTGGAGAGTTGGTGAAGTCGTCCAAGTCATCTTTGAAAGGCATGCGTAGCGGCTTGTACTCTGGATCCTCCTCCTCACTGCAGGGACAAGTAAGCAAGAATTTACTTTTTGGAAAAACTGGAACATTTTGTCTTTGTTGGATGTAAAGTGCAATCTGTTTGAGAATTTAAAGGCCCTCAAACATTCTGAGCACCAACTGAGGTTAAATAGAGTGGAAAATGGTCGAGGAAGCTAGTGGAAAAGGCATTACAATTAGACTAATCAAAACCAGAGATACAGGCTTAAAGGGAAGAATAACACTCGAAGGACGGAAGAGTGAAGAGCGGCTCTTTGGTCAGTGAAACCTGCTCTCTTACCCCTCAACACCATCTGCCATCATGTCAGAGCCCCTCTGCTCAGCGGCGATAGCTTTGGCGTCTGGCATGCCCACTCGCTCCAAGAAACACAGGGCGGGGTCGGCTCGCATGGAGTTGTACTTCTCATAGCCTGAAGACGAAGAGAAAGAAATGAGAAAATACAGACAACTGGAATTCACGCCTGAAGGTTCAGGAGGCTATAAACCGGATTTCGATCTGTAACTAGTCAAATTTGCCTCGGAAAGACCAAAATGTTATTAGTCAACACACACACTCAGCTGAAGGCAAACTCCTGGAAAGAAAGGTGAGAGGAAAAAAAAGTTGTGCTTTCTAACTCACTTCTAGACAGACGGGACTCTGCACAGTCCAACACACACATACAGTGAGCACACGCACACACAGCATCCATATTAAATGAAGGAATAGACAAAAACAGCAGCAGAAGGGCAGACCCCAGGAGCCAGCTGCTGACAAGACAGACAGCCTGTGTGTGTGTTTTTGTGTACTCGCCTCCGTTGTGCACGTGTGTGTTCGCGTGTGAGTGTGTGTGTGTGCTTATCCAAGTGAGCCTGCAGGTGCTCATTTGTGTCAGAGGGAGAGGAGGGAGGATGAAGAGGAAGAAGTGTGTGTGTGTGTGTGTCATGGAGTCTGTGAAAGTGAGCTAGTGGGTGTGAGAAACTGTGCGAGTGTGTTTGTCCGTTAGGAGCATTCAGGCAGAACAGATTAGAATGTGCAGATCCTACTGAGACACATCGGGAAGGAGAGAGAGAGAGAGGGGGAGAGAAGATGGAAGGAATGGGAAGAAAATGCAGAGGAGCATGTGAGGTGAGGGGCAAAAGGAGTAAAAAAATAAGGAGAGGGGAAGGAAATGTGAGAGGAGGGGAGGCAGGAGGGGAGTGAGGAGGTAACAGAACCACACCGCCTCTTTTTAACCTTTCATTCATCCCTCCTTCCTTCTTTCTCTCCATCACATTTCAATTAGGAAAGATGTGACGCATTGTTCCTAACCGTCACACACACAGCTCTGCCTGCAGCCAAACGTTAATCATCGGGGCCTTTATAGGCCATCACTCTTCTGTGTGTGTGTGTGTGTGTGTGTGTGTGTGTGGCATTGTTTTGTGTGCCTCTGTGTGTGTCTGCATACAAAGCTCGGTGTGTACATGTGTGTGTTAGTCCCCCCGAAGGGCCTCCCTGGTGAATGAGGATTATGATTAACTATGGGTGAGCCCTTTTGTATTCCTGTGTGTGTCTGTGTGTGTGTGTCCTAATTGAATCATAGAAGGTGGCAATGATGGAAAAATTATGACAATTATGCCAAATTAATATGAATGAGCGTCTCCGTCCGCAGCACACACACACACATGAAGCTCTGCCTGTCACCGGGAGTCGCTCTCAGACACTTGTGTGCAGCTAAAGGTGGGTCACCTGGAGATTAATGCAACATTCACAAACAAGCAGCTCCACAGTTAACAGGGAGGAAAGATTTAGTTAGGCGAGATTATCTCTGGTTACGACCACAACACCTGTAACACTGTGCACGTGCGCACACACTCGCCGCCAGTGGTGAGACCGGCCATCAATCACATCCCAACAGCACACTGAGCCTGCCAGCTGCGTACCGCCATCGCCATAGCAACACCAATCAACTGGTGGCAGCAGAAGTGGGTGGGATGTGTTCGTGTGTGTGTGTGTGTGTGTGCGCTCACCCAGTTTGATGGCGATGGGTTGGAAGCCACCAGAGTGTCTGAAAGGTGCTGACATGTTATCTATGTGTGTGTGTGTGTGTGTTATAGCTTCTATGCTGGAAGGATGTGTGTATGCAGGGAGGGTGACGTTAGGTGTCCGTTACCGTGTTTGAAGACGCCGATGAGCAGGGATTTGTCGGCCTCGCTGTCCCACCAGTCGGCTGGGACCTCGGCGTGGAACGGCTGGGGAATCCAGATATCCAGCACACTGTGGCAGAAACAAACAACATCACATCACTGATAATCAAACTAAACTGTGTGCGTGTGTTCAATTTGCTCCAGAGCAGCATCAGTCTTGTATTTCAACTGTGAACAGAGAAAGAGGAAAGAGCTGAAATCTGATTATGAGCCATTTGTGTCGGAATCAGATTTTTCAAGCTGTCAGCTGCCAACCAGGGACAAAAACAAAATATTTAAGAAGCATTAATGTAAATGCAGAGTTATGGTCTTGTTTCCTTAAGCTGTGCAGCTGCAACTTTGATATCCTCTACGTGTCTCCATGCTATGAGTAAACCCAAATATTCCCCCCTTCCTTTTTTTTTTTGCACTGAGCAGTGAGTTTCGGCAAAACGCAGGAGAAAGGAATAATGATCTAAACAGGAAGTACTGCTCGCTGGCATCTGTTTCGTTGCCATGGAAAGGTCAACTCAGATTTGAGAAACTGAATGCCAAAGGTGAAAAGGACATCAAGTGCGGAGTGGTGGAGTGTCACTGCATAAATTTAAGAGCTGCAGCACTATATCATCAAAACACACATTTGCCTGCTGTGTTGCCTGTTTATTCACACTGGATTAGATTTTTTATTAAATTTATATTCATTTATATGGTTTGTTTGGTCCCATAAAGCACAGCTTGACGACAGACTGAAACATGACGATTAGATTTTTTTTTGCTATGTCACATTTCCACAATGACTTCTCCACCATGTGTTCAACATGTTTTAAAACCTTATTTCGTCTATTTTTCAGTGCCGTCATGAGGACTTGTTAGCTAAATAGTAAAAAAGTACAGCAAGTAAGGGCAGCTGCTCATGCAGATTAAAATTCTGATTGCAGTCCAGCCTCGCTTTCCCATTCTGTACTACAGAATGGTCTGACTGCACAACACCATCATCCTGCTATCGTGGGAAAACACGGTCTGGTTTGTTTGTATTTCTTTAAACCAATCACAGTCATCTTGGGCTGAGGATGCAGATTTTTTAACATAATGATGGGTGAAATTGTTGTGGTGGAACATTTGCATGGAGGGAGACGAAAACTGCGATTGAAATTGATAATCTAACGAAGAAAAGTAGCAGGGCTGTGGTGCTGCACGGTCAAAATCCTCAGCAAAACTTGAAATTATCATTGTGGTAGGCTGCTAGCCTGGAGGTTATTGTTGTCGTTTATTGTAGTGAGGGAAACAATAACACGCAGATAGCAGAAAAGAAGGACAAATTTCTACATCCAGGGAGTCAGACTACTATCAATTCAGGATTTAGGAATGTGAGATATCTTGATAGAAGTTAACTCAACGTTATCCTGATGCCACCATCATGGTACCAAAACTTAGACTATGAGCTTGCCGGTGTCGCTCTAATCCATTATTTATTTATTTATTTTTAAATTACAATACTGAAACCAAACCCAGATATCTTGTTTGCTCATGCATATAAATAAACCGCGAAGAGTTTGAATGTGCAATTACTCTCAGTTCCTCGATCACTCGGCACCAAAACGGGGAAAAAAATAAATAAATAAATGGGGAAAAAAAAATCTCCATTATGGAAAAGAAAATGGTGTTTCCAGCTAGTTATGGAGAGAAAGGGTACAATGCACAATAGAAGCAGAAAGACAGAGGGTGACAGGAGGAGAGAAGGAACCAGGGAAACAGTCCCTTATCTCTGCAAACAGCAGCATGCCCGGCCTTGGCAACACACACACAAACGCGTGCGCGCCAAGACTGGCATGCTAAATCCCCCTGGCATATGTTGGCACGATGGCACCCCGTATGCTCACGTCTGGCACGCGCTGACAAACACACAACACAACACACAACACACACTCACAGGGGTCTGTCACAGTAGCCACTGAGTGGGGGGAGGGACCGAGGGGGGAAGGGGGGACGGCGGGAGAGATCAACATGGAGTGCACGTGCTCCACATTATAAATGCATTCACATCTGGGTGACGGGGTGAGGAGAAGGGGGGGATGGGAGGCGACGAGAGACTAAAGTGCACTGCAGAGAGAGGGAGGGACGGACAGATGGCAAGAAAAGTGTAGTGTGACGGAGAAAAAGATGGGAGGAAGCGGCGGAGGAGCTGTCAGAGCGAGATGAAGGAAACAAGTCAAGGTGAGCGACGTGTCCAACCTTCGCATCGCCGCCGCCACACCGCACCGCCGGGCCAAGCGCCAAATAGGCAAAAAAAACTTCTAAATAGGTCAAACTGTGATAAAAAAGCTCATCTCCCTTGATGGAGTAACTGTGTGTTGTGTCTGTCAGAATAGGAAGAACCCTGCCAAAGAGGCCACTAGAACAGACTGAAATACACTTTAGTAATAATTCATCACACGCTCATATAAATATCCATCTCTCAACTAACTTTCATGATGCTTCCAGTACATGAAGCCTCTCCACCGCCTTTCCAAGTGTATCTTGTATTCTAGGAAAATTACTCTGCTGATGTGAGGATGTATGTGCTCTTATGTCGGGTTATCACATCCTGAGAAAACGTTGGATGAAAGATCTGCATGTGGACAATAAAACAGAGCACGGCTTAGATGTCAGGTGCTGCTTTAAAATCTGCAAACTTCTATGAGATAAAGTGTCGGATTGGGTTTGATAAAAATGATGGCAACTTGGGCAGCAAAAGGCACAGAAGGAAAACGGAATGAGGACAAGAGAGAAGAGGAAAAAAGACCGTTCCTGTATGCAAAGAGAAGACTCTACTAACCTGGAGTCGCCTCCTTCCAGGATGCGTTCGGCCTGGTCTCCAATGACTTCTTGTCGCAGGTAATACAGCATCCTCACTCTCAGCAACACCCTGAGAAGCACGAGAAAAAGTTAGTGAAGCTGCCAGGTTTGCATTTTTAAAAATGACTAGTCACTTAGTCAGAAATAACATCTCATCTTTCCACGTTTCAAGATGACGCCCTCAAATTGCTAGTTTTACCGAGAGTCTCAAGATATTTAATTAACCGGTTATAAAAACAATGAAAAGCAGTAAAAACTCATGCATTCGAGAAGCGAGAACCAGAGAATGATTAGTGCCCTTGCTTGAGACAAGTAGGCCTCAAAGAACACACTGACCAGTCTGTCTAGTAATTCCGACATTTATCTTTTGCAATTAATTTGTAAAAAGACAAGCAGGTTATTTGTGAAACTCCTGCATAATGTCTCATCTGAATTATACTTCCTAAGCGCATGTGATATCAGCTGTTTCAGTACCAGAGGGAGCCTAATAACACAATTCACACTGGACTGATTTTACTGGGGTCTTAAAGTAAAGAAGAGGTGCAATTTGTTCGAAAGGGTGTGAAAAGGGTCTTGGATCTCTGATCTTAAATTACTCGGATGGAAAATGTCCTGAGGTTTTCTTGTGTAGAAATACTGCTTGAAAAAAACTATAATTCATTACTGCGTTTCGGCGTTTTCTACTACCGCTGTCAAAGGGACGGCCATATTCTCCAGATACAAATTACAGATGTTCCGCATCAGAATTTGCTCCGAGCGCCTCCCCCCAGTAAAATGAATCACTTCAGTCAGAGAGAATGAGAGTCAGATTTGATCTCCTGACACTGGAAATGCGGCTATCTGGGAGATCTGCTTCACTGTAAACATTTGTCACCAGATTTGTCACCAGGATTTAATGCCAGTAACAGCGTTTTGGAGCAGGAGACGGAGGAGGAGGAGATGAGTGGGAGGAGCAGAGGGGAGAAGAATTGAAAGGATGGAGCGGTGCTGGAAGGGAGGGAACAGAAAGTTTGGAGAGGCAGCGAAGAGACGGGGGGGAGGGTATAAAGACAGTCATTTGCAACTCATTCTGCAGTGTGTGTGTTTGTGCATCAATGGCATCACAAGTTGCAGTGTGTGTGTGTGTGTGTGTGTGTTTGTTGGCAGGCTGTGTGTGCTCATCCATCAATGTGCCAGGCCTGATTAGCCACACAACGCTGTGCTCCAGCCTAGCAGATGGCACCACATAATCACCCCCAAGTGTGTGTATGTGTGTGTGTCTGTGTTTGTGCGTGTCTTTCACCCACTTCCAACAGGTCTGCCTGCCTAGCACCTGGCCTGGCAACCGGCCAGACACACACACACACACACACACACACACACAAACAAACAAACTTCCCCCTCAAGAAGAAGGAGGAAAAAAAATCTTGGAATTGAATCTGGAGGGCAAGGAAGCATATCTCCCTGACGACAGGAGAGAGGGCTGACCACAGACAAATGTGTTTGTGTGTGGTTGTAAAGTCAGACTCAGAAACTCATCACACCTGCCACTTGTATCCACACCCTGGTTTTAAAGCCCCAAATCTATCCATACTAGTGTCATATAAACACACATTTCCTCTAAATGAACTGAACACAATAACACTTCCATAAAGTTTTCATTGCCCCCTGCTCTTGGCTACTCGGACCAAATTCTGCATTGTTCTGACGTTCAGTAGGGTGTTTTTTCATTACTGGATGACCAATAATGTATATAAAAGCTGAGTCTCTCTCTCTCTCTGTACTCCCTCTGTGGTCTCAAGCAATCTCCCGCCCACAACCCTATTTGATTGGTCACATTTCAAAGTAACAGCCAATCAACGCTGAAAGCTACCGTTTACAGACAAGGACAGATGATTGCTTTTGCAGAGCGAGCGAAACACCACTAAAATTGTTAAGAAACACTCGCAACCTTACACGAGCACGGCCATTTTCCAGAATAGTTCACCTGGTAGTGTCAGTGCAATCAACTTGTTTTGCTGATGGTGCTAGGCTATCACTAAGAGGTATACTGTGCCACTTAGCCTGTAGCTAACACCATCTGGATTACCGTAACATCTTTCTAAAGTGAGAATAACTTTAACGCTCCGTTTTAAGTGACAAACACGTCTCTCTAGCAGAGAAACAACCTGCAAAAACTGAACAAGACGAACAGCCACTGCCACAAATCAGGAAATTGGTTTCTTTCACAGCGGCTACGGCTATGCTAACAGCTAGCGACGAAGTTAAGAGGCAGCGAGATTTGGGCCTTAGTGGGCAAAAACAGGATGTAGTGAACAGAAAAATGTTTCCAGAACAGAAAAACAGCAGACATAACTGTAGGAGGCAAACTTAAATCTCAATCAATTGATCTCACAGCAAACAGGAGAGCGTCCTAGCATCATGTAACGCTCTGAAGTCTTCACTCTCAATTCTATCTTACATATTCAGCTGCAGTGATCAGTATTAATGAAGTAACCTAGCTATGAATGACAGGTTCTCTGCTATCATATGCTGCTAACATATAACATTTAATGCAAATCGGTTTGCCAATACCAGATTATCAATACTCAGTATCAGCATTAACCCAGGAACAACCATATCAATTGATCCCTACTGGCTACACGTGCTAGCCTCTAGCCTCCATGACATTTCAGGTGTGTATGAATGCTTGAGGGAGCCCTACTTGTTACAGTGGTGTTTCAGGTGTCTCTTGTAGCTATCCTCTTGCAGTAAGTGGTCAGGATTGCAGCTGGCCAGCCAATCAGCTCGCGGAGTCTGTGGAGGTGGGACCGGGGGCTTCCCCTTCTTGCCCTTCCTGCCCCGAGGTACCGGGGTAGAGAGACCTGGGAAGGTAAACGGAGAGAGAAGGTGGTAAGGAAATATTCAGAGGTTTCCACAAATGACAGTCTGTAAACCTTTCTGACACATCTCAAGGGTTATTTATGCGTTTTGTCAACACAAAGAAAATATAAATCTAATCTGAGCACTGATCTTTTGAGCCAAATGCTCTGATACAACCTATGACTGTAATTAACACCTAATTCTAACACCTACTTTCTCACCTGTCAGCCAGAGAAAGAGAAACTCTGGAGAGCAAATGAATTTCTATCAGGTGAACTGTCACTTAAGATATGGGTTATATCATTACCAGCTATGACAGCATGACCGTTAATGGTTTCACCTTCTGAGAAACCATTTCTATCGTGGAAAAATGTGATCCTAGAGACACCTAATGTAGCAGGAACCACCATAGAGGTGGCTTTTAGTAGAAAGACAGAGTGAATATATGACTGGATGTGCCACGCAATGTACTTTTTTACTAGCTACACCTGTAAGATTGAAGAAAAACAAGACAAAGAGCTTTTCCTTTGGGACTAATGTGATTCTGGACCCAGGACAGGGCAGAGAAACTTCCAAGTTGTTCAGTAAGTTCGTGTAATATTGGTAAACTGACAACTAAAGACAACATTCGACTCTGTGAGGGATTACATCACTAAGTTGGTACAGGCAATTACACGCCAACAGGGTGATCAAGACTCCAAAGTGGAAGCCCTGTTTAGTACACAGCAGTCATTTTCCAGTATACGGCAGCACTTCACACTTCATGATCCATCTCAGAGTAAACCACACATTTTTTTTTAACACACTTTGTTTATAGAGTAAAAATAGGAGACTGATCTATTGTTATGTTTGCAGCATTGATGTCCACATTGCATAAGCACCATTAAGCTGCTCACACGCCTGGTGCAGCCACTTTCACTGAATATAGCTCAAGTGTAGTGTTGCAGCGCCCGCTCGGGAAAACACTCGACATACATTACATGTTCAGTGTGGCCACGGGGTTACAGTATACGCAGCTATGTGTACAGTGTAATCAGGGATGTGTTACCAGAGTGATTGGTGAGTGTCTTGGTGGTCCCGTCTGCGCTCGGGGTGATCAGGTCCCAGATGAAGCTCTTGATGTTCTCGTCTCCGCGGTAATGCAGCAGGCAGTAGGCCAGGAGGGCTCTGCAGATGGTTTCAACGTCGGCCTCCTTCAGGGGGCGTTTGAATCGACCGTGAGCCAGGATGTCGCTCCACCTGCCCCAACTAAGGACGGAAAAGACCCCGTCAGTGTTTGCACTAGCTGAGCCTCTAACATACGATAGTCAGTGAACAATAGCAATTTAATTGCAGACAGCACTGTCCTTCTGAACATCACATCATTAAGTTTCTTCCTGAAAAAGCATGTTTTTTCTAGGTTGTCAGAACTAAAACCAGTCTTATGAGCACTATGACATACATGACGTTTTGTAAAATACTGTAATAAAGCCAGTGCAATTCAGTACAACTCTTAATTTTTGAATGCTAATTATGTAGAGTCTAAATTGAAGATGCTGTGTTTTTAGCTTTGTTTTAAGTGAACTAAACAAAATATCTGGCGCATTTCTCTTTACTAAATTGGTTCACGAATGCTTCCCTAAACTCTGGGCAATAATTACTCGACTCAGTCAGACACTACTTCATGTCTCTGACCCCGTTTCTTCATGACTACATACACAAATCCACATCATTTTGCCTCATAGCTCAGACTTCTATCAAACAAACACACACATGCACCGATGAGGGCCTGGTTCTCATTATACTGTACACTTTACCAGTCTGCTGACTTAACCGTTACTGGCACTCTAACTAGTGGCATCCCTCTGTGTGTGTGTGTGTGTGTGTGTGTGTGTGTTTTCATGGATCACAACCCACCACTTCCAGAGAGCAAGCGACCCTAGAGGCTGATGTAGTGGTCGGGATCCCTCAGACTGCCTTGTTCTCGACTAATTTTTTTTTTTTCTTTTTACACTGCTGCTTTCCAATATTCACTGAACCATGTGAACCAGTCTTGGTCTGAACCTTTTTAGAAAGGGTAAAATGGTGGGTGAGGGTGAGCGAGAGAGATGGATGATGGGAAAAGACAACAGAGCGCTGAGCGGAGAGGACAGGCCCAGTCAGACAGTGTGTTTTTGTGTCCTACAGCCTCAGGCCACGAGACTAGACTGTAACAATAACAACGCTGACATCTCACTAGCACCACTGTTCTTTCTTACACACACACGTCACGCAAGTCAGCCATGAAAATGGACGGGCTCGCCTGATAATCACTATCTGTGGTAAGTGTGTCACTTTGACTGTGTGCTGCTATCATATATGTTACTTTGCAGGCTGCGCAAGTAGAGGTTTGAGTTAAGATGAGATCCACATATTGCACATTTTTCCGTGCATCCCTATAAATAAATGCATCATCTATTCCCTGAAGAGAATCTGGATGCAATTTGAAGTTGAATTCTGCCATAAATGTGGAGAAAAAAAACGGCTGTAGAGTGAATTTCAGGGCCCTTCCTTTTAAAATGTGCAGATGAGACAGGATTAACATTAGTCAATTGCGTGTATGTGAACTAAACACTTGCTCTACGCTCCCCAAGGCCACTTTGTGCGCTCTAGAATAAGCATGCAGGGCCTCCGTTACTGTGTGTGTGTGCATGAGTGTGCTTCGCGGCAGCACTGATTAGTGGCTGTGTGCGTTGATGGCCTTGACTGCAGAGATTTCTGTCTACTAAATCACTCCATGTGCAGGTCTGCATCCATTACCTTGTGTGCTCTTTTACACACAAGCGAACACATTAACTGAGTGATGAGCTCCACCCGCCAGCATGACTCCACATCCACCACAACCTAAACTCGGCTTCCTTCTGCTTGTGTGTCCAGCTGCCTGCGTCACTGAGGTTTTGGTCCCCCCACAGTCGCAGTTTAACCTTCATACCTGCTCCCTGGAGAGGCTTCTAAATGAACTGTATTCAAGTTTGATTAATTTGTATTAATCTCAGCATCCTTTGATATTTCCTTCATATCCATCATCTGTTTTTAGTTTTTTTTTTAAGTAGTCTGACGTTTTGGGAGATGCACTACTCTGAAAACAGCCAGCAGGTCTCTGTCTCAAGGTGAACAAATAATCTAATGTGTTATGTCGTGCAGGGATGCCAGTGTCTTGTCATCACTGTGAGGCGGTCATGTGGCCAGCAGAGACCCCAGGAAGTCAGTGCGCCTTGTCAAGATCTAGTCCACTTAATACGTCCCTGTAAGCCCCCAGCTTGTTGTTTTAATGCTTTGGTTTTGGTACAGATTAAACAAACAGGATGTGTGTTAATTAGTTTTAGAGGCACTGGTAAGTGGATTTTTGGCTTGGACATATTGAGGCTAGCTGCTTCCCTTGTTTCCATTCTTTAAGCTAATTGTTTCCAGGACATCTTATTTTATATATATTTAACACTAGGCATTGATCAATATGACTTTTCAGGCTGATATCGGTACCGTAATTAAGGACACTGATAGCTAATATTTGTAACTGGTATAAGTTTGGAGTAAAAATGTAAATCTTGGTGTCAAAATCGAGAATAACACAAATTTTAACACAGAACTTTCATGAAACGAGTGTCAATTATGGTAAGAGGAAAATGTATCAGAGCCAATTGAGTACATTTTTAAATAAATGTATTATACTGGGAATGAATTTAAACAATAGCAACACCAATAACGGGAAAAAAAAATGTTGAATCCAATAATCTGTCAACCCTCCCATTTAATACACCAGCAAGTGATTTCAACCTTCACATGTAAGTCTCAGTAAGTAAGTATTTCCAAACAATCAAACTATTCCTTTAAATATTACTGTCAACATGTAGTTTCAATCAATCTCAAACCAATTATATTTCTCTAGAAAGGCTAGGCTCTTCCAAAAAAAAAAAAGAAGGAAAAAAAACTTTAATTTTGTATATAAATCAGTGATCAACCTTGTCAATTATCTTGTTTATGAGTAGGAAACATGAATACGTGACTGACCCGTAGACCAGCAGGTTCTTCTCCACTCTGAAGCACTCGGATCGGGGGTATCCCTGGGCTTTGTCTTGGGGCCGTCGTGGTTTGGATGAAGGCTTGCTCGGTTCGTCCTCGTCGCTCTCCAGCTCGGAGAACTCCAGCATCTCTTCCTCTTTGACGCTGCTGTAGTGGCGCGTCTGCTTCCTCACCCTCGGCGTGTCAATAACCAGCGTGTTCTGAGGACAAATTCATTGAAATGTTGAAGTTCGTGTACTTTTACGTGCTTGATCTTTCCTTCTGGTATGCGCTTTTTTGCCTTCTTCCCCAGAAACCTGGTTTAAGTTACAGATGGCCTGAAATCCACCCATAACAATATGCAAAGTACCTTCTGTTTTATTCCCCTGAAGTGGCCCATTTGTAAATTTCTTGTACGTTCTGACTTCTATGACTAGTGTGAACCTTGTGAACACATGACACCAAATCTGATTAATTGGATATTTGGCCCTGCGTTTCATTCCTGATACTGAGAAATTTGCTGCCCAGCTCAAACATAAACTGGCATTAATTATGTTGTCTAATGAATTAGATTTTTGTTCAATTAATTTGATTTTCCCCCCCTCCTGCAATCCCATTAATATGCGCAAACAGGGCAGTAGTTAGTTCCACAATTATCACAGAGTGCTGAAGTCATTTCCATTTTAACATCAAACAATAAGAAATCCCAGGGGAGCTGCCCGTATTCATGCTCGCAGAGCTGGATTAAGTGTTCCAGTGGAGGGCCCTCCACAAGAGCGGGAGGAGAGGGAAGAAGTCATCAGGAGAGAGAGAAACGCACAAAGAAGAAAAAAGAAGCAAACGATATAGAGAGGGCAGGAAAGCGGCACTATAAAGATGCCAGTTAGCAGAGCGCTCGATGTGTAAGAATGTGACGGAGGTTTGCGCTTCTGTGTGTGTGTGTGTGTGAGCGCTAGCCTAAGTGATATCTCTGTACCCTCCAGGCATCTGCGCTCTGTTAAGTGGAGCTAAGCAGCTTACTCTCTCTCGCTCAAACACACACACACGAGAGCAGGGAAACATGGGTAATTAAGGAAGAGAGGAGATTCCCAACTGTCAATATTAATCTCTCTCTCCCTCTCTCTGCGCTTCCCTCCTGTCCTTCCTGTCTCTCGCTCTCAGTTCGTCTCACGTTCTTCCTTTTACCTTGTGGTGATAGCACTGACTAATTACCACTGCAAGCCCCCTTTCCATAAGGGGACACCACCAAGAGCCTTTGTATGCATTAAAGTATTTAGATAAATGATGTGATGGTTCCCTCTCTGTGGGTTTATAGCTCTTTTGTGTGTTCTTGGGTGTGTTTTAGAGTGCAGACATTAATATTTACAGTACGTAGGGCTTCTGATTAATTTTTTCACTGGTCGCGCCACCACTTGACTTTATCGCACAGTTAAAACTCCTCACTTGCTGAATATCTGCACATCGAGGAAAACTAAAATTTAACGATGTTCTATAAATGCTACTGATAGCTGCAGACAGGTGTGTAACCAAAAATTACTTGGAAAAAGAGTGAAAAGCGACATTCTAGTGGCAGATTTTTCTACAATGATTTTTTTCCCTAGCAGAGTGCTTTATTAAATTTAAAAAACTGCATTCAATCACATTCACATAACTGTGGGAAGCCAAAATCATGATATCAATTACTATTCATTCAATTTTGCAGGCCTATTGCTGTGTTAGCCGTAGTAATTGAATATACTCCTTTTTTATTATTATTTCCTTCACTGGTTTAGCTGGTTTCTCCTTGCCTGATTATCAGACGCTGGACATCTCCTTTCCACCAGCCACCTCCTATTTTGTTTTATTAAATCATCAGTTACATGTCAGCCTGCAGAAACAGTCCGACAGAACAAAGGGAAGAAATAAAAGTACGACATTCCACCATCATGGCTAACGCAGTAGCTGCCCGCGTATGTAGTTACCCGTCCATTGATGGCGTCCATGTCCAGCTCAGCCTTCTTGGCCCATTTCTGCCAGAAGTCTGGATCCTCCAGAGAAATGTCTGTTCGGTTACCCGTTGCAACAAAACTGGCCTGCAGACACAGAAACAGAGGAAAACACGTTGGTAATTATATCTAAAGCTACAAACACACCACAGGCTGTAAATACAGCGCAAAATAAACAAGTAAATCTGGCTGAGGAAAGGTTTTCACCTTAGCGAAAGTAGAGCCTTTGCCCTCTGACTCAATAGTGATGGTGTGGGTTCGTCTCTGGAGGATCTGGTCGATGTCTTCCTCACAGAATTTCGAACCTTCGTCTTCCTCGTCCATTAGAGCTCCGTACGCTCCTTTTCTCAGCAGGTCCTCAATCTCCTTCTTAGACAGCTGTTGGACCTGGACAAGAAGTGAAAAACATTTAATTTCATTGGCTTACAAAGACAGCAGGGAAACAATGCAACCAACACATGGTGTACAAAGGAAAGAAAAATCGATCTTGAGTTATTGACGTTGACACTGGATGTGTGTTATGCTTCTCACCCCACTGTTGGCGTTCTCTCGTCCGCTCATGCTCTGGAGGACGGCCTTGTCGAGCCCCAGCTTCAGACTGGCCTTGTCGAACATCTCCCTCTCGTAGCTGTTCCTGGTGATCAGACGGTAGATCTTGACTGCCTTGGACTGGCCGATACGATGACACCTCGCCTGAGCCTGGTGGAGAGATTCAGGAACACATTGTTAGATAGGGTTAGGTTTTTCTGTTCAGTCTGTAGGAGTGTATTCAGCTGGAGTGCTAAGGTTACAGCAGAGGAATAATGATATGGTCCAGTGAACCAGAGCTAAATGTGGTTGGCAGAGTCAATACATCCAGCAGACAGTCTGAACTCCAAAACAAGGACTCAAATACCATCTAGAAATCACCAGAATCACTATGGAGACAACAGCGTGCAGGGGAAACTCTGTGTGGTTCGTACCTGGAGGTCATTCTGGGGGTTCCAGTCAGAGTCAAAGATGATGCAGGTGTCTGCTGCAGTCAAGTTGATACCGAGTCCTCCAGCTCTCGTACACAGCAGGAAGACGAAGCGGTCAGAATCAGGTCTGGAGAACCGGTCGATGGCTGCCTGCCGCAGATTACCACGAACTCTTCCATCTATACGTTCATATGGGTATCTGGACACAAAACAGGGGGACAGGTGTGGCATACTTTCACTAAATTTGTGTTCCTTTACATGAACAGTCAACACTGTAGTGGAGGTGTTTGAAGGCAACTGTAAAGCTTGGTGTAAAGCCAATCTGGGCATATTTTACTGGATTTAAAATGAGTATGATTGAATGCAGATCCTTTCTTTACTCTGCTGTGTTTTATCCACCGCAATCTGCTGCTGAAAAGCTGCTCTGCTTTCTGTCAGTCGGGTTGTAAAGTTCAGCATTTCAGTGCATATGCGAGAGATTCAGTGCAGCTCTAACATGCAGGCTGTCAGATACACAGATTCATTAAGCTTTCTGGATCATGTCATCGCTCCTCTTTCTTTCTTATTATCAAAGATTAGTGAACAGAAACACTGTGCATGCAGATTTTCATTTTTAACTAGCTGATAGCTGTCCAGTTAACAGCAACTCCAGCTAAAATGGCTAACATGGTCAGCAACAGGCTGTATCAGCATTAATTAACATTAACCGAGCATAAACTGATGACAGGTCAAAATTAAAATTCTGCCTAAAATGCTCTGTGCTGCATTTCTGCACTCAGCAAAATAGTCTTTTGAGGCAAGAAGCTCGACTCTGTAACCCCACTGAACAATCACAAATGGACCGAGCGTTTCCAACAGAATGACATGTCTGCGCCCTGATTGCATCAAATCAGTTTCAGGAGTTGCATTCGCACAGTTAACATTTCATTCATGTCACGAATGAACGAACAAATTCAGCTTAGAAACTTTACAGCTTTGAACCAGGACCTCCAGTTTTTCCCAATCAAGCTGCTCATGAAAAATAAGGTGTGCCAAATTTAGCAGGTTACAGCTGTTATTTCACTGTGCCAGATACATATTTAATTAACACTGCACAGTTTCTGCTGCTACTCAAATAGGACTGAAGATAAGGTTCTATATCATCTCATTTTCAGGTCGTAGCTTGAGTTTGCACTGGACAGCTGTGCCATTAGGGTAAATGCAAGTGTTGGATCGGAGTCAGGATGAGCAGAAGGGCTCAGATCGGAGCCATAAACACTGTAGCGATAAACATTTGTAGTTATAGAGAAAATACTAGTTTGTATTATAGTGTTCTCACCGTTTCTGGATGAGGTAGTCCTCCAGGATGTCCAGACAGCGAACCATCTGACTGAACACCAGGACTCTGTGTCCTCCTGCTTTTAGTTTGGGCAGCAGCTTGTCAATGAGCACCAGCTTGCCGGCTGCCTGGATCATGGCTTGCAGGGCCATCTCCGGCACGTCTGACCTGCCGCCGTGGGAGTCCCTGAACTCCTCAATGATCTTCTCTTCGGCTCCTGGAAAAGAGACGATTACAAGTTAAAGAAAACATACTAGTTTAATGCAACAGAAGGATCTGGAAGAGCGAGTATGCACCATTAATGAGGTAGGGGTGGTTGCAGCATTTCCGCAACTCCATCATGGTGTTGAGGAGGTTGGGGACACTGGCGGCTCCTCCTCCTCCACCTCCTCCTGCACCTCCTTTGGACAGGAAGGAGAAGTTCTTCTCCAGAATAGCACGATAGTATTTCTTCTGGATGTTGGTCAGCTCCACCTGAGAACAGCAATAGTTCAGTTAAGTTTTTTCACTTGAATTAAACTGTGGATGCTGGATTAATGAGTTTTATGTTGTCCAGAGTTCTGAGACATGAGTCCTACCTCAATGATGGTCTCCTCTTTGGGGGCCAGGTTCTTCTCAACGTCCTCCTTCAGTCTTCTCAGCATCATGGGCTTCAGAATGCCTTGCAGTTTCTGAACCTGATACACAAAATGCCAATGTTACTGGAAAGGGAATTTAGGAAATGTGGGAAGTTAAAAAAAATATTTCCCATCCCCTCCTATTTCCGCAGCACCGAATGGGTCGGCCTGTTACCTGTTCTTCAGTCTTAAGGTCTCCAAATTCAGTCATGAATGTCTGTTCAGACGGGAATCTCTCCGGCTCCAGGAAGTTGAGTAAGCTGAAGAGCTCCTCCACAGTGTTCTGGAGAGGAGTTCCTGTCAACAGAACTTTGTGCTCCTGGAGGAGAAAGTGGAGACAGGAAAGACATATTTAGAGTTTCTAAAATTGAAATCAGGATGTGCCTACAGGACTTTAACCCCTGAAGAGGAGGAGGGAGGGATTATAGTAACATGGCACAGATACTGGGCTAATTCGTCCGTCTCACAACTGCTCTCAAATTTCTGCAAGACTTAAAACAAATCCTGCCAGACAAAACATATTTTATTTCTATTTGTGCTTCTGTGTGCCAGGAAACTGTAAGCAAATGCAACTTCCTAATTACTTTATTCCTCATGTCACAGCCACCCCTTTGTTACAAACAGAAACAACTCACCATGTCCATCATCTTGAGTCCTTCCAGTAGTTTGCAGTTACGGTTTTTGAGGCGATGTGCTTCGTCGATCACCACACAGCGCCACGGGATGCTGCGAAGCTCTGGACAGTCGGCCAGAATCATCTCAAAGGTTGTGATCACCGCGTGGAACCGATACACTCCCTTTATTATCTTACCCTGGAGCGACAAAGAAAGAGGAAGAGCATGAAGGTCAATAAGAACAGTGTCACCGGTTCATTTATTATCGTACCCTGTGGATCTGTGAAAGAAACGGTTAGTACTTTCATCTCATAAGTAGAGGGTATTCACTGTGGGCCGCAGCAAATCCATAAATGTGGGAATAAAAGCCGGGAATCACACTGTCATACAAGATAAAGTTGGGCTTGTGGTAGTCCTATCATGTGTAGTTAACTCACTGCATCCTGGATAAGCTCAAAAATATCTTGGTGGCATTTGTTAAGTTTTTCAAGCTGTTTTGAGTCAGATAGCAGATACGACAAACCTCATCATATCATCAAGGTCTGTGGGAATCTGCCTGGAAATGTCCCATGAAGACGGGACAGAAAAAAAAGAACACAACGTCCCTCCATCGTGACCTTGAGGATTACCTCAGCCTGGATTAGAAACAAGCAGCTACAGAGTACGCTGCTACCGTAGCTTATTTTCTTCATGGGCTCTCTATAGCGAAGGTTACACTAAGAGTTGGTAGCAGCATTGTGCAATAAGAGCTTACAGTATATGGCTTACAGCTAGAGAACTGTAAAGAGCTTATACAGCAGAGGAGCACTGTCCATCCCCAGCTGGCTGAAGATTTCCCCTGACTGAGGAGGTGTTCAGATCTGCTGACTGTCTCACACAACAGCATCTAGTTTCTTCCACTTACTGTATATATACTAGATCAGGAGTGTTCAATCCTGGTCCTCGAGGGCCACTATCCCACATGTTTTAGATGTTTCCCTCTGATCATTATCAGGCTTCTGCAGAGCTTGAAGATGAGCTGATCATTTGAATCAGGTGTGTTGGAAGAGGGAAACATCTAAAACATGCTGGATAGTTGCCCTCGAGGACCAGGATTGGACACCCCTGTACTACATCCTCAACCTATTTCTCATACAGACACAGTGGAATCAAAAAGAATGAAATTAAAGTTCCAATCTTTGTCTGTTTTTAATCTTCAGTCATGTCTTGTTGCATGCTAAATATGTCAAAAACTACAAACACAACTCCCTCTTTCTTTCTCTTAAGATGAACAGAACAATACTTTTTGTTGACTCATCTGTAACCTAAATTATTGAGCTAACCCATCATGTAAAACCACACTCGACAGTGACATCCTAGCAGGCCACAGAAGTGTGGGTGAGCAGCTCTGCGTCACGCTGTATTCACTGAGCCACACCCACTTTGAGCTATCACATTGTCCAGTGGATTTCATTTAAATAACTGTAGCAACTAAACTCTGTCCGCATGTTGCAGAAGCTGAAGACACAAACTTTTCCTTCACTGTTACTGAAAAGCCGCACAGGAAATAGTAAATCCTGGAGTCAAGCTAATATTAGATTTTAAAAACAGATATTCATCATTTAGGTAAAACAAGTAAAATAACTTTTTGGCAAATCAATGCAGCATTTACAGCAGATTTTCACAATTAAAGCCCCACTATGTTCATTGATTAAACCCCTAAAAACTCACCTCTGTGTATCAAAGTTATATATTTAGAGCTTTTATCTGCAAAATAATCCCGCTCTGCTTTAAAATCTCTTACACATAACTCTACACAGTTGAAGTCCCTGCCTCTCATGGCGTCCGCCCCTCTGCAACTCGCTGCAGCTTAAGCACACCAGCTCACCCGCAACTCTGCTTCAACGCTGTGAAACCGCTCTACACTACACACAATGTCAAGTTGCAATACTGGAGTAACTTAGCCATATAGAAGAGCAGTGATACATAAAGTCTCCCTCTACAAGTTGACAGGATTGGTTCATTGGGTTTGTTGTATATGAAACCTTGGAAACTGAGAGGCTGTCACCTGTGCACTGCAGTTTTACAGTGGAAACACTCAGTCATGGTGCTGGCTGCCTAATTCACTCATTATGCGTCTCTCAACATGTGAAAAATAACAATATGGACAAGATAACAAGGTAAAAAACTTGATTCTCACTGGTGAAATGTGCACAAAAATTCCTGTGCATCTCTTGTGCTGCTGGGCAAGTGTATCCGGCTATTTTTCAGTGTTATTCTTACCTGGAGAACTGATGAATGTACTCATGAATTATGCCAAAATAGCACTCACACTTTGCAACTGGGATGTGACATGTCAACCAATGCATGAATATTTCATGACAGTCATATGAATAATTGCTATAATACTACAATATACCTGCATAACTACATTCTAAACTTAGCAGATATATGATAAATGTATCTTAAAAGTCGGTCCTCTTCGTGACGTTTTCAGGGTCTATCAATTTAAACTAACAGCAGCTCAAATAATCCCAACAAAAATCTCAACAAAAGGGGGTTCAGTAGCTTCGTAAGGGGAGTTTTTGCCCCCCGTGTTATTTCCTTTACCTGTGCATCTCTGTAGTACATCTCATAGGCCTGGATGGTCTTGCGACTGGCCTGGCTGCCGTGGTAAACCACCGCGTTGAGCTCGGTCCAGGTCTTGAACTCTCTCTCCCAGTTGGGAATGGTGGAGAGCGGGGCGATGACCAGGAACGGCCCCTCAATGCCCTTCATGTACATCTCATAGAGGAATGTAATGGACTGGATGGTCTTCCCGAGACCCATCTCATCAGCCAAGATACAGTTACGTCTGCGGAGGACAAATGATGTGAACAGAGTGAGAGGCAGGAACCGATGGATTTCCCATTATTTGTCATTTGTGTACACTGTGGCCCTGATATAAAATTCCATGACTTTCACATGACTCAAGTCAATAAGCTTCCATGAGCTAAAAGATTTTCCCTTCTGGTTTATTAATGCTGCTTTTCCAAACGGGTGAGGCGGTCCGTTTTCCACTCCAGTGATCTAATGCAAAAAACGTGGGAGACAAGTTGGAAAAAAACTCGGCGCTATATCGCTGGAAAAGTGACCAATTTGTCATCCTCGGAGATTTGACTGAATTCCATGAATATGTGACTGATATTCCAGAAAATCCACGACTCGTATTCACCTTTAAGGACAGCAGACTCGGGTTTAAAAGTGCTCAGACTAGAATTCAATTCCATCTGTGCCGTCTCGCGGATATGTTTGTCTAAAAACTCTTGTGGTACCATCAGCGCATACATTTCAGGCATGGATGGCGCCAGTGGGGAAACTTAAACAGCAGTATGCCAGAGGGCCACTTAATGTTCACTTTAATGTCCACTTAAGACTATTAAATGAGGTGCTATCACAGGCGCAGGCTGACAGTAGCAGTTAGGGACTAATTCTAACAAAATACAATTAATGGTGACTTACGAGTTGTACCAGTTGAAGGTTAGCCAGTTGAGGCCTTCGAGCTGGTATTCCCTGAGTGCGTTGCCGTTCCTGTATTCCCTGGAGCCCTCCAGCTTTTTCCAGTCGGCTGCAGGAGGCCGATCCTAAACACAAAGAGAAGTTATTTGGGGTTTTTAAACCAGACAGAGGCTTATTATTCTTATTAAATCACTGATGTTAAAGTATGCCGATTTGGTGGGTAACTGGGTTCTTACTCACTTTAATGGTCATGTGTAAAGCTGATAGTTATATAATTAACCCGTTTACTCATAGCTTCAGCGGTCTTTTAAGCAAAAATGACAACTTCAAGCAGCTCAAATCTGATGATTTGCTTATTTTCTTTGCATCAAAATGAACAGTTTTCTGTAACAGGACATAACTATTGGAGTTTAAATCAGAAAGTTCTTTAAGTGATGAAGGATTCAGATCGAAAACAGCTTAATGTTAAAACAATCCTAAGCTGCTAGTGGTCTATGCTGAGACAGTGAAATGCAATTTGGGATGTCAAGTCAAAAGTTTAAAATCTTATCAGAGGCAAAGATTCAGCACAGTTTGTAATCCTATATTTTAAAACACAGTATTTCATCTTGCATTCCAAATCATAGCGGGTTAAATGGCAGAAATACAACATTCATGTCTCACAAAGTAATTTACGAGGAATGTAAGCTTGCATTTGGACAACACAGAGCCTTGCCAGGTAAAGTCACGTTGCAGCAAAAGTTGAGCCTGGTTCAACTTTTTCTTTTCTGACAGATGACCCTGGGTGTTTTGGCGAAAGACCAGAGTTAGCACCTGTGCTGCGATGACAGACACCGTTTAAATGAATGACAAGGCTACGTCTTTTCATGCAGTCTTAGGAGGGTTTAGGAAAGAGAGGGGAAGCTGTTTCGCAAGTCTTTCAGCAGTCTTATAATCTTAAAGGAATGCTTAGTTTTTGAGGAACTTCTAACCAACAAAATTATTGGGCTTCATCTTCCGAGTAAATGAATGTCTGCTGCAAATGGTCCAAAACTCCAAATGACCATCCCTCGAGCCATACGCCAGGCTAAAAATAAAACCGCCTCCAAACCCTGCCGCTGTATGATGAAGCATTTCCAATATGGCCCTTACGGAGAAACAGTAGGCAGTAGTTAAATAGATGGACAGAGGGCGAGGAAGGGAGTGATGGAGGAAAAGACCACAGCCAGTCAGCTGCTTCTGTTCAGCATTAAACACACTGTTAGTGGTTTGGCCTGGCCACAAGAGCAGGGCGTGTGTGAGTGTGTGCGAGTGTGTAAGACCACAAGAACGTGGCCCTGTGGAGAGCAGTTAAGGGAGCTGTAAATCTGGAGGAGGAAGGAGCCGCCAGCAGGCGAACACACACAAACACACTCATGCACACGCACAACTGGGAGGAGGCTGGAAGACAGACAGCACCCAAAGAGCTCCTCACCACTCTCTTAGTGTTGGGTGTGCGTGCTGCGATGCGTTCGTATTCCTCTATCTTGGACTGGTCGATGTCGGCCTTCAGCTCCCAGGTGGAGTCTTCATAAGGCAGACTGCACCACTTCACCAGATATAAGGTCACCGTCTGCACACAGAAACAGAGGGAGGTCTGGTGAGTGTGTGCGTGGAGAGGGAAAGAAGAGAGGCTCAAACCCATGAAAGAGATCAAAGCACCTCTCCGTTTTCATCTGTGCTCTCTGAAACGTCCAGGACACGGTCCACCTCCACATAGTCTGGGTTAAAAGGCTCATCGTCCATCTGGAGAGAAAACAAGTGGGGTTTTACTCTTGGCGATACGATATAAAGACATATTTAATGTGCATTTAATTTAATCTGAGCATTACCGATTTATCTGTGTCCTTTAACTGTCAGTGTATAATAGTGTATAACTGACAAAGCAGCTAATAACTGACTAACATATTAAAGATGAAGGACACAAAACAAATTCCTATTATGGCAAAAAAACACCATCTGATTCTGACACCTTAACCTTCTTTGCCATTCACAGAGCAACTTTCAATCCTGATCCATTATTGTCATCCGGTTGGTTCGACCCTTGTGAGTAGTTACTTCCAGGACCCAGATAACAGGCCGATTGTAGTGCAGAGCTCAGGTCGTACCTCAGTTATAAAGTTGTTGAGTTGTTGCTTGGCCCTGAACCTCTTGACCTTCTGGTGTATTCTCTTGTCCTTTTCCAGTTCCTCCAGCTCTGCCCAGCGACAGTGGAGGTATGAACTGAAAACAAAATGAGAAAGACACGCACTCCTTTTAAGCCAGTCATTTCAAAACAGCGTGTTTGAAGAAATACAGCAAAATACTTCAAATATCACCAGGGCGAATGTTAGAGTTTGGGGAATGATAGATGTGAGGCGGATGCTGTAATCTCATAAATGTGTCACGTACTATAAGGCTGCAATACGAATTGTTGAAATATTCTGACTCCTTTGACTCTTGTGAAAACGATCAGGGGAGCAGCTCTAACTGAAAGTGGTGAGAAACAATCTGGAGAGCTTCAGCCCCGTCTACCACAACTGTGTGTGTTTGATTAGACAAACACAACGCTGGTCTGTAGCTCGCACAGGTTCTCAATATTGTTTAAATGTACAAATGCAACACAAACTGACAAGAATGGGGCGCAAGTTCAACCTTGTGGATTGTAATCATCTATTTTAAATAGATTTTACTTCAAAAGTCGACATTAAATTAACTGGCAAGTATTCTAAAAATCTGTTAAAGATAAAACACAGAAAATTCAACTCATACCAGCTTCTCAAAAATGAAAATTGCCCATTTTTTTGCCCTTCTCTGATCGTAAACTGAGCATATTTGGGGTCTGGACAAATGCAAAATGTCTGAGGACATCACCTCAACCTTGGAAAAACTAATGGAAATTCTGACCCTTTTTGGCATTTTATAGACTAATAATTTAGACCCTAACTGATCCATTATTAGTTACAACCCAGTTCAAAGTGTGAACACCAAAGGCGAGTTTTATTACGTATTTAATCAAGGAGTGCCAGCTGTTGTCAGAAGTAAACAATAAGATGATCTGTCGTTGTTGTTCCTTTGCCATGCAGCTGTTGCCTTGCAGCTGCTGCCATGTGTGATTTAACTACCTGAACCCACCTTAATGCAGGCCAAAACATGAGCAAGTCAACTGAGGGGAATTAAATAAAAGCCATGTTTTAAGAGAGCAAGATTTGGGCCTGTATGTTCGTACCACATTCTGTGATAAACTAAGTTTGCGATTCGTATAAAAGAGCCTGTTGAGTTTGTTCAGACTTCAGGAAAAGCCAGCTTGTCTACACTCATTGGCAAGACATGTGATTGAATTTGTGTATTGAGCATACAGCTGTAATTGTATTTTTGCAGTCTAGACTGCAATCTGTCCAGACACAAATGAAATGTGTTCCAACTGAACGACGAAAATAACCCTGTTTAGCACTATGATAGGATGAAACTGTGCTACAGCCACTTATGTTATTGATACGAGAATGGATCTGGAGCACAAATGAGAAACACCTCAGGGTAAAGAAAAACTGAATAAGGCTTTCAGGCTGAATATACTGAGCTTTTCAAACTTAAAGACCCACAGACACCCCGGTGTGTGTGTTGAAAATAGGTCTAAAAAGAGAGGAAGCCCCGCTGTGAAAGACAAAAGAGGTGGAGAGCAAAGAAAAAAACCTAGCTACTACTCACAAGCCCTTGAACTTGACGTAGAACTCCTCCACCTCCACTTCCTCCCCCGACTCCAGCTGAAAGGGAAAAAAGAAAAAGGTTAATAATCACTGCAAATATAGCAGCTGCATGGTGAAAGAGCAGAAGTGGCTCATCATTGTTATACAACATGTGGTCGAATTAGTGAAGTGGCACAGAAGGAGCCTGCATACTAGTTTCACACTGACATGTCAGTCAACACCGAACCTCACTCCGCTTAACATTCTCACACTGAGGGAGGCTATTGTTTCATTCTCGTCTTGTCAGTCTCGCAGCTATTTGCTGTTTCAGCTACAAAATAAAGGCCAAATACTAGTGAAGCTGGAGAACAAGCCAAAATATTTTAAAGATTTTAATGGGAAAAACATGAACAAATTCTACTTCAAAACTGCATAGAACTAATATACTGGCAGTGTTTATTCCACATATAAAGCGTATATGTGAAAAGGGGGAACACCAAAACAGTAGCTCTTTCAAGCAAGTCCGTCCACTTCCATTCACTACTAGTGCTGCAGCGCACACACACACACACACACCCTCCACCATGCTACTACTACTGTAATGCCATGAATCATCAATCACACACACACCCTGCCTGAGGAAACGCTAGCTTGGCGTCTGGCGAAGCTAGCGTTGTGGTTTTGGATGTGTGCCAAGCCCGGGGTCAACTCTGAATGGAGCTGTGAGAGGGAGCGAGTGTGTGTGTGTGCACACGTGTGTGTGTGTGCACGTAGGTGGGGGGTAACCCATTGGCAGCTGGCTAGCAAAGGAAAGTTGGCTGGTGACTGTATGTGCGTGCGTATGTTGGCTCAGGGATGAGCTTTCTTTAAGCAAGGCATATAAAACAAAGCCGGCCGACACACACACACACACACACACAGTCAATCAGAGGCACACACACACAGCTCTGAGCGCACACACATACTGAAATACAAGAACTCTTGTCTCCGCTTACCAAGTGAATACACGCTGTCTAAGCTCTCCGTGTGTGTGTCTCTGTGTGTGCGTATAATCTGCTTAGGCCAGCTGTGGAGTGGCTAATCAGATGACGTAAACCATGACTCGGGCCAGTCAGTCCATGTGTGCATCTCTCTGTGTATTGTGTTGGTGTCTGTGAGGTGTGTGAGTGTGTGTGTGTGCACATCTCACCTGTTTTTTGGAGGTGCGCAAGCCCATGATCTTCTCCACAACAGGCCCCTCAGCCTCGACCACATCCTGGAAACACAGAACGCAATAAGGATCGAGCCAAACGCCGCCTGCCGTATGTTGGATCATCAAAAACCCCAAAACACCTTTCCTGTTCCTTCAGGTAAAAGTGAGACCTTCATTCATCTACATTTAGCATTAGTGCACAATAAAGATCATTTACAAGTTCATAATCAAAGACATCCTGAAAAACTCCATCAGTTTTACTCGCCACAATACATTTATTTAAGGGTTTATATAGAAAAATACATCACAGAATTTGTCTCGGGGGTGTTTTTCTTGATTAAAAGACCACAAAGTTCCCAAATGTTCTCAAACGCTTTCTAAACAGGAGATGCACAAAAAGAGTCCCTAAAGTTTAGTCAGAATACAACCAGAGAACGTAAAGGCAAGGCTACTGCATGTGAACACTGTGGCTAAATCTGATGATATAAAAAATATCATCCAACCTGACCACAGTGTCTGAAGATTTCTAACTTTGGACTCTGGTAATACACTTCCACCACAGAAAACCTTCTCTAGTTTAGCCAGCGGATTCGGTACTACATTATGGTTTGGCTGCACCTCACTATCATTCTGCTATTAGGTGAAAAAAACACTGACTTGTTTGTACTTCTTGGGTAGAGCTAAGCAAAGGATGCGACTTCAGCGTTCCCTCAAAACATGTTTTAATGGAACATGTGCATGTAGGGATGCAAAGAGGGACAAAATGGTTAATTTACTGCAAAACAAATAGCAGTGCCGCCTTACAAAATCCAAATCCTCAGCAAAACTCAAGATTTTCAGTGTGGTGGGTTACAGCCTTAGTCCGGTGAGCCAAACTACAGATAAACTGATCACAGAAACTCAAGTTCTACCTGTTGATGCGATGAAGACGACGGGGATTTTGGTGTCGGCGAGTCGTCTCCGCTGTCGTCATCCTCAGAGATCCTAAACTCCAGATCCTCCGTGTACCTCTTTCTCTTCACCTGACGGCTGGAGCGACGCTTCTGATGGATGAAGAGGGAGGAAAAAAACAGGGTCAACGTTTTGTACGGTGGCCACGGTTTGGTAGCACTTCCACAAATTCTCATTAGATGGCTTCTTACTTTGCTCCTTTCACTTGATTTATTAAAAATGCTCTCTAGTTGTAAAGCATCTCTAAAAAAACGTGATTGTCAACACTTGTAGTGACAACAACAAGCATTTTGTATACTGTATTACTTTATATTAAATCAGTGGTGGAGAGAGGAAACTACAGGGCTGTGTGTGCTTATCTTTCACTGGCCGAGAAACAGACCTCATTTTCATTATTCATTATTCTCTTCCATATGGCCTTGCATGTTATCCATATTGACTTTGAAGTAAACATCATCCAATTTGTTGGGCTCAACATGTTCCCATATTATAGCAGTATGGAAAAAATTACTGTAAAGACCAGGTTAAAGGGGACACGCAGCTTTCCCATTTGAATCGCAGCCACGACTCTGGATGCAGCCAAAAGCCAGATGCTGCTCTGTATACGGCACACATAAATATGAAGATGAATGCTGGTTCCTCTAAACATCACAGCACTCAAAATGTCTACATTTTCATGCAGATACGACGTTATCGAAAAATGTATGCAGCAGCTGAAAAGTTGCTGATGGTGCGCGATGGGAACTTGACAGGGGGCTTGTCTGCTTGGTCTGTCAACAAGGCTGGTTTACAACACAAACAGCAGATGCCTACTGGCTCGGTGCCTTCCATCTCTACAGGCCGTGACACTGAGGGATCTGCAGAGGTTTTACCACCTTCTGTTTTTTTTTTTTTTTGTTGGGCCACCCTGGTGCACTGCATCGGCTGGAGTTGAGTTGGAGGCCTGGAAAGTTGAAACAAGCGTCCAAACTACTGCTATGTGATTCCTACCTGCACACCATCATCATCTTCTTCTTCAGGAGGAGAGGGGGGTGGAGACTTCACCTCCACGTCGTCACTGACTGATGACTCTCTCTTCCTCTTAGAATCCTTCTTAGCAGCGCTAGCCCCGCCCTCCGACTCCACCTTTTTACTGCTGCAGGAGGAGAGGAAAAAAAAACCTTAAGATTAAGACAGAAAGTGGCTGCACACGACATAAACCCATTCCTCAAAGTCTTTTACAGACTACCAAGCGTTCACGTGTGTGCGCGCCCCTGCCTGTCCCAGGGCGATCGCCATGTTTGATTTACCCATTTAGAAATCATTAGTGTGCCTCGGGCTCTGGCACACAGGGGGTTAATATGATGAAAGACTGCATGGAGGCACAGGCAGAGAGGAGGCGAGATAGAGAGATACAGGCCCAGAGAGGAGGAGAGAGGGGGGCCCAGAGAGAGAGACACCAGGAGGGAGGAGGGGGGAGGAGAGAGAGACAGGCAGACACTGAGCACAGGGGGAGGGGCTGAGAGGCCCCCAGGCTTCCTCTAATCTCTGGCATGGAAAGAAAGAGGAGCTGGCTCTATCTGTGAGTGTGCATTCACACCACAGAGGTGAGAGGACACTCAGCATCCCTCTTCTGTCTCTCAGGCAGCCGCTCACATTTATACCACCTCCAGCAGCAGACCTGAGGACAATGTGGGTCTCGTGACGCACTTTCAGTCTCTGTGGAACCACTGGACTGCTGAGCACAATCAGGTTTGAATTCAACAAGACGTGGGGACAATCTACGACATAACTCACTGCCCAGTCTTGCGTTGCATTTGACTAGGGATGCAAATTTTGTACTTTTGTCTTAACAGATAGTCGGGCACGGTCACAGTACACACAGACTATTGTAGCTCCCTTCAGCTCACTAACAACACGAAAGCTCTGGCCGGTGGGCATTAAGCATCACAGAAGACCTTCTCATGGTGGCCCTTAACTTGCCTAACTCCCACAATGCTCTCCGCTTGCCAACATGGAAATGACCACCTCCCCTGGTCACTACAGTGTTAAAGAGTAAGAGGCTCCGCCAGGTGGTCAAACCAAGAGCTACAGCTAATGTACAAAACATTTTCTGACATCTTCTTCCTGATTGGTCAATACACTTTTCATCTATCAACAGCAATTTATTGATTAATCACTAACATCATGACGTCCAACGTCACCAAAAGCAGATGCTATTTTAATGAACATGGCAGGTACATTCGACAGCTGCTACAGGTAATTATTAGTTTACAGGACACACAGCGGTCACACAGCCTCTCTTATTTCCACCACTTCCAGCAGCAGACACCATCTACACCTTCATAATTCATCATTAAAAGAGTACCCTAGATTTGTACGTGCTTTCCATCAACGGTGGCCAAACACAGTGGGAAGCTCTAAATTCTTAAGAAATACCCCCACTGTGCTCAATGCACCTCAGGAATATTCACTGACAAGGAGCTACAGCCCAGTCTGTGTGTCGCTAATATATGCTGTAAAAACTGCCATGTATTTCTCAGTGTTCGATATATGGGGTGACGTGGACCTACTGTAGTATGAACAACACAGAAAACAATAAATTAGCCTTTTGTTTTAAAGGAATGTGTATGTATGTTTAACACATAGTGCATTTAATGATCAAAGACTCCAAAAATTTAGGAGATGAACACCAGCAATACCCAGAGGACACTCAATCTCACACCAGATTACATCCACTCTCACACTTTATCCATTTGCAAAATTACACATCTGAAACTAGGGATGTCCTGAGCCTGATGCTTATATCAGCATCACGGCCGCAAGAAACTGAGCCCAATCCGCTGTCACACATGTTTTAATAATTTACTTAACATGTGCAGCAATATCAATCAATAATTCATTGATTGGCAATATAAATGCAGCACATTCTTTAATTGGTCATGGGCTGATATTGCTGGCAGAGCAGAGGGCAGCCATTGCATGAGTGACTGGGATACAAGACCAATGTCCTAATTAATGTGGACTTTAATACATGGGTGCTGGTTGGAGGTCATTAAGCCTCACAGAAGGCTTGGTGCCCCCACAATGCTCTCTGCCTGCCAACATCGAAGTTATGGGAAATCCCAGGTTACGTCTTATAATCTGCAGGAGCAAAAGTGCAGCTTGATTCACTCCACAAACAATCTACGCCCAAGTACAAACAGCACTTCTCCCAGACAACAGTAAAGTTTTGTTACAGCTTGTTGCTGCCCATAAAACTTACTTGTGGAATGAACTTTGATTGGCTGCAGCTGCAATCTGCCACTAGTGATGTTTGTCACTTTAACAGGAACCAAAAAGCAGGGCCACTGTTTTTCTGCACTGCCCTTCGCTAGTAAAAAAGAATGACTACAGCTAAAAAGGTTTCATAAGAGATTCGTTAGCATTGGGGATTAGCGGATAGGGCTAATTTGCAAACATGGAACTGGATTAAAGTGGCCCTGTGAATCCAACTGTGCAGCAAAGATTACAACATGTTGGTTTATTTGAAAATACGAACATAAAACATTTTCAGGTTATAAGGAGGCAAGTATTTGTTGTGCTAACTTAGAATAAAATACAACAGCTGTGAGTGTTGTCCTCTGCAGCACTGTATGCCTGGATCTCGCTCTCTCCTGCTCTATGCCTATGAGGCTCGTCCTCTCTCCAGCTCTGTGCCTCCCTCCCTCCCTCCTGCTCTCTCCCCCTCTCTCCCCTCTCCATCCTCACCCCCTCTGTCCCTGGGGCCCTTCTCCTTTCATCCTCACGCCAAGAGCAATCACCATCTCCGTGGTAACGGCTGGTCATGTGACCTGCACCTGTTCCTCTGGCTGGTCGCCACACGCTGGAGCCATCTGGCCACACACGCACACATGCACGCGCACACACACACACACTTCTCCACTTGGCTGCCTTCTCCCTTCTCTTCCTCCGAGCTTCTTCTTCATGGCCTCACTTCTCAATCACCTCTCTCCAGCGCTTTCTGCTCGGTCCATCTCTGCACTCGTCTTGTTTTAACTCTAAAACTCTCCTCCAGCAATCCGTCTCTGCCTCTTATTCTCTGTCCGGTTCAGCTGTCTGGAAATGCTTTAGCTGTGCGAATGAATCAACTTGTGCGACAACACACAACTGTCTTAAATCAGCTTCTCTGCCTATATTCATTAGAAATACAACATTCTTGTGATTCTAAGCAGCAAATTTGTATTCTGCCTAAAGTGTGGGTGTTAAGAATATAAAGAGAATATGAATGCTAGTACTGATAATACAGACAGGTAGGAGTGATGTCTATTAGGGACGGACTGATATTGGTAATCAAGAAAGATCGACGACTGATACTTTGAGTCGACATACATTATATGTCATATATTAACAGTATGTGATAGCAAGGGACCCGTCATCCATACCCAGGTAACTTTATAAATATTCATTTCTATAACTGAATACAAACGATAAGAATCAGGGTGATGACGTCAGAGCATTACGTGATGCTAGGCCGCTCTCCTCCATTTACTGTGAGATCAACTGAGATTGAACGGTGTGTCTCCTGCAGTTACGTCCACTGTTTTTCTGTTTTGTTTTTCCTTTCACTCTTCTATCACTTTTATTACCCACTAAGGCCCATATCGTAAAGCATTATGTGGTATAGTTCTCCAGAATCTGTTTCAAGGTAATCTGTGGCTGCCTTCTAACTTAGCTGCTAGCTGTTAGCGTAGCCTTAGCCACTGTGAACAAGTCGATTTCCTGCCTTCTGGCAACGGCTGTGCTTCTTGTTCAGGTTTTGCGGGTTGGGTCTCTGCTAGAGAGATGTGTCTGTCAGTTATAGCAGACTTCTAAAATAAACCTTACTGTATGAAGATGTAACAGGTATTCCTGATAGCATTAGCCACAGACTAAGAAGCCCAGCAAACCTCTTAGTGATTGCCTCAGCTTTGCACTGTCAGCAAAATCAGTTCCGGTTGCACTGACACCAAGAAGTGAATTTTTCTGGCATTTTCAGTCTATTGGGCAAACCGGGCATGCTTGTAGAAGGTTGTGGTGTTACTTGCAAATTTCATAAGCATCTGCTACTTAACCTTCCAAACACTGCTAGCTCTGCAAATGGGCTTATCTGTCCCTCTGTGTAAACAATAGCTTTCAGTGTTGTTTGGCTTTGTGTTCTAACATCGGACAGTGTGGCAGGTGGGACATTGCACCACAGAGTGACTACAGAGAGAGAGAGAGCCAGCTGCATCAGAGCCAAAGCAGCGCATTTATTTTATAAATAATCCGTTAATAAAAATAACAATACAGAAAATCAGAAAAATGACGAATATCAGCCTCAAAACCTGGCAAGACAAATAACTGATCTCTAGTTTCTATTAGGGTTGTTCCAATCTGATCTCAAAGATCGCGATAGAGGCTGACGAAAGCATTTGTTTGTATGTTCAGTACCGGCACGAGCCTAAGACCAATTGTCCATTTACATCCGCTGTCAAACAGGTGTCATGAAGGGCGAGCACAATTTGTGAACTGTGAATCTAAATTCGAGGTTCGTACTGAATTATGAAATGTGTGTCCCGTTGATTTTTAATCCATCAGTGAATAATGCCAATTCTAATTTATCCATCTACAATTCATTAATATTTTACCTTTTTGACAACTGCATAATGTTTGAGGTGGTCAATGGATTGCATGCACAAGTTTTAGTGTCAAGAAATAAAAGCCTGAAGGACATAATCAAAACAAAGTGAACTTTGTCATATTAAAAAAAGGCTTTGCTGAGCTGCCAACTCAATCAAACAGCTTACTCAACCAAAAACCTCTCAGGATAAATTTCATTTAATTATCGTCATTTAGTCTTGAGCTGAAAACAAGCACCAGTCTTCAACAAACACAGACCTGGACAGAAATCAGGCTTCTGTTAGGTGGGTCTGACAGAGAGTGAGGTGGCTGCTGATGTAATCTTGCTGCTAGAAAACGCTGATAAAACTTATTAAAACAGTGTTGAACTGCAAAAGAGGCTGACATGCCAATCATGATATTAAACATGTCCATATAAGGCTAGTCCTGTCCAGGTGTACACATAAGCTCCTCCCTCTCCCTCCCCAATGCCTCTCGCTCACTCTGCTGTATACTCCTGGGCTTATAGCATGGCATTCACACATGCTGGCCAGCTGTGGGGTGTGTGTGCGTGTGTGTGTGTGTGTGTGTGTGTGTGTCAGAGCACTGAGGTGCGATGCTCCTTTCAGTTTGGGATAAAAGAAAGACAGGAAGCAGAACGGTGAAGTAAAACAACAGATAGATTGAAGAGGAAGACAAAAACGGTGAAGGGTGGGGTGTAAGGGCCACCTGCTGCTGTGATGAGTCATACCGCTGAACCCCCATACACACAGCCCAAAAAAAAAAAACATGAAACAACAAAAACACACACTAAAAGGGCAGAAGGCAACACCCGAACACACACACACAAACCTTTCGATGCGTGTTCAGAAAGTGCTGTATTTGCACACACGCCTGCAGACACGCACAAACCAAGGTGCCTGCATGCATGTCTGACTTCTCTTTGTGTGTACTGCAAACAAATCACCCCTACACACACACACACAGACACACACTGAGGGAAGGGTGTGGCAGCTGAGAGCGGTGTTATTTATAGATGTACTTCCTCTGAGAGAGGTAGACGGAGAGAGGGAGCTCGAGCGAGAGAAGAGGAGGATGGAGAGAGAAGGCAAGGTCAAAGGAGAGGAGTGAGCTGAGTGGACAAGTAAACCACCTGATTGTCTCTGTATCGCCCACACGCACAAACACCATCCTCGACAGCTGAAACCACCGGCAGCGAACGCCTCAATGATATACCTGTTTTGCCTGTTCATTAAAACCAAGTTGCCCAAACTATTGTTGCCATTAAAGAATAGCTCTTTGAGTGCATGTTAACTTTGAACTAAACTGAGGCAATCTGCGTTGAGCCTTTCCAACAGTTTTGACATGTGATACGAGGCTTCATCAATTCTTAACACTGAAAATTCTGCCCACGTGAGATGATAATTTAAGTATTAACTAAACGTAAAAGAATAACACACCATTCATTACACTGTATATTACACTTATTTTCTAGCAGAGCACATTTTACATTAGTGCTTCAACTGTTTCGACTTATGTTTATATTTTAAGGACATATTTTTCTACTAATGTTTTTATTTTTACTTGGTACGTATGTTTATCTGTATATTTGTACTGTTTATATTCTGACTTTGAAAGGAAGCAGCTGTAAAATAAGCAGTTTCCTCTCAGGGATAGGTATCAGTATTTCTGATTCTGATTTTACGGTGATTTGTATGAACACTGATGCTGAAATGTGGGAAAACTCTTCCTTAAATCACTTCAGACAAGTCAATATAATCATACTAGCCCGTTCCAACCTAGTTGGATTGTCACCGCCACTTTTATGTAAAAGCGACCAGTGTGCACATTCCGACATAAAGCCTACAGGCTCGGCTGCCGTCAGATGAACAGAAAGGAACACAAACCAGAATTAGTGAAAACACTCCTACCTAGTGTCAACCAAGAATACACTTCCACTTATCAGTTTAGTTTAAAATCATACAGAACAGTATATAAAGATACTGATCAACAGGAAGTGCTCACACCAAATGCAACATGAAATTTACCAAAATATAACTACATGCAGGCCAAGAACATGTGTACGATATTTGTGGTATGAATGTGGTTTTTAACTTGTGTAGGAAAAACATGAAAGTCCTACCATTTTAAACTCTGTTAAAGTTTTCGTATTAAATGTCCCAAGAACATGTAGAGTAATGCTGGCATGCAAATCACTGGCAGACTCACTTGTTCTGAAAATACCTAAGCATCAAGGTATGACTTTTTGACAATGCCACAGATCTGCAAATAAAAGGGAGTGGAAACCGAGAAACAGCCTGTGTTCAAAGAGTTACCAGCACATCCTGGTTACGCCAATTTAGTGAAGGCTTCAGTCGCCTCTGTGGTGGTTTATTTGTTCAAAGAGAGATGCAAATACACCGAGCAGAGAAAAACATTCTGCAGCGTGGTACGGGCCACAAGAAACACTTCTGAACTTCTTTTTCCCCCCACTTACTGGTGGAAATCTCACATAAATCCCCCAAAATGCAATGGAACATATCCGCCAGTGGCCCTCAAAGTGGATTTTCCACAAACCAAGTGAGAAGGTTTTGACAGTTTATGTTAGGCCTTTAACACTTGTTAAACGAAGTATGTTTCAATAAGCCAGGAAAGTAAAACTGTAACCGTGACATTTATCAGCTATGAGAAGGAAATCATGCCAATAGAAAAGCAACACAGAAGAACCAACTTAAATGCAAAGGGAATTAAACTTGATAGCATTGAGATTATGTAATTTCATTAAAAACTGGGGCTGCCCCCTAAAAGTTAATCAAACGTAAATCAATGAGAGGAGTGTTTTAATTGGTTGATCAATCAAAGGAAAAAAAACCCTCAAACTTCACAGCCAGTCACAGACATCATGGTTCACACGGCGGTTATTAAGTGGAAATTAAACACGTCTAGCAGGAAATCCAAAGTGTGGAATCATTTCGAGAGGGCAAAGGAGGACCGTATAAAGGGGACGTGCTAACTCGGTGGGAAACATTCAACTATCATTCATCAAACTCAAACATGGCTTATTATTTGACCTATATAGGCCGCCTAATGTTAGCCACTTAGCATGAAAACTCACTCGAATGCTGTAGAGCCTAGACAAATATGTGCTACTAGACTTACATGCAATTCTGGAGAATAAGAGTTGATATTTAGCTAGTTAGCTGATTAATATCTGGCTGATTTACCCTCCTTCTCAGGCTACTCTGTTAACAAAATGTTTAGACAGTCTCCTTGTTAGTTTGTCCGACACATTCAGGATCTTTGCCCCTTTTGTTGGCATCACTGCAGCTCATTTTGTAAGTAGCCTTATAAAATATACAGTCTAAAGGCTTATTATTAGCTGCAGTTTTGTATTTTTTGAGTATTAACAATGCTACCCAACAGATCATTTCTTCTCAGACCTGGAACTAAAACAAGTTTCTGATGCAACACAGAAATATGTATTTAAATTAATTACTATCATAAATAAGCGATGACTAAAAGACCAATGACTTGAACTTATGACTGTTGGTTACTTGGAAAATCTTTTGCTGTGAGCAGCCTTATTGAAAACACACCTAATAAAATCCATACAGACGCACTGTGACTTTTCTATGGGGAATGCACCATGAGTAAAGGCCAATTCATGCTTTCCACATCTCCATGAGACATCGTCATCTGCCATCTGATCTGAACAGCCGCATGCAACCCAAAGTGCACGCACTGCAAGCATGTCGACTGTAAAGGCACCAGTAAAAAAAGAGGAACGCTTGTTTTAGGAAGAAGTCTGCGCGAGGAGATTCTCTGTTATCCACACTTTTATAATTCATCACTAGAGTTGCAACTGAAGCAGCCGCTGCCGGACTTTGGAGGATGACAGTGTTGAAACGCAGTGGGAAGTTCCAAATCCTCCAGAAATCCTGCGCTACGTCCGCCCACTCCGAACAGGAAGGCAACAAACTCTGGCAACCACAGAAGACCTCAGGAATAATTATTGACAGGGTACGACAGCCTCAATCTGTAATTAGCTGCAATACTTTGCTGCTATATTCTGTTAAAAGCTCAAAGTCACAGAGTGTGTGTTTGATATGAGGGACAACGCAAGATGTCTACATAACAGACCGATCCAAAGTTCACATCAAGCAGCACATACAGGTGTGGAAACCACCTTAATGAAGAGCTTAACTTCAAGAGAGTCACGCCAAACTTCACTCAGGAATATGGCGATTTATTGTTGCCTTGCTCGAGACAACTTCACTCCTCAGTCTTTGGCTTGAATTAGAAAGACAGGCAGAGAGGAGGAGGCAAGATGGGGAGGGCGGTGGAGAGGAAAAGATGAAAGGCTACACTCCTCTTCGTCAGGAAGAGGTGGGATTGGAGGGAGGGGAAAGGAAAAGAAAGAATAAAAGAGAAGATAGTTGGGTGATTGTAGAGGTCCACCATTTTAGAGCAGCAGTGAATGGCCGGCAGCCATTATTATGCTAAATTAACCTGGGAGCTCCAGGCCGCCACTCAAGATGGAGGAAAGCCTGACAACAGATAAGAGCTCGTTTACCAACACACACACACACACACAAACAGACACAGTTGCATACAAGGGGGCTGAGAAAGGACTCCCCCACCCCCACATTTCCTCTGCCCTCATGCACACACACACATACACACACAGAGTTGTGGCTGTGGAGTGGTCAGCAGCATGGCCTTCATTATCATTAGACGCCATTTTCTGCCACAAAGATTACTAAAGACCCCTCCCCCAGCACATGCATGCACACACAAAACGCCAGCCCCCCACCCATCTCAGTTCTCCACCCCCAGACTCTATTCCAGTGGCCGGTGCATGCAAACGCACACACACCTCCCCCAGCGCTGACCCCTGCCTGCTGCTTTGGCCCTCCCTCTTCCTTGGGATAAAAGGGGCCGAGAGGAAAGGGAGAGACGGGGGAGAGACTGAGGGACAGAGGGGGGGGAGAGAGAGAGAGCGAGAGAGAGATGGGGGCCGTCCTGACACATTCCTCAGTCCGATCAAGTTTCCACCTTCACAATGAAACCACCGCTGGGTCTCTCATACACAAATGCCCTCGGCGCTCTGATCTGACAGATTGCGAAGTGAGAAAAGCACCGACATCAGGAGAGGCTGCAAATGTTAGAAAACAGCGAGACCTGAGCGAACGGCGGCAACAAAAATTGAAAAGAGAGAGATACGATGAAGCCAGAGAGGAAGAGTGTGAGAAGGCAGGGACAAGACTTGAAAGCAGAGTGTAAACAAAGTGAAGCGAAGGTGATATCGACCAACACTGATAAGTACTGGAGGACAGATTAAACTAGTCTATATTCTGCTCAGGAAGTTTAAACACATTTCATCGCTCTTCTTGTACAGTTACATGCATAAAATGGAATTTAAATAACTATAACGTACAATAAGTGGAAGAAAATGTGTTTAAAAGTGGGATAACATATGCAATGCTCCCATAAAAACAACCAGATCAACCATGAATCTATCCATCCTACTGCTCCAAAGAGCTCAATTGTTCAAAAACACCACTGAGCCACACTGTGTTCATTCATTACCATAAACACACAGCGGCTTAGTTTGAGCCTTTATTGCATGCAACCTCTTCATATTTCTTGCCTTTTCTCTACGGCAAAGCTCCACATAAATGCAAAACGTCTCATAAAACACTGGTCAGACAAAAGAAATCATTCAGATGACGTATGAGATGGAATGCACGCTGCTTTTGACCTTCGGGTTCATCCCCTAAAATAGTCATTAAACAGTCAAATAGGCTGTAATCTACTGGTTTGGACACAATGATATACATTAGACTATGCACAGTTGATAACCTCACATGAAGACTCAAATCTACACCCTCCTGCTAGAATATAATCCCACAAAATGCCCTTTATACTCCTGCTTGAGTAATGTTTTACAGTGCATGGCTACTCCAGAGAAAGCATTAAGCATTGAAACTGAAAGTATACGTTTTGTGAGCCTTCAGCAGGATCAACTGTCACACAGACTGAGTACCGGTGACATTTCCAGTAAGTAAACAGACAAGATACCCACTTTCCACCTGACCTGCAAAGCTGCAATGACAGAGGTTTCGACCCTGTTGATCAGTATCTGTAGAAGAAAATGTGATTGATCCTCAGATCCGTCTGTCTCGTGGCCCGCGCTCCATGCTTCACTAAGCCCTGTGATCACTAACTCACACTCATATAAACACAGTGTGTGGCAGTTCACAGCTCAAAGGTTGTGACCCTTTTGGTTCCCCCTGATTGGTCACATGAGTGATGGTTCTACTGTGTGTCTGTATACGAGCTTCTGTTTATAGATGTATATACATACTACTAGTCCTTCGATAACTCATATTAAATGTACACACTTAGACTCCACTTTGTAAATTTACAAGAAAATGTAGGCTACTGAGTAAGACTTTATATCCAGCTGAGCCGCCTTCCTCTTGTTTGATTCATTTCTGTTTCCATACACATATATATGTGGAAGTGAAAACATCACACTTCCACTTGGTGGTTAATGGTGCCAAATACATCTCTGGGACTCTCTAGGCATCAACTCTTATAACCAGTACGTATTCATTCCAGCTGACGAGGAAGTGATTCATTTCACCTGGTGGCTGACACCTGGTTTTCTACACTGACACTTAAGTCAGCGCTAGCAACCAAACATACACAGGGAGTAACGTAATGCTGCTCCTACCTGGTTTTCTTGGGAGTCTTGGTCTTGGGCGTGGAGCTCTTGGCTTTCTTCTCCTTGGGCTCCTTGGGCTCTTTGGGGGTCTTGGGTGTTTTGGGTGTTTTGGGCGTCTTCGGGGCCTTGGGCTCTTTGGGCTCCTTGCCCTCTGCCTTCTCCTTTGGTTTCTTTTTCCGCTTTTTCTTCTCCTCCACCGGCGGCGAACTTCCCTCTGCCGTTCCTGTGCCAGTAACCTGTTCACCTGCATCGCTTCCTGTTCCCGGAAATTCTGACTTCACGTCTTCCTCTCCACTTTCTCTCACTGCCTTCTTCCCTCCCTCTTCTTCCTCTCCATCCACTGCTTTAGCTTTCTTCTTCTTCTTCTTTTTTGGCTTGGTCTCCTGGTCGCTCGGCTTGTCTGTGCTGATAGGCGGGCCGGGGGCTCCGGTGCCGACCGTTGGCCTGTCAGGAACCATCATTGAGGCATCACCTGACGGGTCCGTGGGGGAATGCTGGAGGGTGGAGGAAAATATTTGGTTATTCAACTTATTTAGGAAGTTTAAATTACAATTAATGCTACTGATATACATAGAAAACAAAGCACCTTGCACATCCAAAACATCCACTTTCAGCAGGAAAACATTTTTTTGAACAAACCATTGAAAACACAGCAGAGTGCATGTCCAGAGCAGAAAGAGCAGAAAGCGTTTTATATTTCTACAGTTTAAACAATTAGCTAAGGTAAAACTGAGCAAAATTTAATAATGAACTATTTTAGACCAGCTCTTAAACAAAAATATCATCTTCTGGGTTTTAGATTAATAAAGTAGTTTGATAGTGTCACCTTGGGCTCTGGGAAATCGATTTTTTTCAATATTTTATGACTTTGCATTGCCAAACCATTAATTGAAAAAAAAAGTAATTAACTGATTTATCAGCAATTAAGATCAGCATTTTTTGCAGCACCACATTTTATTAGGGCTGTAACTAATGACTAGTCTATGAAATTGAAACATCTGGTCTTGCAGAATTAAGTTTGCTTTATACATCTGTGTTTAACTTATGCTGTAGCCTGATATGAAACATAACATGTTGCAGCGACACTGACCACAACAACTGGTCCACTTGGTAGTAAAATGTTGTGTTTATACAGCATATTGAGTTGTGCAAATATAATTCTTCTTTAAAACAAATGTTATAGGATGCGATTGTATCCTGCTTGCTCATAATGCAAATGCAATATCCATTATTCTGCCATGTGTAGTTGGATGCGGTTTTCTCATTTTCATAGCTCTGCTAATCCGTGTATAGACTCAATCGGTTTCCATGTCCTCTCGTTTTCCTGCGTCGCATTAATTTCAGTCAAAGTAACTGTTGCTAAACGTTGATCGGCTCTAATTCCAACATGATCTGATTCACATTTCAGCTGTAATTGTTTCTAATACATTAAGAAATCCAACAAAGCAGCTTAAACACAGCACCATTAACTATCTGGTTGGCGGTATAAATGCTCACAACAGAGTGTGGTACTTAGATAGGTTATAAAAGGAATATAAATCAAGACAACAAACAAGTATTCAAACTGTAAATGCTTGAAAGAAAGAATGTTTATTTTTTAGTATTTTTTTAGTCTTAAAAATGTCTGAATGTTTAATCAAAAATCTAACTTGCCGGTGATTAATGTTCTAACGACTGACTGCTGAGTTAAATATTTCGGCTTCAAAATAGAATAAAATATAAATCAGTCGTATGCGCCATAAAATGCGTCCGCTGATGTTTTGCTTCAACACTGCCTGTACCAGCCCTGTCAGTCAATACTGATACACTTTCTGCCGGGTGGGGGTTGAATCTGTCAGTAATGGCATCAGACCACAGAGCAGAGGGAGAAGAAGGATCCATCCATCCATCCATCCATGCATGCGCCTGGCTGCCACCTCCTCCCTCTCCTTGACTCCCTGTTGCTACAGTTTCCGCCCCCCTCCTGCCTCCTCCTCCAGCAGCTAACCTTAGTAAACAAACTGGCTGATACCTCATTTTTCCTCCTCCTTTGCTCTCCTGCAGACTTAAATCCTATCTCCTTGCTCCCTCCACCTCCTCCTCTTTGCTCCCAAGTAAGCTTTCTGTGACAGGAAACTGGTTACCAGCTGTTGGGAGCCTCTCCAGCTGCCTCTCCTCCCTCTCCCTCTCTTCCATCCCTACCTCCCTCCCCCTTTCTCTCTCTCCAGCTGCTCAGGGTCCCAGTAGCAGATGGGAAATCAGGCATCATGACACGAATAAATTATCTCCATACTTCAAAAAGGCGCAGCGAGGGAGTATGTGTGTGTGTCATACGAGAGCGAGAGCGACTATGCCTTTGAGAGTATGTGTGTGTATGTGTAACACACGTGTGCAGTTTTGCGTGTGTCAATGAGTTGTGTGTGTGTGTGAGCATCAGCAAGTTTACAGCAAAACGCCAGAGCAGCAGCTCCGCTCTGTACGTACACACTTAGCAGAGCTCGTTCACGTGGAGAAGGAAAGAGTTGGGGTGCTTTCACTGAAAGTCCACTTCCATCAGGAGAATGCTAATGCAACACACAGAGACCGAACTGCTGCAAGGTCACACATCACACAAACCTCTGCACACGTGCACACAAACACCTGCTGACATACACGTAAACTGAGCCATTTAGACACACAAATAAGGGGGAGGAGGGGGTTCAGGAGGAGAGAGGGGTAGAGAGACAGTCACACAGAGAAAGAGAGAGAGAGAGAGAGCGAGATGGCGAGGGGGATGCAGTGCCAAGAGATAAATCTGTCCTCCTGCCAAGCTTCCTAGATAATCAATCACGCCAATGACAATGGAGACACACACAGTGTGTACACAAACAATCGCACACACGCCTGAGTGCTGCGTCAGGTTTGGTGTTCTGCAGGGTGAATTTAGCTCGCTGCTGTGCTCACTTATACTGGTTTAAATCCAGTTCTCCACCAACAATGGAAGATTTCATTGTTCTATATTAAAGCACCATCACCACCCACTTCCAAAATACATTTAAATGAAATGAAATCAAGAGAAATATCTACAAAATATCTACATGAGTGACTTAACAGACTTGGAGGAGATGAACAGTTTCATCTCTCAGCGTATAGGAGGAGGATGGAGGGGAGTGATGGTGGTGAAGAAGCTGGTGGAGGGAGGGGACAGCTGGAAGAAGAGCGGCATGAAGGGTTAAATCTACCAGGCAGAAACACTTAAGACTCCCCGAGGAAGAAGCGAAAGGAAATCCTGTTCTCATCGTTCAGCTTCTCCCCTCGCTCGGTCCACCCATCCATCCAAAACTGACAGCTGCCATCTGCGGTGTGGATAGTCACACTCATCTACTGTATAAAGAGCCATCCAACAAGACCAGACCTGTTTGCTTTGACTTTAGCTCGGGTCTGTATTTGTTTTGCCACTTCATACTGCACACACATTCTCATACAAGAGGCTGATTTGATTAGCATCTGATTCTAGTCGTATTATTTAAGTGACAAACCATACGTTGAAAGGACAAAACCAGTTTAAGCCCTGGCTGTCCATTTGTGATTTTTTGTGACTCTCTACTCTTGTGTAAAAAAAAGATCTGATTATTCTGTTTTATAGCATAGAAGCTGAAAGTTCACTCATTAGCATGCTGCCAGTAAATGCTTTGTAATGTCAGACGGACTTCCTCCCCTGAGTGAAATCATTTTTGCAGAGTGACGACTGTCCTTTGTGAAGCTTGGCTGCACTATTAAGCACTAGTTTTGGTCAGACATGTTTCACACACAAGTGGCAGTGTGGGCTAAAAAAGCATGCTTCCTCACAAATCCCCAATTCTTATTAATTTGAAAGGAATTTCAATTCCGAACTGGTTCTTGATACCCAGCCCAAGGTCAAGGTGTGATTAAAAATGCCTTCCATCTTCGCAAGTAATTATGGAGGGATTCATAAGAACACTGAGGTGGCATTTAAGCACCAGAGCAAAAACATTTCATAATCCTCCCCATAACTTAATGTCCACATTCATTTCTTAATATGTTTTCACTGATTGTTTTAGGCATTAGTAGTTCTCCAAACCCTAACCAGCTTTTCTAGCACACTATAAAATATATGCCTATTAAATAAAGTTTTATGTTGATGCTTAAACTTAAAACAGACTTTCGATGGACAGCGAATGGACCACAGGATCTGTAATTTCTATGCTTCCATGTCATCGTCCAGCAATGCATTTTGGTAGCAGCGCGTTGCGTTTGGAGAGACAGGCGTCAAGGTTGGCAGCTCCTCATTTGCACAAAGTTGAGATCTAGGCTACTTCATGCAAATCGGGGACATCAAGCCACCACTCGCCACCTCTGGAAACTCCCAGAAAAACTTATAAACTAACAGTTTTTAAATGAAAATGAACAAAGGTTCAGCAGCTGCATGGCTCATTTCTCGTGTCAACCGTTTTAAGAAACTCGTTTTGCTGAACCGTTTACGTTAACCGATAGCTTCTAAATGAGCCGCCATGTTGGTCCAGTTTGAAACGGAGAGCCTACAAGTTAAGCGTTGGCCAGTGTTTGCACAGTTGTAGGAGGGTGTAGTCTGTATTGATTTCATGTTCATATCATGACACACTGCCTGGTCGTGTGCCTATCGAGCATCCACTGTCGGGAAGTAGCACAACCCCTCATGTCCAAAAACCGATCATAAGAGAGGATAAATACCGCACAGATCTTTGTTTGTACAAGCAGCTGATGGGCACTTCAAAGCTCGGATCTCACCAATAAGAAGTTGAAAATTCAAGCTACTGTTTTGACTGTGTCTCCTCTCAATAATTAAAAGACATAAGAAAAATAAATTGTGGTATCTATAGAGGGAAATTTGTCTCTGTTCACCACTGAAGCTCATCATGCAGGTGAGGTGGGTTTATCACCAAAACCACAAGGAAGCAGCTATCAGTCTATTAGAGTAAAACACGTCAGCATTCAGAATAGGGGTGACGTGAGGTGGCTTTCCAGATACGATTTTCACTTCATTTGCTCAATACTTGTATGTTTTGATGCATATTTTGTTCAAATGGGGTAGACTTAAACTTTACAAAAGCAGAGGAAAAAATCTGAGAAAATGTGTTAAATATGTTTAGGACATTTCTCACACAATGCACACAACTGACATGGTGACTTTCTTATTGAATATATTGAAGAAAGCCATGCATTCCTTCAACCAGTGCTGAACATTTTGCATTTGTTGAAATCTGCACAAACGTTAAGAGAGGCATTTCCTCAAAGCTATAGAACCTCGGTGAGCTTGATGGTATAGCAGCTCGCATGAGCGGGGGGGAGGGGCGAGACAGGCATGTTATATGTCAACTAGAGTGCTGCACGCAATGTAGTGTGTGTGTGTGTGTGTGTGAGATGTAGAATAAAGGTCACAGCGCAGCACTCTGCCAGAGCTGTGACCTTGAGCTGCTGACGAAGGCACGCGTGCGTGTGTGTGCGTGCATGTGTAATAACCATGCTTACCGAACAGATGGAGCTTAGAGTACCAGACATACAGTCATCATGACTGACTGACCTGCTTGGTGTGTGTGGCTCTTTCTAACAAGTGCATTATGAGGCGCACACAGACACAACTCCCTTCCTGTGCCACAGACATAGACACACCACTCTAAGTAGTCCTCTAGTTAAGCTATCCTATTTCCCAAGGCACATTCGCCACCCCATTCCTGACCACACTATCGGTGTGTGTGTGTGTGTGTGTGTGTGTGTGTGTGTGTGTGTGTGTGTGTGTGTGTGTGTAATGATGGGGGCTGCCGGGCCTGCAGCTAAAGTCGGGATGGCGCATGCAGCGCACCCAGGCAAGGAACGGGGCTCACCAGTCAACCTGGCATCTAGGTCAGGAGTGCTGGATAAATTAAGTGTGACGGCTGAAATGTCAACCACAGAACACAGCGACGCAGGCTCGGAGGTGGGTAGTAGTAAGCGAGGGGAGGGGAGCAGTGTGAAGAGAAAAAAGGGGACTAGATCTGTGGGTGTGTGGCCACAGGGCTGCTATTGTGTGTGAATGGGTCAGTGGAGAAAGGGGGCTTTGAGCAACAAAACAAGCTAATGGAAGGCAAGGGCACGTGACACAGTCAGCGGCGATGCTGCACGCTCACATACACACAAATGTGGTGGTTGCCATTGAGAAGTGCTAACCTCTTCCCACCAGCCCTCCCCTCCTGCACTTCGCTTGAGATCCTGGACTGCCTCTCTTGAGATCTTTGCTTGTTTTCCCACTTCTTTGCTCTTAGTGTTTCTCCCCTCCCCCAAACTCTTAATCACCCCCCAGCCTTTTTTCTTTTTTCTGCTCCTCAGTTGTCTCCCTGTTCACTAAACTGTCTCTCTGAACATCCGGCTACACAACATTAACTTAGTGATGACACCCCTGAAATGGATAAGACAAACAGTGAGACAGTGAGACAGACAGACAAGCAGAGAGAGAGAGCGGAAAGAGAGGAGACGGGGAAGAGGGAGAGACAGGAAGGGAGGTTTCCTCTACAGAGGAGGGGGAGAGTGGGAGCAAGAGGGAGGAGAGATTATGCTGGTGGCGCCTCTGTACATGTGTGCACGTGTGCGTGCATGCGTGTGACTGTGTGTTTGTGTGTATGTGTTGCACACGTGTCTCAGGATATGCAGTTCACAGGAAACAAACAGCTGCAAAAATCCATTTCCCCGCACACACACACGGAAATACAAACACACACACGGCCCACAAAAGGCAAAGAAACACACTGATATGAACAAACGCACACACACAAAACCCCACTGAACCAGTGCCCAATGCACCGCTGTGTTCTCAAATGTCATGAACACACACACTTATGCACACACACACCACACACTTCCCTTGCACTCCAAACACACACATTCCCCCACCCACATGAAAAATAAACATTCACATGAAATACACCCACACATGAAAACAAATGCACATAGTCTTGATCTCTCTCACACTCACACACACACACAGCGCTGATACCACATCAAAGCATTTGTTTGACGGAGACTCACCTGTATGTGAGGCACTTTCTGTGGGGTAAGAGGGGGCGAGGAGAGCGGGTGGGAGGTGGCGGGCGGAGGTGCCCATGGGTGGGAGACCTGGTTGGGGGGAGGAGGCGTGCTCTGCAGGTGGTGGGGCAGATGCGTGTGCTGCGTCTGAGCGTTCTGGGCCGGCGGCACTAAGCCCTGGTTTTGGGCTGGAGCTCCGTGCTGACCGACAGGCGCACCCTGGAAGCCCATGGGAGCAGGCTGCATGGCCTGCCCGCTTCGAGAGGCCTGCTGCTGGGCCTGGAGCAGACGCTGGTCTCCCCCCTGACTGACTGGAGCTTCAAGAGGCCCTGAGAGAAGAGACAGGAGAGTATTTTTACTGACTGCATCAGTGTTTTACCTCCTGTCCATCACTAAACAGACTAAAATTCATAAATACAAATCCTTTTCCTGTGGTCACCAAATCAAGTAAAAAAACATATGTACGATCCAGTAAGAGACGCCAGCAGGCTGCAGCACGATTGCTACAAGATTGTTATCAACCATTATGAGATTATTACGATTGTAGAGGTATTAGTGTGATTAAAACTAAATTCAGAGCAGAAACAAAACAAACAAAAGCAACCTGAGCTTAAAGAAAGCTTGCTCAAATACAGAGATTGAAGATATGTAGAAAAAATAAATAAATTACAGCTTAACAGACCATGTAAAAAGTTGGATGTAGAAGTTTCTGAACTGCTCCCAACATGTTCTAGGGAGGCTACATCATCTGACCCTGTGACCCAACCACTCTGAGAACGTGAGAGAAAGTATTTCTTCTTCAAATACATATAATGTTAATAAATATTTCCTTGCTCTCTTCTTATTTCCACTGCTGTAACAGAAACAGTGTAAAGACGCCGGAAGCGACATGGTGTCATGTTCACAACCATCTGTCTCATCCAAAGTAACTCTACCAGCTCCGCTCTGTATTTAGATACTACATGCAGGACATTAACAGAAAATGTCAATAAATCTATCTTCTATTGTTTTTCAGTACTAGAGTTGGTCGAACTTTCCATTTCTGTGTGCATGTTTGTGGTAGAAATTGCATCTTTCCTTTAATGGGTGCCAATAGAGTAATCAAAATGAAACTCAAAAAAATCAACAGGGGAAAAAATGACTGTCCACTGCATACCTTGCTGTTGCTGGAGCTGAGGCCTGTTTGGTCCCATTTGTGGACCACGCTGCGGCCCCATGCCGGGATACATCTGCCCTGCATTTGGAGGCATGTTGTGGGGCTGCTGGTGTTGGGGGTGTTGGGCAGAGAGAGGGGTCTGGGGAGTTCTCTGTGGAAGGGCCATAGCATTGGGTGGAGATTGCAGGGCCGTGTATCCTGCAACCTCTGGGGGCCCAGCTAGTCCTGCGCTAGGGGGTCTGCCCTGTTGTGGAGGAGGGGTTGGGGTTCCCAAAACCCGCATGGGAGACATGGATGAAGGGGAGGGGTAAGATCCCTGAGCTGGGGGGGCAAGGTGGGACTGGGGTTGGTTTTGGGGCTGTGGCAGATTCTGGGGGTGCTGGGGGTGGTTTAGGGGGTGCATAGGCTGGCTCTGCTGCCCTGCCTGCTGCTGCATCGGGGCAGAATGGGTCTGATGGGGTTGGGGTTGTGGTCCAGGGGGGTATCGCTGCCCCTGTTGCCCTGGTGCTGGGCCTGATCCCTGGTTAAACCTCTGGCCAAGCTGCCCTGGTCCCATGGCCTGGCTGGTGTTAGCATTCACGTTAGCATTAGCACCCTGACCCATCCCGGGTCCCATGGCTCCATACTGGGCCTGATAGCCAGAGTACTGAGCACCCCCAAATCCCCCTATGCCCTGTTGGTGCTGATGGGGGTGTGGAGGCTGTCGAGAGGGGGAGTGTGGGTATCGGGGTGTGTGGCCCATGTTGGGGTAAGCCTGGGGCTGTGGCTGAGGCTGAGGGTGTCTCATCTGGGTCCCCGTCATCCCAACGTGTCCCAAGTAGTGAGATGGGTCCTGAGCAGGAGGGGGCGCCATGCTCTGTGGAGGGTAGTGTTGGTTCATGCGAGCTGCATTGGATGTAGGTGGACCTTGCATCCCACCATAGTTGCCTTGAGACATCTGGTAGCCTCCCATCTGGTTGGGGCCGGTCCCTGGTTGTGCCGGAGCCTGCTGATAAGCTGATCTGCTCTGCTGTTGCTGGCCCCAAACTCCACCCCCACCTCCTCCTCCCCCAGCATCACCCTGGTACCCATGGTGGGGGTTGCTAGAGTTAGCTGGGTTATTATGGTAGTGGGAGGTCATGCCATTCATGGCTGTGTTCACATTTGGCTGTCCCTGGCTGGGTCCGTTCTGGGCCATCATTCGTCCTCCAGGGCCACCAGACTGATCATAGCCAGTGTAGGGGCCGTGGTCGTACATTTGCCCCATCTTTGCCTGCCCTGTGCCGGGCCCAGCACCATGGATCATCCCCTGGTGGTAACCCCTGTTTCCCTGGTGCTCATGGTTCAGAGAGGGATTAGTCTGCTGCGCTAAAGGGTTGGACTGACCAGGGGCTGGCTGCTGAGGAAAGCAGTCTCCTAAACCATCTAATCCATCTGAGAACAGCCCTGCATCGTCCCCAAATAAGCTCAACATCCCTGGGTCCGCCATGGCTGGGTGGGGGGCCCACAGATGGAGGGGACTGGATGGAGGGAGGTGTGTTGTGCAGTGAGGAGCTAATCAGATAGCTGCTAATTTGAAGCTTTCTACTCCATGGTCCTCATTAAGGTTCCTGGAGAGACAGGCAGAGGGAGGGGAAGACGAGGAAGAGAATGAGAAGAGAAAAAGGGAAAAGAAAGAAAAACACTGGAGTTAGTGCAGGTGTTCATAAGAGCCGTTGTATCCTTCAAACCAAGTGACTGATTATCATTCCTGCATCTTAATTTCTCTTTCCATAATTGTCAACTAATGACGCAGCCTGTATTGTTAATTTAAAAGCATTAACTTCACGTGTTGTTTATGAATAAACGGTCATTAACATAAATAAGTAAATCTGCTACAGCAATGTGACTTCTCTAGTTTACCTACTGGGCTAAAGATACGATGCTGATGACTGAAACTGGCATGCAGCAGTGCCTCAACACTTTAAAGTGGTTTTATGATATGCAATATGAAATCATTGTTCATTTAACATGTAGGTTTTTTGCAGCCACTAACAGACATTCATGGAGTGAACATCACAGGTGAACACAGCTTGTAATTTCGTTCTTTCAATAGGAGCTGTCGTGTTTCCTGTGGCAGTCAATCACAGCTCACATTGGACAAAGTCACTAAGTTATTAATTTCTTCATTAACACGCTTTATTTTTTCAAGAAAGACAGATGAAGGAAATGCTGAACGAGAGATTGCACTGAGTTACCAAAGATAGTGCAATAGTGGATATGGCTCACTCAACAATTTCTTGAATATTATTTTTAAAATACCAAGCAAAGATCCAAAAAAGTTAAGTTTTCTCCAACCAGCTGGCTTTTGTCTGTACAAAAATAAGCAACTGTGCCACTTTATATCTTTAGCCGTGCTGTCATGACATTTGTACACGTTTTTTAAGTATCAAATTTGAAAAATTACTGTATGCTGCTACCTTCTGATGACACGACACAGTCTAGTTTACTCGCTCTTAAGAAGCAACCGGAAACAAGTCGAATTCACATTTTCTTTTTAGCACCATCTCTTAAAGTTTGCCTAAAATTCATTCAACAAGCACATGAAAACCTGGCTGTATGTTAGAAAAACATTTTATGGAGACGTTGAGTTCATGTTTGTGGTTATGCTTAGTATTCAAGATTATAATTTTTAGCACAAAATTAGCCCAATTTCAAATTTTAATTGGTCAGCAAAGTCAAAAAGTACACAGTTTCTCCAAAACACTTTGCTTACTTCAGACGTATCACTCAAACTAATGTGCTGGGACATTTCAGCAGCTCTATTAGCTGTTGGGCAGAGGTGCAGCAAATTAACTGGCAAATTTAGCAACTTACTCAGTTGTAACCACCAAGAAATAAAACACACCCCAGTCGGAAAAAACTTATCTGCACTCACACACTCCCAAACACACACACTTCACATTAGCACTCCCCCGAAAACCCTCCCCCGACCTCCATTTTACTACCAAACAAAAGAACTTCTTTCTTTTCCAACACACACTTGGAGTCATTGAGTGTGTGTGTGTACGAGTGTGTGTTAGAACAAAGGGCCCAGCAGATGCAACTCTGTTTGAACAGCAGCAGCTGCCATCCAGCCAGCCAGCAATCAGCCAGCCAACAGGCCGGAGAACCTTTCCCTACACCAGTCAGTCAGTGGTTAGCCACTCAGTCAGCAACCCATTCAGCGGGCCAGCTAACCAGTCACTCCCAGCAGATGTTTGGAGACAAGGGAATTAGCCACCTGCTACATGTTTAGCCTCCACCTCTGTGTCTGTCTCCCTGGGTGTTAAAGGTAAAAGACATAGAATAAAGAAGCTTCCTTTCTGATGAACCAAATAGCTGTATTTGCGTATCAAACCTTAATGCGACTGTAACTGACATATAAGACACTGTGAGGCCAATGCAGCGGTGGATCTAAGCATGCATGAATGAGCGTGTGTGGTGGAGACTGGGACATGGAGGAGGTGGGGGAGGTTTGCTTGTTGCTTCTATGCACTGCAAAAACAACACCCAAGCCAACTTGTACCGCTACAGAGTTCCCCTCCCCCCTTCACCTCATTTCTTTCCTCCCCTACACTCCACTCCTCCCTCCCACCATTTTTCCTCAGCCACTTATTGGTTCATTAAAGAGCTCGGCAGGTATCGGGGATAAAATGCTTCATAATTTCCCCTCACACAGAACAGTGTGCAAGCAATGGTAAGTTTCTCTCCTTAATATTCTGTGCCATTAAACCAAATTGTGCCCCCACAATTACTTAAGCCATCCACTCATTACATGTAAAAAGTCATAGCAGCAGCAGGAACTGAAGTTATAAGCAGGTTTAGAAGAGCACCTCTGGTGGCAGGCTAACAGCTGGGTGTGAGCGTACAGCCTTTCCCAGCATGCACTGGGCAAAGAGGTGGGGTGCATCCTGGACAGCTCATGTGTCTATCACCGAGCTATGAGTCTGCATTTGGTAGAGTCTGCCTGGCAGCATTGTTACCGCCAGTGTTTGTCAGAATTACGACCATACTTCACATAAAACCTGCTGCTTCCTGTCACAAGGCAGATGTTTTCTCTTCAGCTTTACTCAACAGGATAAAACTGCTAGGACTGATTGGTCCACCAGCCTCTCATTCCTTCCACCATCTGCTAATGCCAGAAACTCTGAACGTTGTAAAATAAACCCTGCTCTCCTCAGTAATCCAGACAACACACTTTAAACCAATTTTTGAATGGACAATAACTGATTTAGCCTCTTTCAGTAACAAAAGAGATATGACACCAGCTAGTTTCTCTGCCAGCCCTGGCTATTTGTGGCCCAGATGATGAAAAAATAATCAATTTGCTACTTCTTGTAAATAAAAGTCTTCAATGTTAGTTGGCAGTCTGACTTAAAAATAGAAAATTCCTTCATTAATACAAAGACAAACCAACACAGCTCCAGTTAAAGTGTCCAAATCAGGTCAAGGTAGGAGGAGACGCATGCATGCTCACCTATTAAGTATTTTACTGAGTATGTTTGGGCACAATTAAAAGTTATCAAATATTTAACATCTGTTGTCCAGGGTAGTATTTTTATATACTCATTGGACTGCCTACCAATATTAAGAACTTCCAATTAGGTCTGAACTATAACTGAAAGTTAGACAGACTGTAATTAGCAAATCGTAAAGGTTGCAAATTAGGATATGTGTTATGACCAAGGGTTTAAACTGCTGTCTCAGTGTTTGTACAAACTCATCCTCTTTGTGTAACAGAGCCACCAGGTTTTAAATCATTCACACAGCAAATATTAGACAAAAGATTGACTTTTTAAAAAATCATATTGCAATACTCATTAGAAAAATTGCCATTGGACATTTTCCCCAAATGGTTCAGCCTCCCTTTCATTAAGTACATTTTTCCTTATTTACCAACTACTGGCAGAATCCTTGAGGAACACCTGACTTTGTATTTTCCTGACTTTTAAACCTTTAACATTATTGCTCTTGACCCAGTTCAGCACTCCCCGTTTTATTTTTTAATCATTAGCGTTTCCTAACAAGACTCAGAAGCGCCTCTTTACTGTCTAACCGCCACACCTTCTGTTCCACGTCTAGTTTCTGGGTGATAATACTGAAAGTCAGTAGAAAGCCAACTGTCAACATTAGCAAGACACAGGACTACAGTGCAAAAGCTTTCCTTCAGGCCTTTGAGCCTTTCTGCTGGAAGCCTCCACAACGCCTGACGGGAGAATCCATTCTTGTTGTGTAAATAGCATTAACAAGTCCTTTCCTCCATGTCTCTCTGAACCATAAACAAGCTGCCAACACAAAGACGGTACTTTTACTATATTATGGCCCACAACAGGCGCAGGGTATCCAAGACATGCACGCATACATTCATCTCCACATTTCTTTGTTACTCTTAAAGTCAACAGTGGTACCGAGGCCCAGCTGTCTTTTATAAGCAGTCATCTTTTGTATACATGCAATGTGGTATAACTAAGCGTGCTAATGGCTAACATAGCATGTAGGTCAAGTAGAGCAATACCGCTGAATTCTCACACAGCAGCTGGCTAGCTACAGAACCAGAGCAACAGCCATGGAGCAATAATTAAATGAATAATTACCTTAATCACCAATTAAATCGCTAATTGGTCTGTACATCTAGAGCATGAATACACCACCAGGCAATGCAACATTTGGACTCTCAAATCACAACACGCAAATTTAATTTACAAGGGTGACAGTTCAGCTGGATGAATACTCCCTTTATGCTGCCACTAATGCAACTCATTCTACCACATCTGGATCCGTGCATCAAATCAAGCATCCTCAAACTTCTAGAAAAGTTGTGCAAGTAACAGAGATGTTGGACCACACGACTGCCTCAGAGGGGGAAGAAGTGTAAATATATCTAACCTGTATCAGCAAGAGACAGAAAATAGCCTCACGATGAGAAGAAAAGCCTTAAATCCCAGATCACATTTTTAAATCCCTAACAATGTGAGGAGCAACTACACAGAGTGAACCGTTAAGCACACACTGTCACCAACGGTTCAAATAAAAAGGTTATCAGCCTTATATACAGGCGTAATGATAAATGGAGAAAATGTTGACCTTGGCGTAAACCTGAGGTGTGATATTGTCTGTGTCGTCTCCACTTCACCACCATCTCGACATGACTTTTCACCTGACGCAGTTTGATAAAGGCAGAATTTATGTGTTCCTTTTTTTCGCCTCTCTTCCATAAAAGGGAGTAAATGCACCTATAGAGGCTTTTCACTTGGTCACCTGATCAGCTATGCTTTTGTGCTAGCTCCAGTTCAGCGCATTGTAAACACCAAACAAAGGCAATGATGGGTGATGGTGATGCGGAGAGGAGCTCAATAGGTTCAATCTCAGCGTTCAGAAGTCAATAAGCAGAGTCAAAGAGCATGTTTTTAAAAGAATATCCAGCCCTTGCTGCATTTAAAAAGGGCCTCAACTAGAAATTACTCCCTTTATCGATATAATAATCATTTATTTTCCATGGATCACAAAATTATTGAGGCTAGAAAACAGTCACACTTTCCCAGAGGCTAAAACAAACAATTAAAATTGCTGCTTTTGTCATATCAACAGACAGAATCACAAATATATTCAATTTAAAATGATATAAAGAAGCAAATCTTTGGCAGCTCTACCTTCATTCATTAATTCTCTCATAGTAGTGCAACAGCTCTGCAAAAACAGTTAAAGCACTTCAACAGCTGTTTAAAACCTGGCAGAAAACCTGTGTTCGGCTACTAGATTACAGTGCAAACAACAGCTACGAAACACTGTTTTCGTGCATTTCAATCACTACAGGAAGGAAAAAGTTTTTGCACGTGTTTGTGTGTGTGGCAGGTGAGAGTAATTGAGTGTAATTTCACATCCTTTGCAGCGAGCTACTACGAAGGCAACTGATTTCCTGTCAGCTCTGTCAGACGCACGCCACATTAGACCGTGAATTCTACAATGCAGAATAAATGCAGCCGTATAAGCACTTACTGGCTACTGTGTGTGTTGTGAGTGAGCACAGCAGTTGTTTGTGTGTGTGGTGTGTGTGTGTGTGCGTGCGCGTGTTTGTGCGTGTACAGCTGCCTGGAGGCTTTCGTCAGATCACAGCTCTAGTTAAAAGTAGGAAGGCAAGAGATTCTTGGCTCCACTCATCCTCCTCATTTTTTTTGTCTGGCCTTTAGAAGTTAGCCTCCCACAAGATAACACTCGTCTGCAGCCTGGACAGAGCTGGATGCATTTCCTCTGCACTTCACCTCCTTCCACTCGTCTATTTCATCCTCCCTCTCTCTTTAACTCTCTTGTGCTGTTGCTCATCCCTCCATTCCTGAGCGAAACCTCCTTCAGTCGTGGAAAAGACGAGCCCTCTGCTCTCTTCGGCTATTTTTTTTTTTTAAACTTTCTGTACCACTTCCTTTGCAATTTCAGCCTCCGCTTCAGCTCTCATGTCGTACTCGCAGCGCACACACAGAGATGCATACACGTGCACAGTTTGGCATTGAAGCCCAGCTGTCACTGAAGAGGGAATTAGGTGAACGGTCAGTGTGCCGCTTTAAACGCCAAATCTCATCAAAGGATGAGGCGTTTAGCTCCCCTCGGCTCCCCCCGCAACAACACACGAGGTGAGGAGAGCAGCGGAAGTGAGGCCATATCCACACCGACACCACAGATAGTTCTAGCAACACTGGCATTTCTTTTGACCTTTATTCGCGCTTACACTTTTATTTTTGCTTCACATTTTAGGAGTTTTGTTGCTTGTATTGTCCCAAATCTGATTCCATAGCCTCTCAGCTGTAACCTGGGCCGATTACACACATTCAAGTGCACATACCAGGAACTGATCAAGATGAGGGAGCGAGCCATTTCTGCTTTCGTAACTTTCCCCCGCTGCACAAAAACTGCTGTGTAGTGTGTTGACATCTGATAGCCCTTCGTGCTGGCTCATATTTCATTGTCTTACTGGTACCTGCAGCAGCACATCCACACCTACGCAGTCGCTGCTGGATTTTTTTTTTTAAACGCACTGCTGCCACCAGTCTTAACACAGTCACCATCTGTTGCGGTACGAAACTATTGCATCACATTGCAAGTGCTGTCATTGATCGGACGACTTCACAGCCAATATATATAGAGAGAGAGCCCTGACAGAAAATAGTGCTCGTTTCGGCTTCTCCTTATGAGCGCTGAATGAATCATTATTTCATATTTGTGTAGCTGTCATCCTCACAATAAGAACACCAGAGTAGAGCTAATCCAATTAACTACTTTGATAATCAACCTCATCATAACAACACTGGGGATGTATACATAAAGCACTTTATTATTCCTCCATGAAACAAACAAAGAGGCTAATTGTTTTTGGTCATTTCCATTTACGCAAACTCTTGTGCAAACTATTTAAACATGCCAAATTGCAGATATGCTGGCATGCATTTACATTTTTCTAGGGCTCAATCGATTATCGGCCTAGTTGATTATCAGATCCGATATTAGGCATTTCTAAGTAAGAAATTCTCGATAAATTTATTAAAAACGCACTACTTTCGCTCTTGCTCAGCCTACAGCAAAGTTTCGTATCACAGGCAATAGTCTATCAACATCAAAAAGTGCTGGAAAGTTCTCTTTTTAATAAACACATGCAAAACAACTAAACAAATGCGTTTCAACACAGTTTTGGAGTATTTGGTTATTTTCATTTTCACTGCACACATCAGTTCTAAATATTGGTCATCAGTCTCGATTACTAATGATCGGTATCGGCCCTGAAAAGAAAACATATCATTCCACTCCCTAGATTTATTTTGCGTTTTATGGAGCGAATGATTCATTAATAATCACCACTATTGATTGAAGATAAACATTAATTGCAGTCCTACACTTTAGCATTGTTACTAAACTGCCTGCCTTCAGTTCCAGTAATAAGTCTGTATGTTATCAGCGGCATAGCAGGCACTTCGAGCTCCTAACGAACAAACTCGCTGAACTATGCGGAGACCGAAAAAGAACGAGGTGGCGACACAATCAAGAGCTTGTGCTCGCTTATGTGGCTTCACAAGACCACACTGATGTTTATCAGAGTCTTCAGAGGTGACAGACACGAGCATGCTTAACCTCGAAACGACAGGGGTCAGTCGCAGGAGAGCTGAGTCAAAAACGTTACAAACCACGTCACAAAGCCTTTCCTCCTCCCCATCATTAGTGGTGCACCACTACCTGCTTTTCCACCCATGATTCCAAGAAGTTTGTCAAGTGACTGGTCAGAGTAACAAACTAAATACACATCAGTCATTGCAGCTGTTGTCATGACGTGGAAAAACTTGTTTAAACCACTCACATGCATGCTTGGAAAAAAAGAGAATCCTCCATTTGTAACAAAAGATACTCACAATTTATGGTTACAGAAACGTTTTGTCAAAAAACTAATTACATAGAATTGAAAAGGGGAAGTATCAAAGAGTTAATCTGAACTCAACAGGTAGATTAGCGTTTTAAGACGTGCTGCTGCAGCAATATCAGAGTTGGACGAACTTGAAAGTGTTTAGATAAAACAAAATGAATTTATCCAAGCTCAATGAATTCTTATTATTTAAAAGCATCAAAGTGTAAAAGTTTCCTTTACATTATCAGGTGATGTCATTAAATGTCTTGTTTTATCCAACGAGCAGGTAAAAAAACAAAAAATATCTAATTTTACTATATTGTAAGACTTTAAAAGCCGCTAATTACAAATCAGAGAACCAGAAACTATCATAAAGTGCTGTTTCTATTTGAAAAATGGGTCAAACGATAAATGTAGGATGCTCATTTGCCCATAACATTGGACAGCAGAGACAGCTTCAGTATGAGAGGGAAAAGGCTGCTCCATTACTTTTCTTGCTTGTTGTAACTCCAAGCAAGCCATGACCCAAAATAAAACCTGAGATACAGTATCAGGATTTTGACCTTGAAGTGCTTCACAGTGTCCAGTTCAAGCACAGTGAGAAGAAATATGAAAAGGGTTCAGGTCTATCACTGTCGGAGGGAGCACACAGATGTGAGAGTCCAACAACATAATTATCAGCTCCACAAGTTCCACCTCACCTGAAGCCGTAAGTAATCGCAGAGCCGCTCTAACACGTATAGTTTTAGCCGAGCTGATAAATGAAGCGGCGATCACCAGCCAGGCTCAGGAATTCGCACTGACTGTGCAGCTCTGTCAAACCACAATTATCGAGGCCACCCGTTCAGCCAAGCCGAAACCGCAGAACATCACTGCCAAGTTAGTGCAACTGAATGGCTTCTCTGGCAGCCAGCAGCATTACACAGTCATTCAGTGTAGTGAATTAGAGACGGGCCTTCATTTAACAGAAACCCAAACAGAAACCCGAACTGAAAACACCGTCATCAATGCCCAACTCCTCATACATTAACAGATGCATGTATTGAAATTTAGATGCATATTTAAAACAACGTAAAGCAGATCTTAGTATTGCGCACATTTATTAGCTGTTTACCATTCAACAGATATAAACACAGGCACAGTTCCAGCGTCACACGTCTCCAAGTTTTCAGTTTCACCAATCCTGACATCAGGTGATGCAACTGATAAGTTCTTGCAGGCTGAGTGAAGGTGTGTTATTCAGCGACGTCACTCAGTGCAAACTTACGAAAGAATGAAAACCTGCGGGCGCTCGGCCCTCCATGGCACACCTCTCATTTTTCCTGCTCTAGAAATTTCCGAAATCCTGCGTTATGTCATATTTGCAGTCAGAGGAGTCTCCTGAACAATTTGCACAAAGATCGGAGCTCTCATCAGTTTCTTTCATTGTAAAACAAAACTTCAGCAGTGTTAAGGACGTTTGCTGGTTTTATTTGTCATGTGGAACGTCCTACTTGACCAAAAAGCTCCAAATCGCTCTGTGTATGAAGTGTTAGTCTGCGGTGAAGGAAGGAAGAAGGCAGGGAGATTAGCCAACAGCGGCTCAATGCAGTCCTGTCTGTGCTGTCGACAGTTTGGCAGCTAAACTGTCTGTAGCCTCCAGGCTTTACTACAGGAAATCTCTGCCATGTCAACAACACCATGTTTCCTCTGAGACACAGACAGGCACAGACAAACAAAACCAAGCCAAAGAAACAAACTACACCGACCGGCTTAGCGCACATAACCTAACCAGACACCTGAGCAAAAAAAAAAAACCCACAAGGAAAAAAGTGAGTGATCTCCCTCTTCCTCTGGAGGACACGTGTGCACCCACCCACCACCCATTACCACTAGGATCTAAGCCACTATAATTTATACCTTTGTTCCCAAATGGAGGACAGCGCGCAGGAGCTGGCTAGCTGTGTGTGTAATTACACTCAAGTGAGGGGATGCAGGGCCGTGTGTTTGGGGCTGGGATTTGAGGCCCGGAAGGAAGGAAGAGAGGAGTGGTGGCGGCGGGGAGGGGGAGGGATCAAGAGAGTAAGAAAAGAAAGAAAGACGCAGTGAAGCTCGAGAAAATCTGGTTATTTTACGCACGGCTGCTTTGTTAATGGACGGTGTGTGTGTGCGCGCAACTTGTAGGGGTGTGTGTGTGTGTCTGTGTGTTTCATGGGGGAGGGGGCGGGTGGCGGAGGTGGGTCAGCAGGAAAGGGCTGTGTTTATCCAATCTGTTCCCTGCCTTTACCATGTGGTAGGAAAAACCACTGGCCGGCTCTCAGTCTGATCCCTGAGGACATGGAGGCCGAGAGGCAGACACAGGAGAGAGAAGTAGGCCACAGGGGGTGGCCAAGAACCTGCCAGTTCACAGAGTCAATGTGCGCATGTGCTCGCTAAGAGCGTAAGAACCTGTTATGTAGTTTCTGACTGTCCAGTCTGTGCAAATCACCCGTTTAAGCCAGCATATCCAAAAGAGATGGATCAAGTACGTGCATGATGCTGCTGACGCCTTGTTTCCACATTGCTCTGTGTTCGAATCAACCGGAACCACATTCATTCCTATGAGAACCTCTGTGATCTCCGATGTGTTTGCAAAACTCTTCCTTCCCTCCTTTTTATCCCGGTCCAGAATTTCTGCCTCATGTAAACTGAAAAAATTGTGGTGGATTATGGACACACTGGACTGCGCAAAAGGAAGTTGGAAAAAATGAATTACCTGATAGGCCTGTAAGTTCAAAATCAAATGTGTAAACAGCTAGTTTAACACATGCTAGCTGTGCAACAAACATACTGTAGTGGTTCATATATTCTGCAAAGTAATAACCTGCTCACCTATTTCTCGCCATGATTGTTAGTTCTGTTTTAGTGGCAGTAATGCTTCATGTACACATTCCATAAAACTGGATGGAATAAACTACTACTAGTTTCCATCGACCTGTAATGAAATGCTTTCCCTTGCATTGAACATTTCAGTGCACAGTCCTTGTATTATACAGATTTAAGGACAGCAATCAAACTTTTGTGAAAAAGAGGCATTAAGCAAGCGCTTTCAAGTATGTGAGTGGTGAAAATGCCACTGAGAAGAAAAAGACAGAAAGCAAATGTGTAAGGAGGCATCACGCATCTTTAAACTAGGGGATGTTGATATATCTATGGCCAATAAGGGAAAAAAAAACACTCTCAGAAACTGGCATTCCTAAATCTTTTATTTTAAAAATCATCAAAAGCAGCACGAACGATTAACTAATTTTTTCCTAAGCACAATGTCAAAAAATACGCTTGTTTTGAAGCTGGAATTAATTCTATATAGTGAGAAGTTTTGCTAAATATGTTACTTTTGGCTACGACTCATACTATAGGCAATAAAGAGCTTGTACTTTCAGAACAAGAGCGATTAAATAGATTTAACTTGAAGCGATTCCACATAACCCACTTTCAGGTAAGCCACTGTGAATAACCACAGACAAACTCATCAGTCTCCCCAAAAGTTTTGAGCATTAGCAAAAGTTTGCCGGAGAGAAAAAATGTACCGACCTGACTCCAAGTATTTACTGTCTCGGTTTTATCGCCATTTCACTGCAGTATTAAACTGTATGAGTTTCCTGGTTGCGCTTTTGCTGCAGACTGGAACTTAATATATACTCAAACTCCAATCATACAAGAGATAAATTCAACTTATGTTTGATTCACTTGGGGAAAAGCTGCAGCCTCGGATCTACACTCAGTGTTATTATAGAAGGTAGGTCATGATGCAAGGTCAGACGACATGTACCGACCCCTACAGGACAACAGCCAAAGTGGACACTGGTATGTCTAACTGAGTGGAGTACTACGGCTCCATTACAACTTCTACTTCCCCCACCGCTGTGAATCAAGGCCACTTCTCCCCTTAGACTGCATTGCTAACCAGCAGCAAGGCGCAACACCAAAGAAATTCGCTTGATCAAAATCAGCCGTCTCCCTTTTCATGTGAGGATTTCAATACCGGCGTTGAAATCTGATCAGAAACTCAGTGTGGCAAGCGCAAACCTACATGTAAATCAGAAATCAAACAGTTGCAGGTGAGGGGGAAATTGTTCACTGATGCAAATGAGTTATCACAGTGGTTCGCTGCCACTGTTACAGGCTTTGGGGAAAACCCCGCTACTCTACAGGATTTGTCACTAAATGGGAATTTTAAAAAACGAGAGAGAGAACGAAACCACCAGCGGTTTTTGGGGCTGTAGAGAGATTTGTCATCCCTTTGCAGAGAACACCAAAAGATGCTTTGGAAACATTTCTGAGCAACAAGAACATCAGAGGCAGTACTTTCCTGATTCTCGGTCTAGATTTTCATTTTTATAGTAAATATGAATAAGACATGAGCTTCCAAAGAAATGGTTTGCAAGATGGATTTCCCACAAAACTGAAAACACTTAAGTATCCCTTTAAGCAAGAGGAAACGGAAGGCTCGCACACATTGACTGTAGACCAGCCTCTCTAGCATGCTACCCCCACTCCTGCCTAATCAATCACAACTATTGACATGCCCTTTTAGACCAATGGGACAGGCAGGTCTGGAGCGTGTCCCCAGAGATTGGCCGGTTCCCCTCCCTGCCCCGCCTGCCTGACTGCTAACAACCAATTAACTTCCAGAGTCCTTCCTATAAAGCTGTGGGGTAACTTCTCCCCTGGGATACACACCCCTTTCTCCAGACTCAGTGTGCTCTACACGATCAAAAAGTGCTTCCATAGCGGGTTTGAATCTACTAGCTGAGGAGATTTTGCAGCAGGATGAAAATCCAGCTGCTTGCATTTTGAGTTATTTGCACATCGTAAAAAAAAAAATGCCAACATTATCAAACAATGTACACAATTAAGTACAGCTTCATGTAAAATGAGGTGTGATGGAAGCATGTTTACTTGCATGGAGATTCATCTTCTCTTGCATGTGGTTAGCATTATTCCCTTTTTACCCATCCCTCCCCTCTCTGACCTTCCATCTCCATCTTCCTAACTGGATGTTGATTCCACAAGCAAGCAGCACTTAACCTTTCATCAGCCATATGAATCACTTGAGGAGTGAAATGGTGATAGAAAATGCACAGAGGTAGAAGGATGCCACAACAGTGCCATTAAACCACAGCACGCACCGGGGAAAACTGATGAGATTTTCGTGGCACTGACGCCGCTTTTCAGCGATGGGATTCATCAGCAGCTGATGACACAAAACTCCCACATATTTCCAGCTGAAGGTCCTTGGGCTTTAGCTTTGCTTATTTGTTTCCCCCAGCAGCGGTAACGTAAGTGGGGAGCCGAGGGGATGAAGAGGGGAAAGCAGGATACGCCGCATATCTACAGCAGCAGAGGTCAACGATAGATTAAAAGGCACGTACACATATGGGTCAGAGATGTACTTGACAGGCCGTCTCCTCCACAGAAAACACATACAGCCCACACACAAATACTTGAGAGCTGTATTAATGCCAGGCTCTCTTCTAGGCACAGCACTTGGTCCAGAAGGCCCTCGCTGCAGGAGGAGGATGGGGGGATGGGGGAGGCACGAGCAGAGGAGGAGGACGGGGGAGGCTGGGGGAGAAACAGGTGAGAGGGAGGGATGAGAGAGCAAGAGAGACAGTGATGACACTCAGTTTTGAATGTCACCACGGTGCTAAAGACCCCCGCTAACCTTTTGGCTGGAAATGAGAGGACTGGAGGGAGGGGAGGGGGAGGAAACGACAGGCAGGCGAAGATGTAGAGAGAAAGAGGGAGATGGAAAGGGTGAGAATGAAGAGGAGGGAGGCTCGAGCATGGGCAGAGAGAGAGTGGGTGTGTGGGTGGGTGAGGGGTGGAGGTGGAGCGATAGATGGCAAAGATGAAAGAGATGGAGGCAAACAACAGCACCACCACTCCTCATCTCTGCTAACAGGGCTGCCATCCACGACACATGATGATAGGAGACAAAATGGCCACCCCAACAAACACCAGTGCTCCGGCTAAGACACCCAACACCAGCCTTTCAACACTAAACTACCCGCTGCACCACACTACCTGCTGCCATCAAACCCACAAACCGTACAATCGGCTCAATACCGACCCTTTTACGCCTGGCAATCACAGTCATCCATCTTCAAAATACAAGTTTCTGCCTGCTGAGAGTGAGCGAATGCTTTTGCGATTACTTCTGAAAGCCTCATGTTCGATCAGGAAAATAACTGCAGCATGGGAAGGCTTCGGGGGGATGGCAAAACCTGCAGTGACCTCTTAGATGTATCACAATTCCTGCAAAGTATGCAAAACAAAAAGCTGTATCGCCCGCACGCCAGTTTCCAGCAGCTATGTTCTGGACTTTCCCAAAAACAAGCAGCTGTTGCTCGAAAATTGAGCACAAGTTGCCGACCAAAACACCTGGTCACTGCAGTTTCTACAGAGCTAGAGATCATGAATTTGCAACTTTAATAATTTCTAGATCAGCAATACAGATTTATCAGCTTCTTGAAATCAATTCCTCTCTTAGTTTTATTCTCAGTTGGTCTTTACTGGTGTTCGGCTGCAGTTTCACCTGCAATGCATGATACAAATACAGCAAACATATTAAATAGTCGGGTTTTTGTGCCACAAAGAAGCACCATGTCTCCCCCTTAGCACTGTCTGCACGCTCCAGACCTTGCTTGAAGGCTGTGAACAGCTTCCAAGCCGGTCAGTTGGTAAAAGCAGCAGGGTCTGAGGGAAAGTGCTGCCTTTTTTTTTTTTTGCCTGAGAAAAGAAATTCACAAAAAGCCCCGAAAGGACTTGGCGCTGCCGCTCGTGAAGCTTTTGCTGTAAGCGCAGGTTGCCGTTAAACTCGAGAACAGCGCCGAGCGAGATTTAGGTCACTCTGAAGTCTAGAAGTGAGGCATAAAACGGAAATTTTTAGCAAGTTTCAGGACATTTCCCTCAGTTGTACACTCAGTTGCAGGATTATCTGTAACTCAGCTCCCCATAAATACTGTGGAAACACTGACTAAGAACATAATTGCTTTTAAAGTTTGAGGTATTACTTTGGTTCTTGTTATTCCAGTGAACACTATTATCTGAGTAAACACAGCAGCCAGGGTATCGTAGCCGTCGACCCTGCAATGCTTGATCATAAACCTCACAGAAATATTCTTAAAAACTGCCCCCATGTGACCAGTATGTTTAATACGTCTAGATCAGTCACTCAACTTCACACTTAGCGGGTCTAACAGTGTGGACCACAAGAAGGAACCGCCTCTGTTGAAATAAATCCAAATGCGTAAGTCAACTTTAACACCTGCGAGTGTGCGAATGAATCAAGTCCGACATAAAATCACGCAGGACAGTAGCTGCGAGTGAAAATGTGCTTTTGATATAAACTTCCTCTCAGCCTCTGGAGTGCAAAAAACCTCAGCTCCCCCCTGCCACAGGCCCCCCAGCTTTTCTTCAGATAAACCCACTTTAAACACCCAGCAGCTTTTAATATGAGAGGCTTTGTGAAAATATGAGCTGATTTTATCCAGATTCGGACGATTCAACGCGATTCCCGTTCGTTTTCTCTCACAACATCTGTAGCGTGCGTGTCGGCCGGGGTCCGGACGGGTCGGGATTAGCAGCGAAGATAGCGGCCGAGGTGGCTAACTGGGATACTGTGAGAGAGAGAGAGTACAGGAAAGCGGGGGAGACAAATTGCCAAAACTAATAGCATGATGAGTTGCTCAAGTAACAAATGACCTGCCACAAAACTCGAGAGCTGACTGGACTGAGAACAAATACTTTTGTGAGGTCATAAAAGCAAAGTCAGGCTGTGGAGAGCATTTGAATACAGAACACAACCAGCAAGAGACATTGATGGATAACAAGCAGGAGGAGTGAAGTGAGATGGGAAGGACCTCGACGCTAACAATGGCCATTTTCACTAGCGGAGAACAACAACGTCAGTGTAGTCAGGCACAAGTTATAGTGTTCTCTGCGTGCCAGTAGGGTTACTTCTGATTTCTCTCCTCTCGTACACACAAAACTGCATTGCCTTTGGCTTCTCCTCTTCTTGTTCCATTTCCCTAAACTCTTAAAAGCTTATCTCCCCTGTTTCGGAACAGTATGAAAACAGTGAGAGCTGGTTAAAAGGTCAATAGATGATGGCACATCAAGAGTGAAATGTTCAGATAACCAACACCGACCACACTTATGATTCATAGGTCAAAACCACAGGGAGCAGATTATTCGAAAAACATGACAAACTGATGAGCACCTGTTCCAAACAAAGTGTCCGTTTCCTTTTTCCAAAAGCGAGAACGACTGAATGAATGCCTCAGCAGCACGGTTGAAGCTTCATGGTCATTAGGAACATTAAAATGACATAATAGAGGTGGTTACAAATGTGGAGAATGAAAATCAGTGCATGGATATTACACTGGAAATTTAATTGCACCGTCGTGTGAAATCTCAATTAACTGGGCTGTCTTAATGTTGCGTTTCATAGGGTGCGAGTCACTCCGTCGCACGCGGTGTATCCTCATATATGGGCCTTTGGCGAAAAGGTGGAAGGGATTTCCCTGGCTGTGGCCACGACTGGAACACCGCCAGATGAAAAGCATGTCAAACCCCACATCTTCAGGTGGAGAGAACAAAAGGTAAACAAAATAGAAAACTGGGTTAAGGGAGCAGATTTTGCTCAGTCATTCCACTTGTGGTAAACTGAATTTTCAAGCAACTTTTAACCAACATCTAGGGATAGCTAAGGCGAGGGCTACCACTCATCCGCTTGAATGAAACTATTAAAAATGCACAAATGTAATCACCCCACATGGGTAAAAAAATTTCAAAAGTTCCACCTTAGTCCAAATAAAGCAGCTGCCTCTCTACAACAAACCAAGGCAGCCTTGTGGCTATAGAGGGGGGGGAGTGCCTCAACTTTAACCACAAGAAAAGACAAACGGGAGAGAGAGAGACGAAATAGTGCTGAACATCTGTTGTGTGCTCGGTGTGCATGTGTGTGTGGTCGGGGCCTCTTATCTCTCCCTCTGTGGCCCGCTAAACATGACTAGCTGCCATCTTGGCTCAGAGACACAAGGTGGTGGCGGTGGGGGTAGCAGCTCCAGGAGGAAAAATAACGAACCAGCACATGTACGCTCAATGTGTCAGAGTGAACAAAAAACACAGAGTGGATAGAATAAAGTGTGTGTGTTTGGGAGGGCGAAGCTTTTCCTGATATTTTCTTGTTTTTCATCGCAAGGCAGAGTTGCGTGAGAGAGAGAGAGAGCGGCAGGGTGACCATTATGCAAGTTGACCGATTACAGAACACATAATGGAGAAAGAGGGCAAGAAAACACACGCAATGAAGTCGGACTGTAAAAAGGGGGAGGAAAAATTCATCAACCGTTTCTAGTAGATGTAAAGACGGTTGTCGCTTTAACTAAAGAGAGAAGTACGAGGGGAACCGGCAGGTGTTTTTTGGGGGGGCTCCGTCCACACCGAGTAACAAGTGTAGCCGTTGGTCGTTGCCAAACTTCGGTCGCCGGATACAATGCAACGCCACCAAACAAGCTCTCGTGAGGGGGGGGGAAAAACGCGGAAAACACGTAAAAGAGAGTGTTTGCTGTTTCACCTCGACGCAAGAAAGGGGGGGAAAGTGAGGAGAAAGCTGCGTAAAGTTGCCCGAGAGCCGTGCACCGAGCGACAACCGCCCCGAGCAGGTTGGTGGCTAGCTCGGGGGGGCTAATAAGTGGTCTCCGGCCGCACACAATGAGGATGAGCGCTGGCTAGCAGGCTAACTGAACTTCTGTGTCCTAGCGCTGGGCCAACCTCCAGCGGCTAGCACGGCTAATTAGCCTATCAGCGGTATTTCGCACGTCGTTCCGGACCGGGGAACGCGCCGCTCATCTCGGTTTTTATTCAGGTAAAAACACTTTCCTCCCCGCTCCAAAGCTCAAAGCAACTACAGCGGGCCCCTTTCTCACGTTTTAAACTGTTTTGGCGACGAGAAACGTGGCGGAAACAACGTGAAAAGCACGGTTGTATGGAATGACCGCCTGGCCTCACAGCTTCCCCCCTCCTCTCCTCCACTGCTCTGTCCCTTCCGTTCAATAAAACTAGCGACTACTACACTCACTTCTCACTGCCCCCCGCCGATAAAGACACAAGTATTCAGTGGAAATCTACTCAATATTGATGCTTTCGAGTGGAAACATCTCGATTCAACCCGTGCGGAGCGGTTTTTGGCGATATCTGCCAAGTATTCTCCGCTGGGAATCTCCCTCAGAGCTCCGCTCATTCAGTCGGCTAGTGACTCACCTCTACGCTCGAGCCACCTCGTGTCTCCTAGAAGCTTCAACACAATTAGCTAACAGGGCTAACAGTCACACTTTAAAACTGAATCAACTCAAAATCCCTCATTACAAAATCCAACAAGTTGCCAGGGAATCAGATTCGGGAGCCCAGGAGCTCTCCGTGCCGCTCTGGGAATTTTTCTTTCCACTTTTCAACTAACTAATGGGACTGTGGTGCGACTGTGTGTGTGAGCGATGCAGCGGGTGGCAAAGCTAAACTTGCTATTGTTAGCATGTCGGCATGGCAGCTACATGGACCTTCAATGACTTTCTGCTGAAATTTGAAAATAAAACAGACGCTAAATGAGCCCGCAGCCCCTAAATTAACCTTTCCAGGGAGTTAGCCTTGGAGGAAACGTCCGTCGGGTTGGAAACCACAACTCGCACGGCGGATTAAAGAGTCCGATTGCGTTGGAAAAGTATGGAAAACTTACTATTCACAGAGAATATAAACGGGTTTTAATTCAGAGCCGGTGGCTGATACGAAACCATCACACTCGTGGCTGAAATATACTCGAAAAAAATTAAAATGCACTCATTGAAAAAGGGGGTATTTGTTAGCTTACCCAGCAGGCTCGGTCACTTCAGGCTTTTTATCAAATCAACTCCTCGTTAGTGGGGCTAGTATCTCCGCTTGCTTGAAAAAAAATCCACCGTGGTCCTTTTTTCAGTTTGAAATATAAATAAACAGATGGAAAAAGTTCAAGTTTCTTTTGTTTTTCATGAAATATGTCTCCGGCGTGTCTCGCATCCGCGACCTCGCCGACTAGTGTGCGTTGCTCTTCTCTCCTTTGTGTTAATTTCACTCAAATCGAGTTTAATCCGATCGATCCCTCGGCTGGTCGCGCTCCCGAGTCCTCCCCTCCAGACACTCGCTCACCTTCCTCGGCCAGGGGGGGCGCGCTCCCGAGGACCTCTCATACAGATAAACAGGCGGCGTGCGCGGTCACTGACCCCGCCGTGCCCGTGTGACGCTCTCTGAGAGTTCTCATTTGGGGATGGGAAAAAAAACACACACGCATAAGGGCGTCAGTTGGACTGGGGTTTACCGTTTGTGGAAATTAGATTTTATGATTTATTTAAAATTCAGTTTCAAGTGAAAATGTGAGGAAACAATGGAAGCCAGAAACCTGTTTGGGAGCCCAGAATAAACCAAAAACTTCCAATAACTTGGCTGGGAAAAATGGTTCCGTGACATTTATCATGATAAACAAGATGAGATTTTTCTGTTTATTTATATATTATGGAGAAAACAAAACAAAAAAAGCGCACCAGTTGGACTGTGGTTTACTGTTTTAAACTGTTTGTTAGAATTTGATTTTTTAAATTCATTTAAAATTCAGGTTAAAGTAAAAATGTGTGATTAAACAGTGGAAGCTCAGGATAAACCAAACGCTTTGCTGAGGAAAAATGGTCTGGTGAAATAAAGAAGTTGAGATATTCCAGTTTATCTATGTAATATTGAAAAAAAACAAACAAAACAAACAAGGGAGTCAGCTGGACTGTGGTTTGCTATTTTAAACTGTTTGTCAAAATGATTTTTTTAAACATATATTGACTCAGTTTCCAATGAAAATGGGAGATAAAACAAACAAAAAACTTCCAATAACTTGGCTGCAAAATGGTTTGGTGGCATTTATACTGATGAACAAGTAGAGATTTTCCATTTTATTTATGTAATGTGATAATGTGGGGAATTACCGTTTGAAAGTGTTTATGGAAATAAAATTTCTGGTTTATTTAAAATTCAGTTTCAGGTGAAAATGTGATGAAACAATAGAAGCCAGAAACCTGTTTGGGAACCCAGAATAAACCAAAAACTTTCAATAACTTGGCCGAGGATGAATGATTTGGTGACATGAACAAGTTGAGATATTTCAGGTTATTTATGTAATATTGAAAAAAAACACAAACAAAAGAAACAAGGGAGTCAGCTGGACTCTGGTTTACTATTTTAAACTGTTTGTCAAAATTGTTTTGTTTGGGCCTTTTTAAAAACGAATGAAAATTGGTGATAAAACAAACCAAAAACTTCCACTAATTTGGCTTGAAAAATGGTTTGGTGACATTTATCATGAAGAAGAAGCTGAGATCTTCTTTTTTATTTATGTTACATGGAAAAAACAAATGCATCTGTTGGGCTGTGGTTTGTCAGAATTAGATTTTCAGATTTATTTAAAATTCAGTATTAAGTCGAAATGTGTGATAAAACAAAGCTTTTTTTGAAGTCCAGAATAAACCACTAACTTGGCTGGGAAAAATGGTTTGGTGACATGAAATGAGATTTTCCAGTTTATCTATGCAATATAGAAAACAAGAAAAAGAAAAGAAACAAGGGGCATCACAGCTGGACTGTGTTGTGAACTGTTTGTCGAAATTGTTTTGTTTTCTAATTTATATTAATTCAGTTTCCAGTGAAAATGGGAGATAAAACCAACCAGAAACGTCCGATGACTTGGCTGGAAAAAATGGTTTGGTGACATTTGGTGGAACATTTCTAATGATGAACACGTTGAGATTTTCCTGTTTATTTGTGCACTGGAGGAAAAAATGGAGGAAAAACCCCCCAAAAAGTGAAACAAATAAGGGCATCAGTTGAAATGTGGTTTACTGTTTTAAAATGTTTGTGGAGGGCAGCCATATATCGGCCCAGTTAAGGCGATACCACCTGGGCGCAGGTCAACAGAGCAGCGGTCGTGAGTTCGAGTCCGGCTTACGACCCTTTGCTGCATGTCTCTCTCTGATCTACAACCCTCTTTCACCCTGTCTCTCCTGTCAATAAAAATGGACCCTCCTCCCAAAAAAAAATTAAAGGGTTTGTGGAAATTAAATTCTCTGACTTATTTAAAATTTAGTTTTGAGTGAAAATGTGACGAAACAATGGAAGCCAGAAACCAAAAACTTGGCTGGGAGAAATGGTTTGGTGTGCCGTTTGGGCGCCATGTTTCCTGCTGGCTGCACTGGTGAATGTGTGCAGTGACGTCATTTGAGCCCACTGGAATCGACAAGGCAATCATTTGCAAAGTTGGCAAATCAGTCCAAGGAACTGAAACACTGGGAACCGGTTCTCAACAAGAGCTGGTCTTCGATTCCCATCCATGAATCATGTGAAAATGTGGAAGCGAGAAACCTGTTTGGGAGCCCAGAATAAACCAAAAAACTTCAGATAACTTGGCCGGAAAAGATGGTTTGGTGACGTTTATCAAATATATAAATGTGACAGACCTGACATCTTTTGGGCCTTAAAGAACAAACCCAACAAAACAGTGAAGCTTTTAAATGGGACGAGGGAACAGATTTAGCTTCAGACAGCAATGAACTGAAGGTAAACTGACTTTTATAGTAGCTTCTTACCAACTTTGCTTCCTCGATCTTCAAACTGTAATGAAAAAATCGGATAAAGACAGTTGATTTAGTTAAAACGGTTTGTTTTGATTAGATTTTCTGATTTACTTTACATCTGGTTTTTAAAGAAAGTGTATCATAAAACAACAGAGAAGCCAGAAACCAGAATAAACCAATGAGGAAAGAGTGTCTGAACATTCATCCTGATGAGCAAGTTAAGTTTTCCATTTTATTCTATAACATGTAAATGAATAAATAACGACATAAAAGTGTTGTTAATGTTGTGTTTCATAGGATGTGATTCATATTTAGGCCTCAGTGGAAGGTAGCAGGGATTTCCTAGCCATAAGCTTCATACCAACGCTTAGGTTTCCAGATACTTTGCTTCATAGGGAAAATAACGGGAGAAAAAACTAAACAAACAAGGGCTTCAGTTGGACTGTGGTTTACTGTTTGAAACTGTTGAAATTAGATTTTCAGATTTATTTTAACTTCATCTTCTAATAAAAATATGAATTATAGCCAGAAACCTGTTTAGGAGCCCAGAATAAACAATAACTTGGTGACATTCGGTTGAACATCTATCATGATGGACAAGTCAAGTTTTCCTGTTTATTGTATTACATGTAAATGAAAAAGTAATTGATTAATGCAGTAAGTGGAATCTTTATAGCTTTATTTAACGATTTAGGTTAGATTGTTTTAATACCTCTGATTTGAATCTCCCTGAAGCTTGTGAAACTCAAGGGTCCTGTCTCGACCTCACCATGCAGCCTCAAACTAATGATGTATTTATTAAGGACACGTCCATCCATCTGTTCCTGTGATGCTGTAGATACAGTGCCTTTCAGAAGTTTTCAACCTCTCTTGGAAGTTTTTCCCCTTTAAATACTTTTCAACACTGAATCATGGTGGATGTACGTCGGCTCTTCAGACAAGAACTTTTTAAAAATACTATTTCATGTCAAAGTGAAAACGCATCTCTACAAAGTAATGTCAATTAACTAAAATTAGCCTGAGCTAAATTAACTAAAAAGCATGAGTATTCAACCCTTTTTAAAGTGACTCAACTAATGCAACATGGGTGCAGCCAGTTGGTGCTCGAAGTCTCACAGTTAGTAAAATGGAGGTCATCTGAGTGCAGTGAATGTGTCTCATTGATTGTAAGTTAATTTAAACATAAGCTGCTAAATGCTAATGCTAACTGCTAATTCAAACAGCACTGCCACATTCAACTGACCCAGGCCCAGTTAGGAGATGCTCCAGGTAGTGACCAGTGCCAATGCTGCCATTTAGCTAACTGCTAAATGCTAATGCTAACTGCTAACTCAAACAGCATTGCCACATTCAACTGACCCAGGCCTCTTTAGGAGAAGCTCCAGGTAGTGACCAGTGCCAATGCTACCATTTAGCTAACTGCTAAATGCTAATACTAACTGCTAATTCAAACAGCACTGCAATGTTCAATTGACCCAGGCCCGTTTAGGAGATGCTCCAAGTAGTGACCAGTGCCAATGCTACCATTTAGCTAACTGCTAACTGCTAATGCTAACTGCTAATTCAAACAGCACTGCCACGTTCAACTGACCCAGGCCTCTTTAGGAAATGCTCCAAGTAGTGACCAGTGCCAATGCTACCATTTAGCTAACTGCTAATGCTAACTGCTAATTCAAACAGCACTGCCACGTTCAACTGACCCAGGCCCGGTTAGGAGATGCTCCAGGTAGTGACCAGTGCCAATGCTACCATTTAGCTAGTGCAAATGCTACATGCTAATGCTAAGCACTAACTGCTTAAATATACTACTAATAACCTCACCACCCACAAGGAGACAATACAGCTGGATTTGTAGTATAAAGACTCCTGTATCTGGAAGATCCAGTCACAGGAGAATCACCACGACTGCATATAACTACACCATAATGACAAAAACACTCCAAGCAACTCAGCACTTGACTGTAAAACTACGCTAACTTTTACTGTATTTAATTTAGCATTATTTAGAGCTATATGCTGTTATTTGAAAGAAAAGGCTATGTATATTAAGGATTAAAATAAAAAAAATAAACAAAACAACTATTTTCCATAAAACTACACAGTGTTACTGGTTTTAAATCAGTTAAAAATCTAATTATTTTACAGGTATTTTATGTTATTTTCACTTTTTATAGTTTTAAAAGGCGTAGCATTTAACAGTTTTTCTGTATTTTTTGGAACCCTTTTTAAAATTGATTTCTTTTTACAGTGTAATCTAATCGTGTAACCCTCTCTTATATTCATTTGGAAATATTTTACATTTCACATCTTTACATTAACTTGGTGTTCTCTCTTGTGTCTCTGAAAAGAGCTTAGAAAATATGAAATCATATCAGGAAGTTCATGTGCAACGGGTTGTTCTTCTGCAGAAACAAGGAAGTCAGAAAGCAAAACAAATTACAGGTCAGTAAGTGAAAATCAGCATGTAGTTGAAACAGGGTTGTCTAAAGTATCTGCAGCCTTTAATTCTGGGTGTTTAGTTTATGTTCTTCTTTATGGTGTCCCTTTTATTCTCCTACAGCGCTGTGCCAACATTAAAAATAACTGTGGAAGCTACAGGGGGTCTCTGCTGCTTCTTATCACCTTAAATGACTACTGCTAAAGAAAAAGTGCTGCCTTCAAATGTTTAAAGCACATCTTCTAAATAAGAGTCCACGGCCACATGTGAAGTGTTTCCTGTATTCCTGCATTTTGCCACCATTTTCTCTCTGCTGGCTGATTTCCAGAGATATTCCAACATATTTCCCCCACCTGTACGTCTCCCCCCCTGTTTCCGCTTTTGGAAATCAGCATGTAGAGACTTGAAAGTTGCTCCAGTTGGGTAATTTATCGCTGAGAGCACGGCGTCTGTTTATATTATATAGTCAACGTTATAAAGTTATCAAGGTGGGATTATGAAGCTGAAAGCGCAGATGTGAGAAGTCTAAACTGTGTCACCAAAAGCTGAATGCGAAGCTTCTTTAAAGGCAGATAAATGATTAGATTCCTTCATAGCCTGTATATGTGATTTAAAATGGCGTTCTGCATACCTTTACTGTAAAGAAACTGCCTTCCATTGGTTGTAAATGTGCAGGAGATGATGTAGAGTTTCTTATTTAGTAGGTGTTATTTCCCAGCAGCCCTCTCCTGCTTGTCTGCATTAACCAACACGGACCTCATACCACTCAGCTCTGTGCAGAAATACAACATTTCTAGGAAGCTGTGTCACAGCGAATGGGCTGATAATGATTCTGGATCGCTACTCATCAAACATGTGGTCGGTGTTGTTGGCTGTAGTCGTGTTTCCTCCTGGCGCCCGATGATGCAAGTGCTTTATTCACCTGAGCATTTGCATTTTATACTTGTATTCCACCATATTTCAGAGGGGACATTGTGTTTTTACTACTTGTATCCAACCTGTAGAGCTACTTGTGCTTTTTCAGAGTTACATTTTACATACAAAACACATGATCAGCTCAAAAACATGAAGATTAAACCGACAGGAGGGTGAAAAGTAGTTAAAATCAGCTCCATCCTTGTATGTTGATTCGTTAATAATAATATAATATGTGTATAATGATAACACTCTAAAGCAGTGGTTCTCAACTGGTGGGTCAGGACCCAAAAGTGGGTCACAAAGCCATTTTTAGAGGGTCATAGAAGCATGTTCCCCCAAAAAACGTCGAGGTATAACATCTTTTATTTTAAAGGACGTGGATATTTAGTAGTGGTGACACCAGTAGTTGCCCACTATTAAACCTCTAGATTTGACTCTACCAGCTTATTGGAGAAATTTATGCTAAAATGTGCCAAAAAAAGAACCAAAATGTGCTCAGAATCTGCCAAAATGGGCCGAAATATGCCCAAAACTTGGCAAAAGTGTCCAAATATACCAAAATTTTCCCAAGCTGTATTAAATGCGCTGAGGCTGCACCCAAATAAACCTTAATCTGTTAATAGAAACAGCAAACTTCAAAAATTTGGGTTGCGACTGTTATTAATAGAGACATAATGGGTCCTGAGGCTGGACCAGTTGAGAACCCCTGCTCTAAAGAGCGTAAGGAGTGCTTTCTTGGGACTAGTAAATATGTATTTTTACTGTGTTCTTCTGCTGTTTTTACGTCTTCTTTTTACCATTATTTACTTTTGTAAAGCATCTGAGAACTTTTCCCATCACAGAGCAGCATAACTGTGTAGGCTCCGCTGGGTGGTCTGGTGATCACTCAAGATAATAATCTAAGTAGCTGAATGGGACACAGATAGTTTGATAAACTGCTGCGTTTTTGTCAGTTAGGACGTACAGCGCAGATATAATAGAGGAGTCGCAGCCACATTAACTGCCGTATTAGTTACAGACCTGCGTGCTGAAGAGCCAAGTTACTGTCACATTATTACGTTATTACCCGATCAGGGCCTGAAGGTAAATGACGGTTGTTACGGAGCAGCGGTGAAGATTAACACAGTTGCAGCGTCTGTTTAGATTCGCAGTCATCCAGGTGAAAGTAATCCTTAGAGCTTCAATACAAAGCAAACAGGAGAGAACTGGAAAAAAAGAGTTTGTTTGCTTTTTACCGAAACTCCAAGAAAGACAGAACCAAGGTGTGGTCACAGACTAAAGACTAAAATCTGTGCACGCAACCGACAGTGAAGCTGTTAGACGCCAATAGCTCTTGTACAGATTCTTAAATGAAAGAACTCTGGAGACAAGTGGTCCAAAACTCCTGAGCAATGCAAGACTGAACCAGAACCTGCATCCAAAAGAAAGAAATTAAAGTCTGGATGGACACAGTTTGACGTCCTGAACAGAACAGCAATACTTTAGACATAAGAATCTTACATGTCCTGATCTTATGTGGTTTAAACTGCTATTATCTCATGAGCTTTACCAAGTGTTCCAGATGTTAATTAGTAGTGGCTATATGCACCGATCAGGCATAACATTATGACCACCTGCCTAATACTGTGTTGGTCCCCTTATGTGCTCAAAAATGCTCTGAACCATTGGGCATGGACAAGAGGACCTCTCAGGGTGTCCTATGGGGTCTGGAACCAGGACGTTTGCAGTGGATCCTTTGGGTACTCTGGCTTGTGCAGTGGGGTCTCTGTCAATCAAACTTGTTCCACTGCATCCTGTTGATGCTTGATCAGAATGAGGTGTAGGAAGTTTGGAGGTCAGATCAACATGTTGGGCCATTGTCATGTTCCTCAACATGTTCCTGATTCTTTGATGTTTTTTCCATGTGGTGGGGTGCATTTTCCTGCAGGGGTAGACCAGTGACATTAGGGATTTCCATTTGCATGAGGGAGTGTGTTTGTTGTGGGACAATGTTTATTTGGGTGTCTAAGTCTGATCAACATGGATGTTAAAATCCAAGGTTTTCCAGCAGAACAGCACATAGTACCAATATGATCAATGTTATTCACTTCACCTGTCAGTGTTTTTAATGTTGTGGCTGATCAGTGTAAGTTCTTATGTATTTCTACATGACAGTCTTGCCTGCATAAGCAAATGATATGAAAGAGAGAGATCGAAAAATGGTGATGTGATCTGCAGAGGTTTGGTGAAAAACAAAATTATGAGACATTTTGCCATCCCAATGTGAGATTTCTGGAACTGTCCGGCTCCACCACTGGTCACAAACGCGACATAAGCTGTGCTAGAGCAGAGAGTAGCGTCATTTTAGGAAGTAAAAGTAAAGTCAGAACCAACCCTGAGCTGCATCTGGTTCTATGAGCATAAATGGGATGTGTGGGATGAAAATAATGCTGCTCATTAGAAAGCTGTGGATGACAAAGTAACGTAACTGGTCTGTAGGGAAGAATCAGAGAGATCATTTTCATGTTATTTCTCACTGTGTCTCTGTGGGATGTGAATAACAGACATGTTCTAAACAGCTAAACTTCTTCTTCTAAACAGAAAAAGTACAAGGATGTAGTCAGACGGGCAATATCCAGGTTCAGGTAGTGGACTTTAAGTTATTGTGCGACAAATCTAAGACATTGGGTAATTATTTGAGGTCTTTAGTATGATCAGCGACACATAAAAGTCATGAATTGAAGGTTTTATTCCTGAAATATCTGCTGCAGTCTGGATAAAACTTCAAGCCGTTTTCTTTAGTGTTATTAAATCTTCCTGTCCGTGTAAATCAGCAGCACATGAACACAGAACTGCAGCTCTAACTCACCACATTCACACTGAAGCTGCTCTGTTTGTTCGCCTTCACTCATAAAACTAACAAATGGGTCACATGTATATTTTATCTCTGGCCCAAGGTAAAATATACACATTAACTATGATATACTCGGATGTTCTGAGTGGTAAATCACTGCCAGTGCTGCTAAATACACTGCTTAAACAAACTTGCTGTGGTTCGTGAGGTATTTTCATGTGTTTTTCTTCTTCTTCGGTGCTGATCTGAGGTCAGCATGAATAACATCCAGGCTGGTATGATTAGGTTTTTAGCCGCATTTATTGATTCCAGTTCAAAAAACAAAGATTCAAAAAGCCTAGCTTCATGCTGCTAATTGTTTAACGGTAACATATTTTTTAAAAAAGATGCTAAATATAATCATAAATGCAACGTTTTAATTGGAACGACTGTTGACGGTGTGCTCTGCGGAGTCTGGATAAAACATGTCGCTGTCGACTTTCAACTCTTGACATTTTTCGGTGCTGCTAGTGGCACATGTGAAATACCACTGGGCAGGTCGTTCTCACGGCGGACGTTTTGACATCACGTAGCTGGGAAAGCACAGGTGTAATTAACGATATTTATAAGGGCCGACCTCCTGTCACACCTCGAAAGGTCCAGATGTGACATTAGCAGTATTAAGTACACCTGTGATTTCCTGCTACGACTCCGTTCTATTCAGTAGTCCAAGCGGGCTACCGTGGACCTCACCAGGACAGTGAAACTGAGGCAGCTGAATGGAATTCGGCCATCATTAATCATAAAACGAATGAACGCTGACCTGTGCTTTTACTGTTTCCTTAGTTAAAAAGGTTGATTGGATAAATCGAAGAGACAGACATCCCAAACCGCTACAGTTGAGACGGGAAACACATTTTCTTGTTTAGAAGATAATGTTAGGGTTGGGATGCGTTACTGAAGCAACAAAGTGGTTTTGTGACCTTGAAAGTGGAAGGTCTGAGTAATGGGAAGAGTCCTGGTAGAGTTGGTCCCACTGGAAAACTTCCCTGCAGTTATAAACTCGGACACAAAACTGACACCTTTTTATTAACCTGTACTGACTTTGAAGATTGTCATGGATTGAAGTGATGTAACACACTTAGATCATAGTTTCACATTTTTACCTCCATCAAGGAAGTTACGGACGGATTTTGATGAATTTTCAGGAAAGGTGGATAATGGGACAAGGAATGGATGATTAGATTCTGGTGGTGATCCGGATCACCGTCTGGATCCAGGAACTTTTTGCAGGATTCTGTAGCATTGGGAGATAGGGCAGAGTGCATGCATATGTGCGTGTAACTCCAAAAAAAATGGCCAGGCTGCTTGGTAAAAAAATACAGGATAAGTTCCCAGTAATTTCTGCAACAGATCAAAATTTGATCTGGATCTGGGAAAAATTACGGATACTAGGATCCAGAACAGGAAAACCTAGAGGGCCTGTGGAATAGTCATCACTGTAAGGTAACAAATGAAGATCCACACATGCAGCCAACACCAACATGTAGCTGAGACTCTGCTGAATCAGGAGGATCCAACAGATCTGTTGTAGAATCAAGAGCTATGGAGCCAGATCCAGAAGAAACCACCATTACCCAAAAAGAGATTTTGGTGAATAGCTGCTGAACTAATAATGATATCAGTGTAAATCCAAATGCTAAGGGTTTGTTTTATTGGTCAAGGAATCTAATAATGTAGATTAAACAATCCGGAGACTAATATTTCTGGGTGTAAATCCCAATATGTGGTGAAATGAGCTGCTTGGTGGAGGTCGGTGCTCTCCGAGTGCTTTTCTAGTTTAGAAACTCTTGAGCAGTTCTGAAAGTTGCTTTGAAACGTCATCATGCTGGATTATTCCTCTTCTGCCAAGCTTCTGCAGACTGGGAGTCACCTTGTCGGCCAGTGTTTTGGCATATTTACAACCTTTCCCGGTGCCACCTATAAATGTCGCCCAACACCTTTTACAGTCATGCAGCCCCATATTATCACACTTCCACCTCCGTGCTTCACTGTCAGGACTATGCATTCACTGTGGTAGTCCTGGCCAAGTTCATGTCAAACCTGACCTGAACAAGTTTATCTTGATGTTCTCTTGACAGAAGAATGCACTACCAGCATTCATCATACTTTGTTTCACATTAGCAAAGCCTTGCAGTTTTATGCCAAACAGCAAGCATGTTTATTTTTTTTGTTGGATCTCCTGTCAGAGAGACTCAGAATTCCATTGATAGCCCCAATACAATGTCAAAAGCAGCAGCTCATCTGTTTTTCATAGTGAGACGGTGAAAGTACTGCATTATTTGTGACATAATTTTAGGACGACCACTGCAGCCCTGATTAGTGGTACTACAGCTCTTTCTATATCTCCTGATTACTATCACCCATCTTCCTATATCCTTTTCAACCTTTGTGAAGTCTCACAATCGGATTTTTAAAAAAATTTCTGTCAGTTTTCGTCCATGAGGAGCCATGATGCAGACATGCAGACATTCCAAGTGTATAGTTGTGCTGTTCACAGGTCATTTCATAACCATGTTCATGTATTCAGGCTAATCAGAAATCACAGCTGTAGTCAGTCTTGTACTGGTATATTCACTTTTGCTGCATTGACTGTGTGTTTTGGGGCCTGTAATTTCAATGTAGTCTTTCTAAAGTATCAGTTTTTGATCATTCGTAAGAGGAAACACACTACTGTTCAACCCATTTGACATTTAACTGATATTGCATCAGGATTCACTCACTCTTGTTGTATATTGTGCCTATGGTAGCTTCTCTACTAAGAAGCTAACTTGCACTAGTATCCTAAAGATGTGGCAAATGCCGGACGTTCTTCTCTGGCTCCTGCACATACGCCGAACATGCAAACCCTCCCTGACTACTTATGAGTTAGAAAATGTTTCATTCATTAAGCACTCCCTCAGTCTGACTGACCTTCATCAGGGAATACAATCTCCATGACGGCTGAAGGTCGAACAGCACAGATCCAAGAGTGCACAAGTCCCTCCCTGCTCATTTTAATGGATAAATCAGATACAGTTTAACAGCCTGTGGACGCATTATGACTGATATATTCATACAGTAAGAGATCAGCAGCACGGGGCAGACCTGGCAGGGGGGTTAAAAAATAAAAAGGACAGAAAATACAACTTCAGGCATTTCATTTTTTTCAAACACTGTATTTTTTCCATCTCCACATAACCATCAAAATGACATGTTTAGAGTTTAGAATGTTTTATTATAGTTTATTGTGATAGCATTTTCATTTTTTCTTTTTTTTAGGTTTTATTTTTTCCAAAGAACAAACACAGCAAATAACGTTGAGGGGGAGGAGGAGAGGCAGGAAGAGGAGGAGGAGGAGGGAAGAGCGAGAGAGGAGGGCCACATAGATAAGATAGATCAATCCATAGATAGATAGATAGATAGATAGATGCGTCAGGTTTGGCTTGATCCTCCCCCTGTAACCCCTCTGGGTCCACACACACACACACTACATGTTGCTTTACAAAGAATAATCATCATCAGAATAAGATTAATAACTGTCTGAATATATCTAGGAATTAAAAAAAAAAAAAAAATGAAAATGATAGAAGAACACACTGCCGAGGAAAACAAGATTCACTCGCACTGCTGTGAAACCCAAAACAGTTATACAGTTAGCCTGGAGAGAAAACACAGCTAAGGTTAGATAGACAGGAATATAGATGTATGCATCGTCTACGTACGCATACATACACTGTATGCAGGTCGGGTGTGTGTGTGCGCATGGAGGGGATGGGAAGAAAAATAACATCTAGATTCATCTCAAATGCCCCAATTCATAGACAAAAATCAAACTAGGCCTCTTTCTAAGACTTTACCTCTCTACGTGTGCATCTATGCATGTGACTAGTTAGTGGTAAAACGCCTATCTGCAGATAAACGGCTCATGTATTTTAGCAGCTGTCCAAATCTCTCAGGGTTAAGGCAGACAGCTGATTTCAGGCCAGATCGTAGGAGCTTTTTTCCCCCCCTCTTCTTTTTCTTGACAAAACACAGGTAAACACAATAATTTGGCATTAAAAATAGGTACAGAGCTATTGTTACCACACGGTCGGAGGAAGAGAAGGAGGAAAGGGGGGAGTGAGAGGAAGAGGGGGTGAACGATAAGTAACCGAAGCAGTAAAATATGATCATAACAGTAAAATGGTGCCTATTACATCGGGGATCTGGAAGCGAAAAACATTGCAGCAGTCATCGATCAAGCTCTAAACAGTATACATTATATATCTGCCAGCTAATTCATGGTGGAAATCTTCGCTTGCCTAAAAAGGGAGACGCTCTGACATTTTCAGTTGGAGTCTGTTCTCCACCGGGGACTTTCAATGCCTCTGCACGGCCCTGTTAACAGCCTGTTATCATTCATACTTGTCATTTAAAAGAAAGGGCACCAGCGGCCCTAATGTAGCAGGGCGGCTCGGTACCTTTGGGTTTAAATGAGACTTGTTAAAAATGCTAAAAAGGCTGTCGGAAGGCCTGAAACGGTCTCTTCTCCAGCCCCCAGTGAAGGAACAACTTGACTGCAACAACACGCCAAGTTCCACCTTCAACAGCAAATAAAAAGCTACAGAAACCTAAAGAGCCATATATACACAGAAATGCGCCCGATAAATACAGTAAAAAAAAAAAAAAAAAGTCTCCATTTCCGATCTAGTTTCGTCATTTTTTTTTTACTTCATAATGGCAGCCACCGCTCTCAACATCCCTCAACGTTTCAGCTTCCCTGCTTTTCCTTTGTGTCGTTCCGAAAAGGATCCGTTTTCACGCTCAACAGTTTGGTCTTTTATTCTCTCTCCGGGCGATTTTAAAACACTTCTTTAAGCCGCAACCAATTTCTTTTTCTTTTTTTTAGTGTTCATTAAATACAAATCTTCTGCAAGTCAACAAAAACGGCACAAAAGACCGGAAGAGAACAGAATAACGTGACGGAAAAAAAAAAAACAGGAAAAGGACAGACCCAAAAAAAAAAAGGACAAGATTTGCACATTTTCTTTCTTTTTTTATGGACAGAAAATACAGAGTGACTCGAATGCCTCTCACACCTCACAAACTGACATCCTGGAATACTTGTATCGTCCCTATACACACAGGCACAGCATGAAAACTGACTCAGCATGTAGAAACATGTCCCGCTATCATCATTGTCTTTAAAAACACGTACAGATGTGTGTATAGACACAACACAGCGCCTGCTTTATTCCACACAGTCAGCTGCAAAGAGCGTTTAATTTCTACCCCCCAGTCTTGTCCCTATCTAGACAAAGTCAACTCACCATTTGCCAAAGACAGTTTTGTGTCAGAAATATCCCAACAGCATGAATTAAGAGGAAATGCATAAATCAAACTGCTGGAATTAAACATTCCAGGAAGGAAGGGTGCGTTTTCTTTTTAAATAAAAAGCTTAAAATCTGTTCTTCTAATCAAAAGGAAAATAAAGGTGAACTACAAAACTTCTGAATAAGGTGGGTGACGCTGACTCTGTCCTCATAAGACTGCAGGAAGTCGGGTTGACTTACGGGGGGCCTCCAGACCCACAGAGGTGGTCTGGAGACCGAGAGAAGAAGAAGAAGACACAGGGGATGGATGTATGAAATAATGGAGCAGTAAAGAGAGAGAGAGAGGTTAACAAACTGTTAGTGAGCCTGGACAGTCCTGTAGAAACGCAAGGGAGGGTCGGAGAGGGCGAGGAGGAGGAGGAGGAGGAAGGGTTGGGGCTGGAGGAGGAGGTGAGTTTTGGGGCTTCAGCAGCAGCCTCCTCCAGCCTGGTGGCCTCCCTGGCTACTGGGCAGTGTGGAGTTGGTGGTGGGATGCTGGGGTCCGATCTTAATACCATTAGCCTGTGAGGAGACAAACAGGAAGAGACACGAGTTTGAATTGAAGCTCTGAGAGCAGCACAGAACGCCATCGTCTCCACTGTGTAACTCCTCCCCCTTTTGCAGGAGAGGCAGCTAAACACATCAACAACATTTACAACATTACTTTTGTCAACAGTTTGTACACATAGCGGTTTCATGTGTAACATGTGTAACATTTCATTTTCATGTGCAATACATTTCAATTTCACGCACAACACTGTCAAAGTAATGTGCAATATTTCCTTTTTTTATCTGCAATATTTCATTTTTTATGTGCAAGATTTCGATTTCATGTGTAACATTTCATCATCATGTGTGATATTTATTCTCCTGTCATGTTATTTAGTTTTTTTCCGAGCAATATCTGGCACAACAATTTTGTTCAGGATCAATAAAGTTTTATCTTATCTTACCCTAAAGTCTAAGCAACAACTGAGGCACATTTAGCCCTTTTCCACCAAGAAGAACCAGGTGCTAGTTCTGGTGCTTAGTTGGTTCAAATCTGGAACCTGTTTGCTTTTCCGTCGGCAAGGAGCCAAGTTGGAGCCACGCCATTGCGTCACCATAAAACGACTACGCTTGCATCCATTACATAGCAGTTAAACAAACACAGTAAGTTGACGATAACATCTACGTTTATCTTTATAGATGCTCTTAAGGTTGTTTGCTAGGCAGAGGTCGCCTGTTGTCTAGGCACATCCGCGATCGCGCGACTGGTGCGACACAATTGTACCGGATTACAAGGCGCAATAGTCTGTGCAAAACGTCCTCGTGTCGTGAGTCATTCCAATTCATGTGCATCTGGACCAGGGACAAAAAAGGACGCTAATTACCACTTGTGTGTCCCTTTCCACCATTGATCGTTGGTCTCGATAACCCCTCCCCCAGCCCCTGACGTACTCGGTTCTTAGCTCTGGCCCAGCAAAGAGTTGGTGCTCGCGAAGAACCAGTTTTTAGCACCTGGAGTTGGTGCTTAGGTGGTGGAAACACAAAGAACTGGAGCTAAGTCAGGCTCTAGCTCCAAACTAGCACTGGAACCAGCTCGGTGGAAAAGGGGTAATTGAGAACTACGAATTTTATATATCCATACACCCTAACACATCATTTCATTTCCTATTGTTCAGCTTTTTATCGCCTTATTTTATCCTCACAAACATCTCACAAGCAGAGACACCTTTCCATAACATACTGGACTCATGACATAAACATTCTTGACATTATGTCTTCGTGTCCAACAAAACAAGTCAAACACACATTTTAACCACTGGTTTTTGCACCATAGGGAAGTTTCTTTCAGGGCAAATACAGATACCAATTATTTGTAACCAAGGAGACCAATAATCAACATTTAGAATTGATATACTTTATTGAAACGCCTTTGATTATGCAAGTTTTACGTATATTAAGCTAAAAGAGAGCTTTTCACTATTTATCCTTTAGTGCTGATGGCAGGTTTATTACTAGATGGGTAACCAAGACCACAGAGTGACTACAAATATAAAGACGCAGCTGCACCAGAGCAAAGTACATTTTTAACTGATTTATTTTAGTTTTTTAAAATATACCAATACCAATTGGAAAAATCTGATCTGATAATCAACAAGGTCAATAACTGCTTGATCCTTACAAGTTAATTTACATGCAGAAAAAATGGGGGGACATCGTGCTGCAGCCAGAACAGACGTGCACTATTTCACGGCTATACTAGACATTATATCACATAATAATGTAGTAATTACTGCATTAATACACGAGTTCTCCGTATTCGAAAGTCCGACCACAAGTTGATCTAACACACACCAGTAAGGTATTGTGATGCTATCCCTGGTATAAATCGCTGCAAATAGTAAATTCAACTTAAGGGTTGCAGCAAAACCACACACATCTTTAATGATGTTATGCAAATTTGCTTTGTTGACCAAAATCTCAACATCTTGACGGTGCAGGTATCTGAGGTAGGAGAGCTGGGAGTCCAGAATAGATGAGGCTTTCATATCGGCTCTGCTGTACCATCAACTTTTATACAACCGTGCTGCGCCGCAACATAAAGTGCTTCCTAAAAACAGCTGTATGTGAACTGAGCCACTGAGTCGGCCTTTTCCACGAGAGGAGCCGATCTTCTTAGTCTCCCACACTTTGGGAGATATTTCCTAAATCTATACAGGCTCAGCTCAGAGGTGATGCCGAGTCCAGATACTCTCAGGGGGAAGGAATGCAACAGCTGGTGAGCAGCAAAGTAAACAGCACAGTTAATAACACAGGACGTGTGTTTATATAAACGTTGCAAGGAGGCTTATTTCAATATAAAGGCGATGTACAGATTTGGAATGTCCTCTACAAGTGTGCTTTGCTGCCTCATTGTATAAACTGTAGATTGTTTGCCTGCTGTCACATGAGATTTCACTTTTGGTGTTTCAAAATTCTTGTTTTCAGAATTAAGTCCTTCCCCCCACTAAATAGTAAAGCCGCAATATTTTCTCTTGAAGAAAAACAAGGACAGTAGAAAGACCAGACACGGCGTCGTGAAGAGTTTGGTCTGCTGTGTGGTCCGTACACTGTAAAAAATACTTTAAAGCTTCTTTTTTAAAGCCGTTTTAAACTGTAGTCCTTTCCACAATGTGCGGTCATTTTAAAATACAGATACCTATAATATATATACATATATATATATGTACTAATTCACGTTACCTGTGAAAAAATGGCCAAAACTATATATAATGTCCACATCAAAACTCTGTACTTTTACAAATGTTAATATGTTGTTTCACAATATTTGACTGTAAAACTTTGTTTGAATCAGCAAAAAAATATTATTTTACAGATATGGAAAAATGAAGTATTGAAAAATTGTAAAATATTTAAAATATATTGTTTTTTTGCTGTTATTTCACAGATTTTCCCCGATTCGTTAAATTACAGATAATATCTTGTAAAAACCTGGTAAAAAAAATTTAAACAAAAATTACCAACAAAAGACCAAAACGTCCACATCAAAATTCTGTGTGTTTACAAAAAGCAATTTGTTCTTTGTGACCAAAAAAATCCCACATTTTATTTACTCTATTAAAATCAGCAAAAAAAAGTAATTTTACAGATATTGGAAAATGAGGATTAAAAAGTGGTGAATAATCTTTTAACTGCTATTTTACACATTTCCACGGTGTTGTTAAAAAACAGATCATGTCTAGTAAAATCACAGGAAAAAGTATTAATTTACATGTTGACTGATAATTAAATACACAGGTCAAACTGTACATAAGGTCTGTATTTTTTCAAATAGTAACAGTAAAATGATAGTTTCACTGTATTTAAATCTGGTAAAAATATAACTTTTTTACAGATATTTGCCATTATTTTCATTTTTTTGTTTATAGTTTTTTGAATATTACAATATTCTGTTTTTGATGTCTTTTTTCCAGCACTCTTGCCACCACCTTTGTTTCTTACAGGGTAGTTTTTACAGTGTGTTCTTTAAATAGCGGTGGATGTTTTTGCTCATTCTGCACATTACTTTCCTCCATTATGTCATTTCTAGGATAAACTCAATAAAACTCCAACTCAGAGTGCATTAACTGTGACAACAAAAAATGGAATTGTAGCTCCAGCCAAAAAAAGGGGAAAAAAACTGTCATTATAATCACTGACTAAATAAAAACACTCAAGACTGAGTGTGTGTTATTGCTTTCATGGTGAGATTAACACTGCACGGCGCCTGCAGGGGCTCCTATTAGATCACATCACAGAGGAAGCAACAGGTGCTGCTGCGTTGCACAAAGGCAAAGGAAACACCAGCAGCACTCAAGGACACCCGGAAAAAAAGCAAAGCACATATAAAAGAAGAGAAATGGAGGGAGAGCAGGGGAGGCAGGCAGGTGGGTGGTAAGGAGACACTTTCATCTCCCTCTCTCTGTACTGTAGTGCTCACTTTCCCTCTGTGTTTCATCATCTCTCTCTCAGCCTCGCTCTCTCCTTCTGTATATATTTATCTCTCTCCCTCTCAGAGTAACTCCCCCTCCTACACTCAGTAGCAGTAGTGCCTCTGGGAAACACTGTATGCCTTTAAATCACATTTATTGAGCTAAGGCCATGTGTGTGTGTGAGTGTGTGTGTGAGTGTTTTCTCATAGTCGCTGCCAACATTTCTGGTGGGGCTTCCCTCTCTCGCTCTCAGCCAGTCAGCTGATGTGGTTTGGCCGGCCGGCCTGCCTTCACTCTGTCTTACTGTTACTAATAACAAAAACACTGGCTGGCTGGCTCGCTGCAGCCCTGTCTGCCCAGCGCCTGGGCCTGTTGGCTGGCTGGCTGAAGGGCTCTGAAACAGATGTGGACACCGGCAGCGGACGCACACACTGCTTCTGTTTATAAACTACACTGGCTGTCAGCATATACAGGAGTTTTCACACGTCTGTCGGTGCGTACGAGCCGAAATTATAGGCCCATGTGTGGGTGCGAGGATCACGACTTGATTTACGTCACTTGAGCTCACAGACACAGAGAGCATAGCTGGTGCTCAACAGGTTGAGAAGATAAACATCTGGATTCCTGGATAGCAAGCATACAGCACAACCACACTCAACGTCACATTAACCTTTGAACACATTGTTCACTGATTCTAATCAGGCTGGTGTTGTTCTCAGTAGAAATGTAAACGTACAACAAATCCACAGTTCAGTGTGGAGTCACAACTCTACGTGTCCAGGAAAGTAGTGAAGAAACTGCTCAGAGGTGCCTAATTGGCCACCAGTTTAACTGTAACACCATTAAAGCCAGCAGCGCAGATTCAATTACAGATTAGTACAAAGTAACGCCGCCTTTCTCTTGCTTTGTTGTCAGCAGTAGGAACACACCCATCTGCTCAGTGTGAGCTCCACGTGGTGGCCGGCTGATTAACCTACAGAGCAAAGTCGCAAATTCAGGGAGATTTAGTCTCGCATAGCCACCTGCACGTAATTATCATTGTGCTATAGTGGAAAAACATTTCTCTGGTTTGACTGTGATTTTTTTAAACCATTAACAGTCATACTGAGGTGACTTAAGTGATGGCTTGAAGCTGCAGTGTGATACCTAGCTAGTCTTGGGAGACTTGTTTTGGTGGAACGACGAGGACTGTCGCTAAAATGGACAAATAATTGAAAACAAAGCTACTGCACGAGCCAAACCTGCTGCAGAAGTAGAATTTTTTGGCGTGTAGGTTGCTGCTCGGAGGTTGTTGTTGACGTCATCTCGGGCTTTGGGAAACATAGATTAACATTTTACACCATTTTCTAATATTTTATAGATCAAACAACTAATCAGTTGAGAAAATAACTGACAGATAAATCAGTAGTGGAAATAAATGTTAGTTGTATAGCTCCATACAGAACACGGAGACGACTGAAGGAATGAAGTGAAACAGGAACTACTCTATTCTAGCCTTATTTTAGCTTTCTTATGATGTATCGTACTTCTATCTTTTTGCTCTTAATGTCAAGTCATTTTGTTCTTTCTGAGCAATACATTTGGAAAAACAAAGTTCAATCTTATCTTAACTTTAGAAGAAAATTCAGGGTAAATATCAGGTTAACGTTGGCCTTTTGTTCAGCAAAGCAGACAGAACTAATCAATCACGGAGCAGGGATATTTTGGTAGCTGAAGAGCACATTCAAACAGTCAACACTTGAAAAAAGTGAACCCTGGCTCGCGAGACGGTGAACGGAGACAGCATCGAGGTCAGGAACACGAACAGGGTGGACAGTGGGATTTTAAATTTGAATCGCTGCCATTTGGAAATCACAAAGGCTATATTATGCAGCAAGTCTGACCCAGGATTTAAACTGTGACGTCAATGTTTCAACATATTTGTGTCATCCTTCAGTCGCTTTTTTGATGGTATCTCATGTGGTAATGTTCCATCACGATACTAAATATTAAACTGACACTTTAATTTTAAAAAAAATCGCAAATCACATTTAACTGCAATGTCTAAAGTTGATATTTTTCTGAACGTGAGAGCAGACTGCACATGTGCATGAGGACGTGTTGCACATGTGCAGACAGTGCTTATGATTTGCAGCCGTAATCATAAATTCTGGGCTGCACACAAACATGTTCTCACAGATATGTGAAGGTGACAGAATATTCAGTACAGTGGACAGTTCAGGAGACGAGGACACATGGGGTATGATTTTTTCGTATGTGATGTGAACTGTGTTTTTGATTTAGCCGTTTTAATATGAAAGCAGTCTGACAAACTTGCCGACAGGCCGGGAGCCACGACTTTCCTGCCTGGATAGCTGCTTCACCGAGAAGATAACAATCTGGCTGACTGGATGGCAAACTTACTAACTGGCTGGATAGACAGCTCACAGGCTGGCTGGCTGGCTGTTTGTTTTCTTGCTGAATGACTGAGACCTTGTGGGATGTGAGGAATTTATGAGCTGGCAAGATGCCGAGAGAGAGAGAGACAGATAGAAAGAGAGAGAGAGAGAGAGTGGAAAATAGAGCAGAGGAGAGGAGGAACGCAGGGAGTTTTGCTTGGCTGGGCTCAAAGGAAGCCGAGAGGAGGGTTTTTTCCCTTCTTTTTGAGGCTAGAGGGAGCGTGGCAAACCACACACACTGCTGGAAAACCACACTGAGGAGAAAGAGGGGAGGGAAGGAGGAGAACAAAGACTGGGAGAGAGGAGAAGAACGGGGAGGTTTAGGGAGGAAGAAAGAAACTGAAGAGCGCTGCTTCTCACCTCATTGTTGATATCAAACACTCCCTCCTGGATCTTCTCATAGATCTCCTTGGCTGTGTTGATGAAAGCCTGAGATAGAGACAGGAAGCGAGACAGACAGAGAGAGAGAGGAGAGTATTTAATTTAGATTTGTATGTTGACTTCTATACATGAGCCTGCTCAGCTCCTATGAAAATGTTTTTACAGAGAAGCCTCACATCATTAGGAATGCAAAACAAATTCAATGGAAGTTTCAGCAACACAACCGGGCTTTGACTTTCAGCCATTTGACTTTCCATTTCTCTTTCAGGCTTCTGCGCAACGAGTGGTTAAGATTCCCGTTAAGACTCTATGAAACTCATCTCACTAAACCTTAACTCTTGCCACCACGGTGAACCACCACTCCCTGTGTTAGTCACAATTATGACAAAACTGAATTGTTCAGTCTTCCATATAGGCGTGTCAAACGCTGGGAAGAAACTCAGACATTCTATATTTCATTGTTGGCTGCAAGACAGCAATGCATTCACAAGTTATGGCAGTGGAAAAACACACCCCTCAGACAAACAATAACCAAATATGGGGGTCATGAAACAGATGCATGTGTGTGAATTTGTCAGCTGTTGGGTAGCATCAGTAAAGTAGGGGGATGTCGAGGCTTCCCACCAGGACTCGGACATACCACACTTAACATGAGACTTGATCACTGTGATGCATTATCGGCACGATGAAATGAAATGAACAGAAGCAATATATAGAACATGGAAGATGTTTGGTGATTAAATGTGAAGTAGAGTTTTAGAGATTGCAAAAACACAAGTATAGTCTTCTGATGCAAAAAAAAAAAAGCCTATGTGTAGCTCTGCTCTCTACAAAAACATGTCAACTGCATGGCATGCTAATGAAGCTAACATTTTTAATGAAGCTAAAACACAATAGTTAAACATCTGTAGCTATCCTGCTATGTACGGTGTTCGTTTAATCCATACAAAAACAGAAGTACACGTCGTGATTTTAGGAAGAGTAATGTGTTGGAACTATTTCTTGATAAATACAAGTTCTTGCTGTCACAGTGAGTTTGTCGGATTAAAAACAATCAGGCCTACAGTGAGTCAAAACCAAAACTGTGCTTATCAACCGAATCTGGAATCTGTGAAGGAACAAACTATTGGTTATTAGGAAAAGGTAAATGGTCTGCAATTATATAGCAGCTTTTTCTACCTTAGTAGTATCCAAAGCACTTCACAATGTGTTTGCATTCACCCGTTCACACACCAATGGCGACTGAGCTGCCATGCAAGGCGCTAGTCTGCCATTGGGAGCAACTTGGGGTTCAGCGTCTTGTCCAAAGACACTTCGGCATGCGGAGGGGCTGGAGAACCACCAACCTTGCAATCAGTGGACAACCCGCTCTACCACTTGAGCCACAGCCGCCCCAATTGTGCAAAAACATCCCTCGGAAACTTTGCATCGACTCCTCGTTTCCCCTCATCTCTTGTCTTTATGCTAAGCTAGGCTAAAACGCCCCGACTCCAGCTTCACATTTAGACAATCCTCTAATACCACTCATGGAAAGAAAGCAAAAAACTATGGAAACTCAACTGACACTTGGTGAGTGTTGGATACGGAGTCGGTTGGGAAGAAAAAAACAGCACGCTAAATTCAACATCGGTAAATCGTTGCGTCTATCAATTAGCAGACGTTTACCAAGTCAGGAGTTCAGACTGTGCCCAGTTTATAGCAGTGACATCAGCCAACTTTAGGAAATGACTGGGGGACAGAACTAATGATTTTCAGATTGGAAAATTTTGCAAATATCAAGTCTGGGGTCACCAACAATCTTCACATCAATGCAAAACTGGGATATGCAAACACAACTATTCATCAGCATGCAAAGTGGATTAATAGATGTGGTGATGCTGCAACAAATCACGGAAGGAAGGCAACGAAAGAACATACTGGCACGACCAACTGGGAACGTTGGTAGCACGAGTACGTAGCAGCAGTGCATGGTGTGAAATACGCCAAAAATACCAGAATACACCACTAGATTTTGCAGTATGCAAGCCAGCCTGTTTTCTGACCATTCTGACCCACAATCCTCTGCACAGCGGAAGATAGTTTACATACGTCTCGCTCGAGTAACAAGCTCGAGCCACCAAGACAGATGACAGCTCATTTCACACTGCAGACTGTGACGGATACATGAGGAAGACGGTCGAAGCTTGAGGCGCAATATTATGTTGAAGCAGTCCCAGTTGTATGAATACCGCATGTAACAGTGCGTACTTTAAAAAGGGCGGCTACACTGAAAGGGGAAAAAAACAAAGTATGTGACTTGGAACACAACCAAAATTAAGCCAAAACTAGTTGCGTCTTTCTGTCCCTCAGCTTCTTGTTGGCCAACAAAAGCACCAATACCAACATATCTGCAATCAGTTAATAGGAGCCTGACTGATTTGTGAGAGCAGCTCTAATTAAGCATGTTATGAGGTGTAGAGTAAGAGCTTAATTACCTCATTTATCAATATGCAGCCTCTAAATGCTAAACATTTGCAGCTTATTTCGACGTCTGAAAGTTTTTTACTGTCAAAAAAGCAAAGAACAATCTCTCATTTGTTGCGGAGACCCAGGTTTGAATTCTGCCCAATATAAACATTGACTTTTGCTAAATCTGCCCCTCTGGTCAAATGAAATCCGCCTTTCTTTCCCGCAGTGATGTCACACTGGTGTATTTTTGTCTTGTCTAAGTATTCTGCAAGGTCACACTGACCTCCTGAGAGGCCCTGTGGCAAAAATTTAGTTTGTGGCAATTTATTGACGCTCATTATAAATGTCAGCTTCATTATTTCCAGTCAATCAACAGTACTAGGGCAGCACGGCAACAATTCTGATGATCAATTAGTCATTTAAGACATTTTATAGAAGCAAAAATGATGAAAACTTAATATTACCAGATTCCCAAATGTGGATGTTTGGTAGTTTGCTGGTTTTCGATGATTGTAAATTCAAACATGCAGTGTTTTTTGACGGCTGGGCAAGTAAAACGAAGCAATTTCAGTAAGCTAACTTAGGCTTTAGTGTCAGGCATGTTACATTGTTTTATGATGTTTTAAACTCTGAATAATCAATCAATTACTAGAGAAAATACTTGACATATTTATAATCATTGATAGCAGCCTTACAGTACTTGTATAATGGTAATAATGTGACCTTGCCAGATGTTTCTGTGAGTTAACTACTTAAATAACCTTACAACAAATTAGCTTAATGTACTAAAAAAACATACAGATGTATATATTTCTGATTAATTTGCAATGAGTCATATTTTGTAGACAGAGATGCTGTTTTGCAGGGATCTAAAATGCTCAAGACAAACATGTTTTTGAGAAGTCTACCTCTTAAGTTAATACTATTAGAGTCCTTTTCAAAGCTTTTATAAGTTTAGGTGATGTGACTGAAGACCTTGTTATAAGAAGCAGTTGCCCTTTGAGAAGATCAGCAATAAGATCTGAGCAGACTATACGCAATCTGTCTTCTGTCTCCACACAAACAAACACACAGCGTTTACTGACAGCACTGCCAGGATCAAAGATGATTGAATAAAGTGGAATTAAGCTCCCTGAGAGGCCCGCCTATGACTACGGTATCGATGCATTGGTCTCCAGGGACCGTCTCTTAGCTTTTGCGTCTCAGGGGTCCAAACTGGAGAGCAACTGGGATAAAACAGAGATCTGACATCAGCTCCAATAACACACACTTCAGTCTGTGCAGGGACAGTGTAGCGGCCTAGGCTCATTTCACTCCGCACACATAAGTAATAGCATACAAAAATAAGCTTTTTCAGGCCAGAAAAAGTGTGTTCAGGAACTGAAAATATGTCCTGAACTTCTATCTGACACCCTGTCGGAAATAGACTGAGGAGCCCAAGGGTGCTCTCTTGTGTGCTCTGCCCTGTTCACTCCTGTCCTCTTTCCTTCCTTCAACGCATCACTGCACCCCTTGTTCCTTCACGTCTTCTTACACTTTCTTTTCCTGAGCGTTGCTAATGGAAGCTCAGATATGCGCAGATCGTAAAGAAGAGCGGAAATGAAAAGAAGAGGCGGAAAATGACACGGAAACTAAAGGATAATAACACGCACGGAAGACGTATAGAAGATGGTAGCAGATGGTAGAGCGGTGCAGGGGTGACAGCAAAGTAATGGAAAGAGATGGGAAAAACATTAAACTAAGAAATGAAAAAGAAAATAGAAAGTACAGAGACAAGAGAAAAAATGAAACTGGTGTGAGCACAGGTTGCAGATAGGATCTCTATGAAGGAAGGATGAAAATGGGGAGATGAGAGAAGATGCTTACAGGAATCTCTCTCTATCTGTCTCTAAGGACCATCCCATCAGCCCCGGTGTCCACCCACAGACCCTGACGACAAACCCAGACGCCTGATTGGCTGCTGGATGTCGCTGAGGGGAGGCGGGGTGGAGGTTATGAATATGTATGAACTATAACTGGTTGATATACTGCTGGAGAGGGGAAGGGAGATGATGGGAGGAAGAGGAAGGGGGGGAGGAGGAATAAGAAGGAGTGAATGGAGGAGGGCAGGAAGACATGTTGGATGGAGGAGGGGGGAGGAAAGAGGGAAAAAAAAGGGATGCGAGTGGGAGGGGGGAGGTGAGAGGTAAAGAGCAAATGATGGACGTCGAGGGATGAGGAGGGATGGAGCGAGGAGAGATGAAGGGAAGGGAGGAGAGGAGCTGTATCAGGAGGATTCAGAGGACACTAATGAGACAAATTAATCATACCACACACACACACACACACACACTCACACACACTAACACACACCCCTCCCCCTTCATCTTAACCCCAGAGAGAGCTCTACTCCACAGTGGTGTGGGTGTGTGTGTTTGCATGATATAGGCCAGGCGAGAGTGGGTAGAAAAAAAAATCAATGTAAACACACACGCACAAACACACACACGCGCGCACAAACACACACACGCACTCTGCACGGCGCCCCTGGCTGGCATGCTGCGCTGTGTAGGATGGGATTATTTATGTGATTGGATAAGTGAGAAAGGGGTCCCGCAGGACAACGCCATGCATTCATTACACACAACAACACCAGGGGTGTGTCTCTGCGAGGGGCGGAGCAGCGCGTTCACTGTGCTAACTGTGGTTCATGATGCTAATGAGAGGAGCTGCCAAGGTTAGACTCCAGCACGGGGATCTGTGACGCTACAGGTCAACAAGGAGGCTCGCTTGGAGTCTGATAATCCTTTCAGAGGGAGCGTTTAGACAACATAAATAGAAGAAACACACAAATGCAGGAAATACAACAGCAAAAAAATAAAATTGATTTGATTTTTATCAATTTATGTTTTTGTTGCAAATACACATCCAGTTACTCTCACTTCTTTTGGATTTAAAGCTAAAAGCATAAAAGCTAAAGTAGGGAGAACTCAGAGTAGTATTTTTTGCAGTATGACACAATTATAATAATCATAAAAAGAAAAAACTAAAATTGATTTTCTTTGATGATTTATTTTAGGAAAACTTCATTTTTTAAGTGCCTAGAGGCATAACAAACACTGGAAGTAAAAATGTTGGCTGTACATACTATAGATCTACATGTTTAACACTAGTTTCCTATCAGGTCTATGTAAACAGCCTGCAGTTCCTGAATTTCTGTCATGTGACTGTTGGCTGCAGGTGAGTCACAGCAAAAAAAAAAGAAAAAGCGCAGAACTTTTTATTTCATTACAGGAGCTGGTGTAGTTTGTTTATTTTTGCATATTGTTTAAAGAGCTATGTGGAGCAAGGTAATTTTAAAGAAAAATCCCACTTTCCAGCTTTGATTTGATTATTTTGACATCATTTCAGTTTTTACAGTTTCAGGCTGATTGATTAAGGCACGTCTTGATGATGTGTTTTTAAAGGTAACACGACTTTTAAACCCACAGGCAGGTTTTGGTGTGCAGATGATAATTAATCAAACTCTCTATGATGACAAAGACAACCTCAGCTGTAGTAATGAGGAAGTCTTCTCCGTGTTGTTTCTTGTAATTTTGGGGCAACTTGAGTAAATTTTGTTGCATCATGTTTCTGTGAAGCCTCAGGCTTATAAGGCAATTTAAGCCCATTGCCAGAATTTCAGACCACACCACTACGAACAAAAAGGTATATTCAGTAGTCCCTTGCTTTTTTTTTGTATATAAAACACGTAGCGTACAGCAGCTGAGTAGACGCATGTATGGAAAAAGGAGCTATGGCCGCTTCCGTTTGAGCTAGCTGGTCACTAATCGAAGCCAGCCAGAACCTGCAGTCCCACACGGTGAGTGTTCACTGGAAACAACCGTCAGAGAACCGGTGACAGTCTGCAGGATTACCCGTAACATCGTCATCAGTGTTTAAAATACGGCAAAGTTGTTCGGAAGTGGGCGTTTCAAGTGGATCGCTGAGTCGCTAGTTCCATTATCGGACATGGCTGTGGAAGCTTCTCTTGATGGAAGGTTTAAGAGTGTAGGAAGTGTTTATAAGAGTGTGGGAAAGGTTAATAACAGTGTAGGGGGGAGGGTTTATAAAGCCTTAATGTATATATAAATAATAAAATAAATATAAGGCTACTTTGTGGATTTTGTCTATCATTGGGGGAGGGCAGGGGGGGTGTCTGGAACCTAACACCCGCGACAGACGAGGGATCACTGTACTGAATGGAAATGCACTGAATGGCTATTACAGCAAAATCAAGAGCACAGAAGAGACTTGAGGGGCACATTTAGTTTCTGAAACATATCTGCTCATCTTTTTTTAATGGTAAACATTCATCATTTAATATAGAGTTCATAAGACACAGGGAAAACTAACTTATTTACAAGATTACTTCAGAAACCTAAAAAAAATATTTGGGACCTAAAAAAAGAGAACTGGCATGAACTGCATCCCTTCTGAAACAGCATGGAGTCCATGAATTCTTTATAGGCTTTTGAAATTAGGTTGGGATTTGAGCATTTTATTCAACCCGAATCCATTACTGAATTTGAATACAAATAAAACCATCTGGATGAAAAAAAATATTTTGTCTGCAGCCACCATCTTTGTTTTGATTCAGAAACAAAGGCACAACTTGGGAAATGGGTTACAAATCTGTTTATCATTCAGTGGACAGAATATTTTTTTTCATCCAGATGGTTAGAAGAGTCTTTGGGGACTCTAGAGATACCTTATCACTGTGATCTGAATGTATGTTTATGCATGAGAGGTACAACCTGGGGCTACAGTCATGCTAGAAGCTCTGTGAGGCTGCCAGTGCTAGCAGTGGCATGCTAAGAATGACAATGCTAACATGCCAATGATTGGCAAGAATAGTGTTTAACATGCTCATCATCTTGTTTAGAGTACTACCAAGCTACCAGTTACTGCTCTACAGTGAAAAAATGACAAAGTTAAGGTAATGATGGCAGTAGAGAGGAGGTCACAGTATCACAAATCTATTTTAATTCACTTTTGCTGCTCTTATATATCAATATTAACACACACGTGCACCGGTGTCGAATTCAATTAAAATTTCTCATTAGAACTGTCAATTCTATCACAATAAATCATACGTAATGAATCAGGCCACTTTATACACATCAGTATGGGCCAAAAATGCAAATCTAATCTCTTTAACATCTTGCTAAACACAACCCACACTAACCCACCACATCCTGCCGACGATTTGGTGATTCTAAACTATACTTCCTGACGTAAATCACAACATATTTAATGATTGATTACACGCTGCAGCGGAGTCGCTTCATGCTTGCATTGTGTTCTAAACAAACAGAGTTCCAACTTCAGCTACAGATGTCAACAGGCAGCACTGATAACTGTGAAAGAGCAGATAATATGTGTGGAATTCTAGCGGGGCCGGAGATTTATATGTGGAGGAAACAAGTGTTTAGCGTTAGCGTTGACCTACAAGGAGTAGGATATATCTCAGATAGACGGGCGGCGTTTATAGCAATTTGAAACTTTGGGTGAGCCGGCAGCCTTAATTAATGTATTAAGGTTACTGCATGTGACTGTATATTCATGTGTGTGTATGATTACCTCCTCTACGTTAGAGGCAGTCTTGGCTGAGGTCTCCATGAATATGAGGCCGTGTTCTCTGGCAAATGCTTCACCTTCCTCTTTCTTCACCTCTCTCCTCGACTCCAGGTCACTAAAACACACACAAACACATCAACGCAATGACATAAGACGTCCTCAATCTGGAAAAAAACAGCCGGGAAATCAGCCAAGAGTAGAAAAGATGACACAATGCGGATCACATTAATCCTTAAGAATTATGTGCAGTAAAAAGACTGATATTTCACCAAATATGTAGAAGAAGCTCAGCCTGGATGACTGAATTTGGCAGAATAAATCAACATTTTCTCTAAAATTCTGAACAAGGATCAGAGCATCTGCTCATCATGATGTATCACTGACTCAGACTTTGTTGTTTTGATTAAAAGCCTCTTTCTTATTGAGCTATGTGCTTGGCTTGTAGCGGGCTAATACAGTAATGTGCCAACTAAAACAATTCTACCTCAAATCCCATAAAAAACTTTGTGTTATCTGAAAGCAGGTAGCAAAACTACAATTACTTTCAAGGTGTGTGCGGTTCAGAAACAGCACTTTTTTGACATAACTTGGGTCATTGTTCTTACATAATGCTGTTATGCAACATCAAGTGCAATGTGAGCAAGTAGCTTTGTCAATAACAAGCTGATGTGTGTTGCAGAAGTGAACTTCCTCATCTGATTTTGACACGAGAGTGTATTTACCAAAGCAGAATTAGCACTCTACACAGCAGCACCCTCTTGACATAACTTTATCTTACAAAGTGGTGTGTTACGTAACCTCAGGTACAGAGTGAACCACATGCAGCAAAAAGCAGAAGTTATTTTGACCAAAGTGACACGTTTAACTTGAATATAGTGAGAAGCAGTTTTGATTAGATTTGGTTAACTGTGAAAACTAGCTCCCGTGTAAAATTAGGAACAGATCCAGGCATAAAAGCGGCCCAGCATGCTTGGACAAATTTTAAACAGGCCATTGTAAGACAGCAGTGTTCTTACACACCACTGATGGCTGCCACACATTGTTGATGGTCCAGCCTTATGTAGGGCAGTGTGTACCCTTCAGTGTGCAAGAAAAAACAGTCTTACCTCTTGTTGCCAATGAGCATGATGACCATATTGGAGTTGGAATGTTGGCGGGCGTCCTCTAACCAGGTTGTCAAGTGGTTGAAGGTGTCCCTTCTGTGAAAACAAGCACAGATTTCAGGTTTCACTCTGACTGCACTTTGATGAAACTGAAAGCATTACAAACAAAGCACCTGTCGTCACACAGACGCACACGCCGAGGTCGCATTTTTACAGATTTTGCTTTCCCTTGTAAAACTGTGAATCATGTTCATGTAATTTCCTTTTGTTGTTTGCAACCATTTAAACAGGAAAAAACAGCCCATCTCATCTTTCTTGGCATGTATAAAAAAATAGCCCTAAGCTGTTAAATCTAGCAAACCCATGTTAGCGCATGTTAGGAGCAGTACAGCTGGTAATAAGACTTTAAGCTATAAACTACTGATATCATGAAGCTTTGTCTTCATTTCACTGTTAAAAGGATGTTACAGCATGTCAGGAAAATGGAGGAGAACTAGCCTTTTGTTGTAGCTTCAGCTACAATAGGCAGTTTTTCACTGCAGGAAATTGAGGCAAGGTGGCGGGAAAATTTAGAGGAACGACGCCATAGTTGGTCCTTTGGGGCTTTCTATTTTCTCTGCCGTGTAGGATTCAAAAGTTTCAACGTCGACTCCATGCATATTAAACTCTATGAGCATGTAAGAAATAGAATAATGGGGGTTTGTTAGATCAGCCTATGTGATAAATTTTACGTAGAAGACGGCGATGTTAGAGAGGACATGACTGCAACCTGACGAGGACAAAATGGAAAAAAATGGTGTTTGTTGTCCCATCTCAGTTTAAAAATCTGAACTGTCTTGTTCGAGTTTCTCCATCGAGCGTCAAGACCCAAACAATAGAGTTGTAGGGCAAGTAAAAAGTACTTAAAATGGAGTAGGGACTTTTTTCTCCCCCAAGAACGGCCCTGAAAAAGTCCTACAGGGACGGTCCCTATGGTTGAAACAGGCACAAAGGTTCCTGCAGTGGAAAACGGGCTAATGTCTCCAGTCTCTCTAGAGGTTGCAACGTGGTGAGTTTTATGCATTGTGACACCAAGTTCATGGAAGTACCCTTGTTTCCACACTTGCAGTCTTTTCATGGAAACTCCAGTTCTACAAAATATTTGCTTCATAATGAAAATTTCAAGGTTTAACTTTTATGTATTCTTTTTGTGTTGCTGATATGTCTTGACAATATGAATAGAGCAATTAGATAGATGGTTGGAAGAAATACCAGAGGAGGGATGACACTAAATAAAGTAATGAGACATGGACTTGTTCAGCTCTCTAAGTGTGTACGTCTAAAACTCAAAGATACAGTGATTGTGCTGTCACAATATCCATATATATCCACATCTTGCAGGTGGAAACACAGTGAGAATAGGATGCTCATAATACGCCAGGTGGAACTATGGGTCGTCTAATCACTGGGTGCATTTCAACAGCTATACCAACCAGTATGCCAGAAAATGTGTAGTACACACTGTGTTGAATGTGGTAAAATGGCCTGATATCCTTCTATATCTGGCCAGATTTTGCAGTCACCGTGCGTTTCTGGCCATTCTGACCCACAAATGCACAGTTGAGGTTCCAGTGCATAAACAATTTTGAGCCATCGAGAGCGCACAAACAGATCACAGCTCATTTCGCACTAAAGACTGCGACAGTCAAAGCTCAAGGTGCATTTTTATTACAGAATATATGTCCCAATTGTATTCATGCTGCCTGAAAGAAAAAGATGCAATTCATAACGTAGCCGTTGATGCTCCTAAATACAATTTAAACTGCGTATGATTGGCTGTGTTACCTTGTGATGTCGTAGACTAACAGTGCTCCTGCTGCTCCTCTGTAGTAAGACCTGGTGATGGACCGGAACGACTCCTGACCAGCCTGGAGAAACACATACATATATTAATAAACAGAAATTGAAACTTGAATAATTGAACCGTCCTCAGACACCAGCAGATCCTGTGGGTTTTCTAACAGCTTTAGCTCTGCTGCAGCTCGACTCTGGCTTCACAGGCCTCCAACACACCTTCCAACCCGTCCTGTTTATCTGCCAGTTCTTATCGAGCTCTTTATGCATATCATATATCAGTCCTGATTCTCTAACAGAGTCCAGCTCTGGGTTTTCAGCCAGCTGCTGGGAGGATAGGACAGAGCAGAGCCTGTAACTGGATACAATGGAGTTCTCTCTTTCATTCCCCATTTATCTGTCACAATCCCTTTCTTTCTCTCTGCTTGTGTGTCTAACCTCCCGGTTTCTCCATTTAAGATCAACACAGAAGGTCACATTAGCTGTGGCGTTACAGAATATGGATTAGACTTGTAGCGTTTATGTCATACTTGTCAGTGTATCCAGCTCACCAGGTCACCTTGTTCTTTCACTCCCCTTTTCCATTATTATCCCCTCATTGTCTCACCTTCACTGTGTCTTCCTCCCATCACTCATCTTTTCATTCTTCCTCTATGAATCCCGGGGCCTCCCCTCTTTCCAGCACTGCTTTCACCATCTAGCGTTCTTACCACCCCCCCACCACGCAACGTCTATTCATCCTCTGTCTCCGTCCAGTGTACAGTAACAATGTTGTCTGTGTTCGTCGAGGCCGGAGTAGAAAACAAAACACTACTCTATCCTAGCAGCTGCAAGCCCTGCGCTGCTCTGACCTCATCTGAACAACCAGACAGTCAGGCAGGCAGGCAGGAACACAGTCAGTCGGTGAATCATTCAGCAAGTCAGAGGAGCAGAGTGCCAGTTTGTCACCCAGGAACCCATTCTGCTGGTCAATGAAGCTGCTGGTTATTGAGTCAGACAGCTAGTCCGTCAACAAGCCAGCCAGGTAAGCTAGTCAGCAAAAAAGCAGCTCAGATGTTCAGTCAGTCAGTGAAGTAAACACCAAGTTAGCTGGCCACTCGAACAGTCAGTAAGTCAGGGAGCCGTCAACCAGCCGGTAATGCTATTAGTGAATAAATGATAAATAAGGGTGAAAGAGAGGGAACGCTGTGTCTGTCTGCCATCTGGCCAACAGGCTTGTGTGCAGAAACACACACACACACTTATTCATATGGCAAGTGCAGCCTACACAATGATCCAAATGGTTTCTCTAGCTGTTCGCTGGTGGGGTATTGTGCAAACCAGTCATCAAATGACAGCCATGCACGGCTGGTTTTTTATTCTGACAGGGATTATTCCACACCTGCACAACCAGGTGAGAACAACTCAGTATCTGGTGGGAAAGAAAACGTGCAGCAGTCGAGGATCTGAGAGCCAGGACTGAAATGCTTTGGGCCTTCTCATTTTTCTGCTCCTCTGACACCTCAAACTGTTTTCTCATAGAGCTCTGACTCCACCTGCTGGCCAACTGCTTAACTGCACAATTTTCTAACTCTTATATGTTGTCTGAGCTAAAATGTGTTTTTCGAATACAGTGGCTTTACTTAGAGGACTGGAATCTTTTGAGAAAATCAGTTATCCATTTTCCCACCAGAGAAAATACTCTCTTAAACACACAGAGGCTTTTTTTTAATGTCAATCCACCTGTTTTATGTTCAGCAGCTTTATCCGTTTAATCCAACTACAGTGATAAAAAGGAAGCATGATCCCATATTCACATTGTAATACACCTCTGAACAGCAGCTTCGAAATCTTTTCTGTCCTTTTCAAGTTATCAAAACATGACATGTTGGATTGACATGTTGGATGGTAGATCAATGGAGGTGTTGTTCTTCCTAGAGATGCACATTTTTTAAACAGTTTGGGGAAACAGCTTTACCCTCCCTGCTCGGTGTGGTTGAGGAACTTTTGGGGCTTGCAGTGCTGAATGTGTCCGACTGATTAAGTACAGCAGAGTGTTTTTATGTGGCGTTGCCGTACAGCTGGCAGTTTTGTTTATAGTTTGTGTTCAACAATCATCAGGCTGGAGCAGCATTGTAGATTAAGATTGTCTGACTAATGGACTGACAACAAAATCCAGAATAATTTGAAAGGAGGCTGTTGCACTTTGCTTCCAGAGGACATTGGTTTATGAAAAAAGTTCCTGGAGAATCACCCACAGTCCATCCAGGAACTCATCAAGGCCTGTTGCTCCACTCCAGTGCAGCAGTTGGGTGGTTTGTGTCTCGAGGCTGGTTTTAGGGCGAACGATCCAGATATTCCATATTCAACCTAATTATTATTATTAATTTTTAAAAACAACACTGCATTTATGTCTGATGGGTTGCTATTTATAACCGCACAGCAATTTGGTTCAGCTCCTGTTGTTTTAAATGAGCTTGTAAATAAATTTGACTTGACTATGAGTTATGGTAGAAGTCACGGTGATTGCCATCGTTTAATCTTACTAATCCATTCTTGTTGAAAAATACATTCCTTCCCTAAATTGTTAACAGGCATAATCCATTTAAGAAGGCATGTTATGTCTCTCCAACAAACAATAAACCTCAGTGCTTCAAGAGAACTTGATTTAATGTCGCCGTTCATCTTAATTCTCTCCTCAGCTTCTGAATGCGTTTGTTTTTCTTCTTCAGTGGACTGTAACTGTGTTGCTGAATGACAAATCTCACTTTATTCAACACCGATATCCTCAATAACCTAATGTGACCTGGTCAGCTCTGATGAATCTCATCACACTGGAGTTCAGCTTCTGGAAACGCAAACACTACTTGGAAGTGAGACCCTTGATTTTCTTCACCAGCATGGAAAATATTATATGGCAGTGGGAGGATGTGGTACAGAATTCATCAAGGCAACCATAGTGCATCCCTCAAAGATGTCATTTATCTAATAGAATTCAGTATTAAAAGCCAAAAGCTGATTTCAAAACATTAAAAAGTTCTCCTCTTAACTGCAGCTTATCAAATTCTTATTCATATTTAGGTTTTCATTAGTTTTGGGGATGGCTAAAGCTCTTTAATAAACTCTAAAATAGGGAGAGGCTTTTTTTTTAAAACATGAAAATTGCTGCCAGGCTGAGAGCAAGCCTTCTTGTCATTTAACAGGGCTCCGAGTGCAATATTCTTATAATCCACACCTAATCTTTAATTCACCCCAGATCCTTTGTTTATCAGCCCCATGTTTTCCCCTTGAACTCAAATATTCATATTAAAAATCACTGAGATTCTCTAATTAAGATGAGCTTTCCACATTCCTTCGTATTTACACAGTTTGGGGGAAAAACACATACATACAAAAGCAATTTAATGCATTACCACCACATTGTATTTACATTATATGTTAAGAAGTGACATTTAGACACCTTTCAGAGACTTCAACACGCTCGCACTGAGGAAATTCATACACCATGTTTGTCTTTTTACAAAGTCACATATAAGCTGCAGCAATGAGGGACAATAAGATATAGGATGGATACATTACCGTATCCCAGATCTGCAATTTGATCTGTTTGCCATCTATAGTGATCATCCTCGCTCCGAACTCCACACCTAAAGAGAAAAGAATGACAGAAGAATTAATCAAAAGGTCCCACTGCTTATTAACTGATCATATCAGTTGTTTTTTAACTTAACAAGGAGCTCACAGTACAAATCACTGATTAAGGGCATTATTAGTTGAGACTGGACCTTGTGTATCATAGTGACAAACAAACATGAAGGGGTTATGCCAAAAAAGACCAAGTGGGACACAAACATGCCTCTGTTTAAATCTTTTTCACTGCATGTGGTACTCTTCCATGAATACAAACTGTAGGTCACACAGTTTAGGAGATTGTATTAACAGCTCATCTTCGGGAGATGAATTTAACAGGAGTTTACCTTTTGAATTTCACATTCCTGCTCTCAACGCTGGCCAGGCTCACTTTCACTTTTAAAATTCCAAGCACTACGATCTGCTCTGAGGCGGTCAGTTAAATTTACGGTTTTCTCACGAATTAAACGGGCACCAGAGTTCACAACTTACAAAGCTGCGATAAGCAAAAAGCTGGTGATAGCTGGACATACTGGTGGGCTCTGAGCTGGACTGTATTAGCAGGTGTGGTGCTCGTGATGCAGCTGCTTTACAGAGCACATGATTTAAGGCTCATTCATCCATTGCACATAGATCACACAGATGAGTTGGCCTGACGGAGATGCTGTTATGGAGCATGTGGCTTAGACAACTGGTCCACTTGGATATATGAACTGTTTTTAATTATCTGTAAGAATACTATAAAAATATTATGCAATTGTTGCAATAGAGGGTTTTATCTGTTGTTTTTAAAACTCTTAACATTCTCTTTTAATAAATATAACTGTTGTCACATTTTTGTCTCATTGTTGGAGCTTAAGGCTACAGATAACTGATGATATTAAATTTTGACACTTCTCAGTACATCTTTACAAACATCCCAACTCTAAATCGCTTCCTAAGGTTACAATGCAACTGAGGCAATTATAACATCTGACTTGCTCCGCTAAATGTGATTCAATCTGTCTTAATGTCAGCTAGTGTGAGTTCAGCTTTGCTTACCTGAAAAAACATTATCTTTCACTGCGATAAAAAGGTTCATGATATCAGTAACTTATGGCTCATACACGGACAACCCACCACAGCTAATTACTTCCACTTTTATAGCATGCTGGCACCAGCTATGCTCTTTGTATTTTGTTTTTTTATTTCTTTGCTATTATGCCAGCTGTGTTTTATACTGCTTGCAAACAACCCGAGGTGTGAAATGACTCATTGCTGAAACCTGATGATGCATTACATTCAAATGAATATAGTTTTTGTGATGATGAAGATGGATGATGACGACAACAGGAGCTCTTACCGATGGTGAGGTCGTGAACTGGCTGAAACCTCTTGTCTGTGAACTGTAGTAATAGACATGATTTTCCCACACCTGAAAATAAAGAAACAAACAATATTAAAGACGAGTCGAATAAAGCAAGACTCGAACTACTACACAAGACAAAAACCAGCATATCAGATACATTTATAAGCTCACAACTCCCACACAGCACAGACACTTTGCTGTCTGTAGGTGACAATAGTCTGCAGGGAGTTGCACGGGTACAACAGTAGTTTCTGTCTTATAAATGCAACTTATTCAAATTTAATATGGAATAAGAGATTCATCATTCGGCTCGAAAAACCCTATTTTTCCAGCCTTGTTTTAGTCAGCATAGTTAACTAACTGCTAGCAAACTCACTGACCAGCTGGCTACTTCGTATGTGTGATGCCACTGTTTTTCCAAAAGGGCACTAATGAATCTGCTCGTTATCAACACTACGCTACGCTACGCAAGGCTCCATTTGTGAATGCTGCAGACTGTGGAAAACAATTAAATGGATCAAAACTGCAGTCACACAACACGCTGTCCACGTTACTGTTTCCCTTAATGTACAAAGCCTGACTTCCATTAGATTTTGATAATTCTCAAAACAAAAAGAATGCAGTCAGATGACAATATTTGCAAATGTGAGCACTAAATCAAAAACATTTCATATTGTACAGGGGACATACTATGCATCAAAAGATTCTTGGAAGCTTTCAGATAGAAAAAGAGAGAGCTGTTACTTCATTGATGCATGCTAAAACACAAACAAGTAGAAGGTTTGGTGCAGCAGCAGCTTCTACTGCGACCTGTTACAACCTTAGTGTTCATCTTCTGGCAGTGTATGCTGGTGAATAACTACAAAACACAGGGATGGATGATAACGCTGAAAAGTTTATCATATTAAAATGCTTTATTTCAGTTCATATCAATAAGTATTAATAATCTTTAATGACACATTTTGGAGTTTGTTAATGCAGCTGAACCTTGTGTTTTCATTATGTTTCTTTCTAGGCGGTTTGTATTTGATGCGCTGAGGTGAAACTATTGAACAATTATTATTTGTATCATTACTTTTATTTAGCAATTATTGATAAATTTAATGTGCTGCCACAGGTCTGATGCGGCGACCTCTCTCTGTCTGTTCTAAGACCGTGGTCTCAGATAGGCAGCAAAAACTGAACAGTAAACACAAGCCGTTGTCACAAACCGGGAAATTAGCTTCTCTCACAGTGGCTAAGGCTACGCTAACGACTAGCAGCTAAAGTAACAATCCGATCAGTCTCAGTCGATCCCACATAAATGTATTCACCCCATTACATTTAATGTACGTCGGTTTCAAATATCAGTAATCGGCCTCTCTTGATTACCAATAATTGGCATCGCTATCAGTCCTGAAAAACACATGCTGATCGATCCCTACTATTAAGAGGCTATCATTAAGTGTAGCATCATATTGTATTTTTCAGCTTGCCCAAGTCAAGTACAGCAGTTATATCTCTGACGACAGCTTCACAATTACTGAGCATTTCTCACAATACTCTTTCAGTGTACTTCTGGGCATCTGTGTATGCAATAATAGGATATTCTTCAAAAGAATGTAGCCCTGAACTGCAAGAAAAAACAGATAAAAATCCAGCATCGGTGAATTCAGCCAGTCACTCCATCTGATGTAGTACATTCAGTGTGAGTATCTGCCCTGTATTCTGAGGGTAATGTTCTGTACTGATGTTCCAATGTCTATTTGAGAACAGATGTTTACTGATCTGTAAAAAAAGTGAAGTGCATCATCTTCACCCCAACATAATTCAATTTTAAAGCTTTTAAGAAATCTGAGTGTCCAGCAATTTAAAAAAACAAAACAAGGAACAACAAGGAACCTCAAATGCAATGCTTTATTTTTCAGACCCCAGTTAATGGTCGATGAGCATTCAATGAGAGTTAAGGAGTGCTTTTGCATATGCATGTGTCGAAGAGAAAAGCAATGGATTGAAGGAGGGGGTAGGGTGAAGAGAAGAACAAAAGAGGATGCTAAGGAGATGGAGAGTAACAGAAGCTGACAAACGATTCATGGGAGTGAGGGTCATTCAACTCTGGTTTCCAAGGGTCACCATTGCCAGGCAGTGGTGTTGCTAGGCAGGGACTGTGTGATGATGATGACAAGGGATGGAGGGACCTCAAGGAGGGAAGACGCATAAAAGGTGTAACAGCCATGTCATCGTCACCTCCATCACACTCGCAGTCAACAAGCATCTGCATGCAATGCAGTAAACCACTACCAAGACTCAACAGAGAAAATAATAAGCAGTTTAGGTGCCACTAGCCACTTTTTCCAATTAGCTAAATTAGTTACAATGTGATTACCGGACCATTCAACATAACACAACTTCCCATTTCTGGCCAAGAGGTAACAGCATGAGGCCTGTGGTACGGAGCAGGAGCAAACCGTCTACAGCAGCCTATAATCAAGGCCTGCTGTGCCTTCGAATGGTGAGAGAGTGGCTACAATCATAGTCGGAATTAATGGAGAACTATGTAATATGTTTCCATGAAATCTCTTTCCAACAGCTTCTAGCTGAGGTAATAACGCCTCACCTTACTTTATCATGCAGAGGTAATTCTAAATCTGGACAGACCCGCTGGGCTTTTAGAAAACAGTAAGAGAACAAGTTGACTGGATTACTGACAGGTGGAATAATAAAGCGGGTCTGGCTGAGCAAACACCAGAATGACTCAGGTAATGATAACCACTGGCCAACATTCTGCTTTCTTCCACTCTTTTTCAAGTAATAGACCTACACTTACTAAACATGCTAGCTATGGGAAAGCTTTGGTAAAAACTTCAACAGCACACCTTTTCAGCAACCCCAGACAATAATGTGCACTAAATCACGAAGAGGAAACACACCTGGCAAAGTGAAACATAAACCAGGGCTCTGCTCTTCACACGAGGATACCTGATTAATGTGATTTTCCAGTTTTCTGAAAGCTGGCTTAAACAGTTGTCATAGCAACAAGGCCAAACCCATTGTATGTTGTCCCAACTAACAGAGCACTTTTCCAATAAGGCTACAGCTTGGCAACAACAGATCAATACTGTTGTAATTGTGTTTTCATATAATGTGTGAGTTGACAAGAAGTTAACAAGATCCTCGATCTCCAAAAGATGAATTAAAATATTGACTGTTCATCAGGTCAGCCGATTATTAACTCCAAAATTCCCCATTTCTCCAATAATCCATATCACAGTTTCTTTCATTATTGATTCCTGATCAAATAAATCAAATTAAAAATGAATTACCTATTAATAATGCAGCTGCCTCTCTCTGATATTAGTCTCCATTCTGTGGTCCAGATCTATGTCCCGCCCACAGCACTATCTGATATTACTCTGATAAGTAATAGCCCATCAACACTCAAGGAAAAATGTTGGAAGGTTTCTTTCAATTAGACATATGAAAAACATAAATAAACAAATACATTTCGACCAAGTTTTGTGTTGGAGTTTATATTGTATTATATTGTTTACTAACAGTCATTATCAGTCCTAGAAAATTATACTGGCTCACTCCTAAATGCCATAAATGAGCTACACTTGATTTGAAACTGGACAAGAAAAGTCGACAGCTGATACAAAATACTGACATTTACCAAGTGTAACATCTTAATTAGGCATGTTAGAATGCTGAATAAACAAAAAGTACAACTGAAATGAACGGGAACATCATTAGTCCGGCAGACGTTCGGTCATAAACCAAACCACTGCTGAAACTGACCAACCGTTGTCACCAAATGAAGAACTAAGAATGTGGATGTCTGCACCAAATTTCATGGGAGTCCTTCCAACATTTGTTAAGAAACAAGTGAGGCTTTAAAAAATTCCAGAATGACTCAAAATTAAGGTAACAACAATCAAGACAACCAACAAAACAACCAAGCCAAGCGTTTTTAAGTTCACCACATGAACTACAACATAAATTAGTCCCTCAAACACAAAAATATAAACTATTCCATGGTTTCAGATGAAGCTTTAAGGCAAGAAAGCCAACGATAAATCTATTTCTTCCTGTCTAACGAATGAGACTTCAATAAGAGGCCAAGTCAGCTCATCAAGTAGCTCATTAATTGCACGGTTTGTGCTGCAGATGTGTTGGACAGTTCAACAGGCCGCTGAGATGCTGCTCTGCTCACTTGCTGCAGTAACCTGAAGTTTAGCAAGGTCAGCAGAGTGTAGCACAATCCCTGCTGAGGAATCTGACAGAAAGCCTGTCCACATGAGCCGTCCTTGCACGCTGGTTACCACTGAGGTGCCTGCAAGCAAAGCAACTGATCTCAAGCCACTGGAGCTGCCAAATCACAGCGGTTCCTGAGCGCTGACAGCAGAGGTCTGAAGAAATTCATAGAGTGAAACAGCGATACAACCTGCGAGTCCTGAACTTGTAGTTTTAGAGGTTGTGAAAAGTTATTTTCTCAGTCAGCTTCTTACTCTGACGGAAGGAATTCTACATGAACACATTGTTGTTTGGGTTATTCTGAAGTCATTTTCTGTGCTCTTTTCACTGGTTTTAATTGGTGTCTGTTAGAAAAAAGTGACATCAGGATTTGGAAACGTTTGAATCTGATGACAGTTTTTGTGTCACTGTTGGTCAAATCTGTCTAACTACACCCAGATAGACCTGATGAGGAAGTTTTTATGCTAACCTCATCTAGTCTCTCATTAATAAACATCGCATTTAATCCCTCTTTCCTTACTCTGCTGCCACTGACTTTATTTTAATGTACTGAAACATAATCAAAACCCTCAAACAAAAATTTACAATACTTTGTCTATGAGGCAGCTAGTCAGAGAATACAGTGTAAAATCAGGTCATATGACTACTTGACCACAAATACCACACATGAGGCTCAGCTAACATTCCTAACTACTACTAGAGAACTACTGAACTTCAACTATTAGCTGAAAATGTCTCTTCAAGTCAAGATACATGCGATTATGTAACATGTTTTAGTCCAACTTTTAGCTTCAGTTGTCGTTCGAAGGTTTGTTTGAATTAACATACACATTACTAATGCTTGTGTTGGGCAATCTTCACAGCTATCAGAAGTTTCACAGGCCAAATAATTAATCAATTAATTGATGAAATACTCAAAAGATTAACTGATAATGAAGAAATCACAGCAAAGCAACTGTTCCTAGACGATTTGTTCCACACAAATGAACCTTGACATGAGTTGGTGAGGTGTAAAACTATGCAAGCGACTATTAATCAGAGGGATTAAACTAAACTGTAGCGATTGTTAACTGGAAATAGCACTGTCCCAGTAAACTATCATGTTCTACAGCCTTTCACCACAGCACCACTAAACTGTAGACCCCCGAGGGACCTTGCTGTCAAACTTTACTCAGGGTAAATACAAGTCTTGTGTAGCTAAACCTGGGATATCTTCATACAATGTAAGAAACTACAATGTAAGAAATCAAAATGGAAGGTCGTACTAAATATTGCTATTATAGTTGCATTAACCTCGGTGTGTTTAGTTTTAAAAATCCCAACAAAGTGTAGATCCTTCATAGAAACATGTCTGGGCTTCTGTTCTGACAACTGATGCATCACAACGCACCTCCAAATTCTGCGAACGGGGTCAAACTCTCTCGGAAGTGGAAAGTCTCTGGAAACTTGCAGACCTACAGGCAGTGCTCACTAGAACAGAGTCTATTTTTGGAGGTTTAACCACGTACAGAGGCTATAATTTTCGGTTCAGACTCAGTTTGTCTTTCTGCCAACATGATCTGTGGACGGCCTGGCTGGAGGCCACTGGTCAGCGAGGACGTCCAACTTTAAACAGAATTCACATAGTTTACAGTTCAATCAATAACTCTTTCACTTTTGTAATTCCCAGCTTCTGGCTTGCATCACAGAGCAAAGTCTCTCCTCCAACACTGAATCTGTGTATTTTATTAAGTAGTATGTTGAGCATGTTCTATTAGCTAATAGCAGAGGGAGAGGGAGGGGGAAGACACTAGGCCCTGGGGATGTTATATGACCTGTGTTGTAAACCCCTAACCCACCAGGATGCCACAGTCAGGGGTCCTTTAACAAATGTCCTTGTTTCACTGCAGGCTCTTTCTATAAAAGAAAGTGTAAATGTTTTTACAATTACCATAAAGAATATTCACACAGACTCAGTGTCATGCTTTGGGTACACTAATGATGTAACAGATGCATACTGTTAGCAGAATGTAAGTTTTTTGCATTAATTAGTCCAAAATGGGTAAGCTAACATCTAGAAACCAGGTCATTTCTACACTCCCTATTTGTTATCCATGTATGCAATGCAGTCTGTTAGCATTGCTAGGTGTTTTGAGAGACATGACGAGACACTCCTCATTTGTGTAAAGTTGAGGTTTCAGCTACTTCATGCAAATGAGGAGAGTGCAGATGCCACTTGACGCCTCTAGTAATTCTACTAACCCCCACTGATCTAAAATCAATACAGATTCATCAATTGCGTAGCTATTTCTCGCTTTGAATGTTTTCAGAAATATATTTTATTTTTTGTAATATAAGGGAAAGTCTCCAAACGAGCTGCCACGTTGGTCCAGTTTGAAATCCAGAAGCAGACCATCTACAAGTCAACCATCTGTTCAATCAGGCGCAGCCAATGTTTGCACAGTTGTAGAAAGGTGAACCTATAATGCGTTCAGTTGGTCACACTGCCTCATCCAACATGTATTAAGTGTCCAATGTTGGTAAGAGGTGTAATCCATCACGTCCAAGATTGCCCCTGTACCCCAAGTCATTAAGTTACTCAGCAACTATTGGCTGTTATTGGCAAAATAAATGCAGACAGAGTGATCAAGACTTCAAGCTGAAACGCTGTTTGACGTGAAGCTGTTTTTTTCTGTATACCTGTAGTTAAATATGATAAAACATAGCTACTTGCCTATGCCTAATTTCTGTGTAAAACCTCGCATAAAAATGTAAACACAGAAGCATGCTTTAGATTCCATTTGCAAAGTGGATTTCTGCAGCACATATCCTCCACATACCACTGCTAACACACTTGAAACAGGCAGATTACAGTGAAAGCAGCGTTAAGCAGCGGCCTCAAACATTACGTTTTCAGTGCAGCAACGACTTAAGAAACTTGCTAAAATGTACCTGACTGTTCAACCTGTTTGCTAAGAAAAAACAACTGGGGTCAAAATTGTAAGCACCTAAAGGCTTACTATATGTTTGACAGTTACGGTAGAAATACTACAGCTGCATGATTGTGTTTGCCACAAGGCTGTTTCCTCCATCGCAAATACTGCCTGTGCATCAAATCTAAAAACCTGATTTACATATATACCTGAGTGACTGACAACATTTCTTTCATTCCCTGAGTGACGGTGTAGTGATTATCACAGATCTAAGCGGACTGGATCAAATGAATTAAATGATGGAATTGGAAACATCCAATTCGTCTTGTTGGATGACTAACCAGCGTTTCCCACAGATGATACAACGCAGGAAAGGGTTAGACTGTGACCTGGAGGGGGACAGAGAGAAGACCAAAGGCCTTCGCAGTAAGTTTCTGTCATAAAGCATCAGTCGCCGCAGACAAACACAGCGACCAGAGGTTTTTCTGGACGACGATTAAATTATTTGCTTTTACTCAACATGACAGTCGCATTCTTACAAATAGACACACCCAACTGAAGCATGACAAACTACTGTACTGTGAGATCAGACACAGATAGAGAAGGACAGATAAAAAATGGCTGTGCAAAGCAGCAACCAGTGAATCTCCATTAGTCTGCAGAAGGTTGAGATAAGCACCTGACAGGTTGCAGAGGTAAAAATAATAATAATAATAACAAAAAATATAAATAGATGCAAAATAACTAATCATATAAAACATTTCTGCAGACAGGCACCTAAAGCAGGAGGTGACATGAGCCTGTTTAGTTAACATACATGACCAAACACATCTTTATCGTATAATGGCAGTGTCTTCTAATACAGGGGCTCTCCAGTACAGTGATACGTATGCAGAGCACTGATGCTGGAGCAATATTTTTTTGGTAATTTTAAGTAAACAAGAAGAACTGTTAGCACTGGTAAACTATGAGTCAAAATATCATTTGCTATTTTCTTTGCTTGCCTTAACATTTTAGTCATTACTAACGAAAACACCGAAGTTTGTTCGGTGTTTTCGTTTTTCAAAGTTTCATAGACTACACCTAAAAACATGTGTAAAACTATGAGTATAAAACATGAGGCAAATGTCAAGAGCATTTGGAAACACCAACTGGCTTTACACTCACCAAATTGAAAGGATCAGTCCAAGGTTTAACAGAACCTGACTGACTGCTTCTTCAGTCTTAAATTACTATTTGCAAACAGATAACACTGCTAAACGCGATTAATTATCAAACACAGCTTGCATCACAGAGCAGTGCACACACACATAGACACTAGAGTGTAGTTTCTTACTGAATGTGATCTGTGTGTTTATATTCTATACATGTCCAATTTCAACCAGCGTGCCTATTGATCCCTTTGTTGACAGAAATCACATGATCTACAACGAGCAAACATCCTGCAGCCTGCAGCCTTGGGTCTTGTAATTTTCAGTGCTGCAGCATTTGCTGGCCTTATTGCTCGATTATTAGTATTTAGAGACTGGACGTCTCTATGATGAAGGGGTATGATGAAATTTTTTTTTTAGTTAACATAAACATTCATATGTTTTATTTAGAGTTGTGTTACTACAGTAAAAGAAAGTGTTGTCCTTTTTAAAATGTTTGTGGTATTTCGATATTTATTCTTGGTGAGTCTCTTGGACAAATGTGACTCAGGGTATGTCCAGGGAAAACACAGCCAAACAGTGTGGGATTATGTAAAATCATTTCAAAACCTGTTTCTTGTATTTAGAAAACAAAAAACTCAGAATACAAAAACTATAACACGCAATATTTTTCCTGAGCTTTATCGCCCTAATGCTTTTGATCTCAGGGTGCTTCCAGAAGGATTTCTGGGTAGAATCCACCAAATCAGTCATATCATGCCCACAGCAGATTTCTCTCTTTCCTACCTTCTACTATTCCTTTCTTGTGGAATAACTAAAATACAAAAACACAAATTTAGGATGGCCTGATAACCAGAGATGTTTAGGAGTGCTGGCTGAAATGCTTTTGGTCACATACTGACAGCCCTGAATATATGAATGTCACAGTGTATAAAATAACATGCACACTCTACAATCTAATACAGTTTAACAAGTCAGCAAGAAAAACAATCTTTGTGAGACAGATTTAGTGAGATTTTTGCAATATGGAGAGGTGTTTAGGTGTAGCTAACAACGGCTATAGAAATGATCACTTCCACTCTCTTATTTGCTTAAGAAAAAGCCCACTCTTGAGATTGTACGTGTCCTGCACAGATGGAGTATTTCTGATGTAGACATACATCAAGCTTGGACCTTGGCTGCAGCTCTCTCTGCTACTTGCTACTAGAGATAAACAACAACAGCAGGCAAAACATGAACCTGTTTCGCAATAACCCTGTAGTAAACATGCAGCCCACCACAGTGATCACCTAACCATCTGATCACCACTGATGACCTCAAATAAATTAATGTACATGCACTTTAGGAGTCTTTCCCTGACATATTCAGTAGCTTACACTGCAATACATCTTTTCTTGATTTAGTCCTCTAAACTAATAATAACTGAAGCGGTGCTTTCATGCCTGGAGAGACATATTTGAATCCTGACTGTATATTTAGCCCAAGCCTGTGGTTTGGTTGCTTGTATTTAATGATCTCAACACATTTCTCACTACGTCTCAGATGACTGCTGTTAACCCTGTCTGCTTTTCTGACACCGGGGCTATATCATTATCATACAACAGCATTTTGAAATGCACCTGCCACCACAATACAAGCTAACTGAGCAGGGCCCCCATCACCACAGCCTGCTAACTGTAAACAGATGATAACGCTACCTATTATTTCACCGGTTCTCCACACAGGTGCCTACACGATATAAACACCTATAATCCTGAAAAATAAAATACGTAGAAGAAAATCCAGCAATGAGTCCAATCGTGATCGGAAATCTGGTGAGAAATTAGAGCTGCTCTACGCCATTTCAGGGAATATTAAAGGCTTTAGCTTGGCCTTAATGGAAAAGAAGCTAAGCTAATGTTAACTGTGTTATCTGGATACATCCACAACAGAAGGACATGAATGTTGTAGTTATTTCTCATGTGTATTAAGCTCTAATGGAGCGTTAATTTGCTGTCGTGACAGCTGTTTGCTAAACATTTAGTGGAGCAGCTACGCTAGCTAGGCAGTGAGCTACGTTAGCAGACTGTAGCTAACACCCCCACCCTCGACGCAAACGGACAAAAGGCCCAACAAAAATCTGCTAGTGTCAACAACTGCTACACCGAAGCAGCACAGGTAAAGCTTGTGTCTGGGTGCCGGTGTACAGTTTTCTGGTACTGTCAGGTTGTTTAAACGTTATTCAAATATGTTAACAGGGAACATTGGAGCTGTCATCCCACCCCTTGCGTCTCTGCTTTTACCACGTCATTGGACTATCCAACACTGCGGAAATACACCGCTAGCTAGCGGCTAGCAGCTAACTGGATGCTAACTGGCAGCCTAGCTGGCACTGGCTGCGGCTTACCCGTGTCTCCAATGATGATGTATTTGAAGAGGTACGCGTACGCCATGGCCCCTGGTTTGTGCAGTCAGCTGTCTCGACCGTTACACCTTCGTAAAACCGACCGTGAACCGTGTGAAAAAACGTAGCTGACAGCCTGTTAGCCTGTTTTTCTCTGTCGGTGCTCAGGAAGGAACAATAAACAGCCAGAGCTTCGGCTCGACGTCACACGGTCCGCCCTCGCCACGCTACAGAATGATGTGTTCAGGCTCCGCTCGGAAACTTTGTGGTGAGTTCAATTCTTTCTTTCTTCAAGGAAAGAAATAGATACACAGCGTACAATAAAATCCCGTGAACTATCAGCTAAATTTTACTGGATTCCCTGACGGTAATTTAATGACTTTCAAGATAAAGAGTAAGATATTTGCTCTTATGTGCAGAGAATATTTACACAATTAACAAAATCATTCCACTGTCTCAGCTTTTAACTTCATACAATTCTGTAACCATTAAGCCCCTTACCACAATATACAGAAAAATAAATAAATAAATATATAAATAAACACAGACTTGATAAAACCATCTCAAACTCAATGTGTATTTTGATATAAAAAAAATGAGAAAATAAAAGATAAGGTCATTTCAACATTTCAATGTTTTCAAGTAACCACACAATTAAAATACAACAACAAAACTGAAATACTTATCCGAACAACTGAATAGTATTTAGCAGTTATGTTATTTCTAATTCAAACAGGACTTCAAAACTATTTTGACCATGGCCGTTACATATGCCTACTTATTCATTCACTTAAAATATTAATATATTTATAATTTATTAATATATTATGCACATACTAGGAGAAGTTGTAAAAGGTACATATAGCTAAATATAGCTTTTGTTTGTGTGGTAATACTTTATAAATAGGTGAGTTAAGTAACCCATCTAATAACAAATTAAAAACCAATTATATTTCAGTGTCCCATTTTATCGATACCCATCTGGCATAATGGGACACCAACAGAATTAGCATTTTTCAAAAGGACAAAACGCATATAGAAATGATTCTTAGTAATTTTATTACATGAATACATCCCATTACTATATAAACTGAAATCAAACAGTGATTATTTGTTTTTCATTCTTATGAGCTTCAGCCAGAACTATGTGCTTTTTCAGTTGCCACTGTGATTCAAACGTCACTATACTTGATGTCACACCCACTTTTATGATATTATACCAATGTGAACTTTCTGTCTTTATCAAATGCTTTTCAGCAATACAGAAGCCTTAGTTTTGGGTTATTTTATGTATCACTTGAAAAGATATTTTGCCAGCTGTCTCATTTGAACTATGCTGATCGCTAAAATTGAACACTAACAGTTTTGATGTACTATGTTAAAAATACAGGCCCCTCAACAGGAACTGAAAGCAGCAAAAGTCAGAACACTTTTCATTCTGAGACTCAAATTATCTACTTTTTCAATGCATGAAGCTTGGAGGCGGTTGCTGTAGGGGTTGTGTTGCTCTGTAATTCTCTTTAAAACACCCCAAAGGTGTTTTATTGGACTCCAGCCAGGTGACATGCTTGTCCAGGTCATGATTTTCAGTTTGTTCTAGTTAAAACTCTTGTGTCATTTTGGCAGTGTGCTTTGGATCGTTATCACGCTTGAATATTCCTCTCCTGTCAAGCTTCTGCAGACTGGGAATCGCCTTGTCAGCCAGCCAGTAGTTTGGCACATCCATAGTGACCTCTATAAATATCTTCTTCCCAACACCTTTTACACTCAGGCAGCCCCACATCATCACACTGCCGCCTCTGTGCTTCACTGTCGGGACCATGCATTCACTGTGGTTCCTGACCAGGCCCATGCCAAGCACAGAGAATGAGATAAAAGCCATAAAATATATACTTCTGCTTTTTTTTGGTTACATATTTTCTTTTTACTCAGTTGAGAGCTTAGTGCATTTGAAAATAACTGCACATTACAATCAATATTAGCATGATTAACGCAAACTATGACAATGCAGTGTCTTTGCCAGCAGCTTATATATACAAGTGCTCTATGGGGAGGTGGATTTCTGTTTAAATCCAGTCATTCCCCCCCCCTAGATTTTAAGTTTCATTTTTAAAATGTATAAAAATAAACTTCTCTCTGTTCATCCTTATGCTAACTGACAATTTCCTTCTCAGTAATAATCTGCACACACTTAAGACAGTAAAAGATAACAAATTCATCCACGAGAAAGACCTCACATCAAAACAATCAGTGTTTGACTAAAGCCAAGAAGGAACTGATTAAATCATTCACTCTTCCAATGGCAAGCTGTTTTTACACATTCAGCACACAGCAGCACAGTAGGTTGTCATCCCGTTAGATGGGAATTTCCCTGCATTAAAACACATCATCCTGTATCAAAATGCAGGATGACGTATTTAGATTTAAACAGCCTGTTTCCTGCATATTAAACGCACACAACACAGTCCTACCTCAAGCCAGGAGTCCAGAAAGTGCTTAGAGAACAACAGCTCTCTTAGAAAAGGAAGTCAAAATTACAATTTACATTAAAAGCAAGCAGGGATGACAGAAACTTTACTCAGTCCTGCTGCCAGCTGTAGTATTTTACTGTGACCAATGTGTTTATATCACTTCAGTGGACGTTACATTGACTCACATTTATCTTCTGGACACTAGCTATCACTACCTTCCAAACTTTTAACCTAAGTTAAGTCTAGATATTAGATTTAATGACATACATTGCGGGGCTGCACGTTGGCTCAGTGGTTAGCAGCGTCGCCTCACAGCTAGAAGATCCCCGGTTCGTGTCCCGGTTAGGACGCCTGGGATCTTTCTGTGTGGAGTTTGCATGTTCTCCCTGTGCAGCGTGGGTTTTCACTGGGTACTCCAGCTTCCTCCCACAGTCCAAAAACATGCTGAGGTTAACTGATGATTCAGTGAATGAGAGTGTGCTTGGCTGTTTGTCTCTATATGTAGCCCTGTGATAGACTGGCGACCTGTCCAGAGTGTCCCCTGCCTTCACCCAAGTCAGCTGGGATAGACTCCAGCCTCCCTCATAACCCTACAGAGGATTAAGCAGATGTATAGATGGATGGATATACATTACTAAAACTTGCCTTTGTCCCTACAACATGAGTAATACACAGACATTCAGTTTAACCAAAACCTAAAGGAGTGATAGCCAAACAGTGAAAATAATTTTGCCTGTGATTCCAGCCTGAATCTAAAGACTCCTCCTGCTCAGTATACATCATCTTAGAGTAACAGACAGCCGTGTTTCCTTCATGGATTCAAGGCAGGATTAGACAAGTGGATGTTGAAAGCAGGAACAACTATTCAATAGAAATCTTCAAAGAAAACTACACAGTCACATGACCGAGACCTTGATTTTCGAATGGGGCATTGTGTTGCTGTCAGCAGCATCTCAACCATGAAAACAAGGTCAGGAAGGAAACTTTGTGAGCATGACTCAGCCGCTGCAGAGAGGAGTCGTGGCTCTGAGGAAAACTCATGAAGTAAGTGGGCTTAGCGTTTCAGAAAATCACCCTGTAGAGCCAGAGTGTGACGACAGCTTCATCAGCAGGAGGCTGCTCAGACGATTGGTTTAATTCTCCCTTCGGTGCCAGATGATGCATGTTTCTGCGGTTCCTGCAGCAAATTATTGAGCAAAACTTCAAGATGTCACCTCTAATTTTCATTCTGTGATGCTGACTAGAGGTGACTGACAGGCTGACATGGAGACCTTTCATTCTCTCTGGTGAGTTGCCATGGTTACAGCAGTCGAAAAACTGGACACCCAGTTCATGTACTGATCCAGCATCTGAACTGCTTCAGTGATGAAGACAATGCTTTCTTGTATCACTAACTCTCAACAACTGACCCAGAGTTGATGAATATGCACTGAGAAATAGGCCAGCATAGTTTCTTGTGATATATACCTTTAATTAAATCTATTAAAATAAAAGCCTCAGATCAAAGGTGTCAGATGCACCATATAATACAAATCTGTTTTCCCAAAAAGGGGTTGGGGATATGTTTTACTGGAAAAATTATAAAACAGAGCGTGTCTTTGATTTGATTTGATTTGATTTCTTTATTTATTTCGAACAAACAAAAGATTAAAAATAGGTGAAAACAATTACAAATAATAATAATAATAATAATAATAATAATAGAAAGCCAATTTCAATATAATACACATCTGTCTCGTTCGAAAAGGGATAGGAAGAAGCCTAGGCTTGTTAAGTCCTACCCCCATTCTTCACCATTAACAAATACAAAATCCAATAAAATAAACAGGCAATACAAAAAAAATAATAATAATAATAATGATAAATAAATACTCCAGTCGAGCTCTTTAAGAAAAACCAAACAAAACAAAAACACACACACAAAAAGACAACAAAATGAACAGCGCCATTAGCATCTGTAAGATTTACATTCTCCTTCCTCTTTTCTGTACTTTTCAAGGATATAGCTTTTGTACATTTTTTTAAACTGCATTATATTCATACTTTGTTTAATAGTTTCATCAAGACCATTCCACAGAACCACCCCACAAATGGAAATACAAATACTTTTTAAATTGGTCCGAGCATAAGGCTGTGTCAAGTTTAGTTTCCGTCTAGAATCATAACCCCCCACTCTGTCTTTGAACAGTTTTTGTATGTTTACAGGTAGCAGTTTATTTTTTGCTTTATACATTATTTGTGCAGTCTTATAGTCTACCAGATCCCCAAACTTTAAGGTGTGTAATTTTAAAAACAGTATATTGGTGTGTTCATAGTATCCTACATTGTTTATGATACGAATGGCTCTTTTTTGTATTGTGCTGAGTGACTGTAAGGTGGTTTTGTAGGTGTTGCCCCATACTTCCACACAGTAATTTAAATATGGTAACACCAGTGAACTATACAGAATATACAGTGCTCTCTCATTCAAAACGTGCCTTGCTTTCCCCATCACTCCAATGCTCCGTGCTATTTTTGCTCTCACATGTTTTATGTGGGGTTTCCAGCAGATTTTGTGATCAAGAATCACACCCAGAAATTTATTCTCATACACTCTTTCTATTTCAACATTATTTATCATTACTTTTACTTGTGTATTTATTTTGCGTTTTCCAAACAGCATAAGTTTGGTTTTATTTAAATTTAGTGATAATTTATTCAAATCAAACCATGTTTTTAGTTTACTCATTTCTGCTGTGACCACCTCCAAAAGCTGCTGCAAATTTTCCCCATCACAGAAAATGTTAGTGTCATCTGCAAATAAAACAAATTTTAAGAGGTTTGATACCCTACATATATCATTGATATACAAAATGAATAATTTCGGACCCAAAACCGACCCCTGTGGGACTCCACAAGTTATATTCAGACATGCTGATTTGTAATCCCCTATTTGCACAAACTGATGTCGATTGCTTATGTAACTTCTTATCCACTTTAGTACAACCCCTCTGATTCCATACTTTTCCAGTTTATTGATTAACAAATGATGATCAATAGTGTCGAATGCTTTTTTCAAATCTATAAATACACCTACTGCAAATTTCTTATTGTCTATGGAACTGGTAATATCTTCAATTAATTGCATTAATGCCATGGATGTAGATCTTTTCGACCTGAATCCATATTGACTCTCAATCAACAATTCATGCTTCTCAATAAAATTATCCAATCTATTGACATACAGTTTTTCTAATATTTTAGAGAACTGAGAGAGTAAGGACACAGGCCTGTAATTAGTGAATTGATTTCTGTCTCCAGCTTTGTATAGTGGGATGACTTTGGCAGTTTTCATTTTACATGGAAATACACCAGTTATGAAAGATAAATTACAAATATAGGTTAAGGGTTTTACAATTACAGCAATGACTGCTTTGATTAAAGCCATATCAATGTCATTCCAGTCTGTAGACCTTTTATTCTTACATTTGTTAACAATGTCAATAATATCCTTTTCATCAACTGCTTTCAAAAACATTGAGTTTGGGTTGCTATCTAACAAATCCACAACATTCCTCTCTCCTTCTTCCAACTGTGGATTATCAATTTCTTCTGCTAGTTTTGGCCCCACACTTACAAAAAAACTGTTAAACCCGTTAACCACATCCTTCATATTGCTTATAGTTGTATCATTGTCTTTGAAATACTGAGGGTAGTTTACATTCATTGATCCATTCCTGATAATATTATTTAACACATTCCATATGCCCTTGATATTATTTTTATTATCGCTTAATATTTTATTATAATAGTCTTTCTTACACTTCCTCATAATACTTTGCTTTGTAAATGAGAAGTAAATGTTTTTCTTTATATGCATTCAGTTAACAGAAGAGCTCTTTGGGTCACAGTTGCAAAAATAAAACATCTCACCGTCTTTTCTCGACTGTGTGTTTACTGACAGCACTGAACCACTCGATGGCAGCAGGTAGAAAGGTTGCTGCAAAATAAGCTGTGCAGGCATAGGGGGAAAATGTTTTCCACAGGGGAGGGAAAGGCCAATGAATGCTCATAGTTAATATGCAGAATTTGATCATCAAATAACATGATGAGTTGAATGTTTAAAGTTAAATATTAATTTAACTGTTCCTGTAGGTGAGCTGTATTGGCCATTTGTTTCCTGTAGGGAGAAGCAAAGTGCCATGCTGTGGAAAAGATGTTAGTGAGTGTAGTGTTCAAAGGTGATGTATGTGTCAAACCTTTTCATACTGATGAGGAACTGCAGAGTATGTAGACGATGAAGGAAGTCATCTACAAAATCTCAGATAAGACTAAAGGTTGCTGGTATAACAAAATGTAAAACATCGAATATGTCTGTAAAATTATAGTAACATACTTGCAGCTGTGGTCATCAGAGTTTTACTGTGTATTTACAGAGTTACAATTGTAATTTACCTAAACAGTTTATTGTTTAATATTGTAACTACATGTTCCAGTTATATACTGTTTTAATATTGTGTGGCCACTGTAATCAAGATTATTTCTAGCCGCAGTTTTGTGTCTAGTTTTTGCCATGTTGTGCCTGATTTTTGTTATTCTGTGTCTGATTTTTGTCATTTTGTGCTTTGCTTTTGTTGTTTTCTGTTTATGTTTGTTGTTTTCTGTCTGGTGTTTGTCATTTTGTTACTGGTTTGTGTGGTTTTGTGTAGTTTTGTGTCTGTTTTTTGCGGTTTTGGTCCTTGTTTGTGTCTCATTTATGTTGTTTTGTGTGTCATTTCTGTCATTTTGGATCTGGATTTTGTCATTTTACATCTCATTTGTTTTGTTTTGTGTTGTTTTTTGTGTAGTTTCTGTCTTAATGTGTCTGGTTTTTGTTGTTTTTGTCTCGTTTCTGTTGTTTTGTGTCTCATTTGTGTCATTTTGGATCTGGTTTTTGTAATTTTACATCACGTTTGTTTTGTTCTGTGTTGTTTTTGTCTCGTTTCTGTTGTTTTGTGTCTTGTTTGTACCATTTTGTGCCAGTTTTTTGCTCAGTTCACACAGTAGCCTGCTGTTAATGGTCATTCTTGTTTTTGACACTAAATAAACATCAGATTTGATTTTTATTTTTAACTGTATTTTGGAAAAATAGTACACTACTTTTAGAATTTTACTATATTTATCTTCAAATTATGGTTAAAAAGATACTATAAGTAATCCATCTTCAGTAAACTTTGGACAGGAAGAGACATCATTAGTATCTGGTGTAATTACTTGACCTATATAGAACGTTCATGGTTCCCAGAGGATGAAGCCCACTGACTACAGTGATCCTTGGACTTTTAAATAGCACCATCAGCAGGTTTATTTCTTCAAATAATATCTCAAGGGTTACTGTAAAACTTGTATAGGTTCAAAAAGTACACTTTTATCTTTTTGTAATTTAAAACTAAACTGGGTGGCTCTTTAGTTTAGCCTGGGAAATCCATGTGCATGTGAGTTCCTCCTATTGAAACTATTTAAAAGTATTTTAGTATAAGTGCTGTTTACCTAATTTATGTGCACTTGTTCAATTTCAGGTCAGTGTGAGAGTCTGCTGGTGCAAATAAGGGGCAGGTGAAGATAAGATTATGGCCGTTCAGTGTTTGCTCAGTATTTTATAATGCCAGGATGGACTGATGGTTGTGGCTGGGATATTTTTGGTTGGCTCTCGTGCACACAGCCTTTGTGGTTGAAAATGAAATGTGAAGGGAGGCGGGAGGTGTGGCCGACACGCCCGTTTGCTTTTGGTCTGAGATGCTGGTGCTCTAGTGACATCCAGTGGTTCCACATGTCACATACAGAACCTTTAAATCATTCATCAGTTCTCGAGTTATTATTTGTTTCTGGGTAATGGAGGAGATACTGAGGAAAAGCTGACATATTCAATGGAGGTAAACTGGGGCCCAAGAACAGATTTTTGCCCCGAGGCCCATTAGGAGGTTAGTCCGGCCATGGTGCAGACGTAGATCACAGGCAGAGAGACTGTATGTTCTGTTTTTGGATCTACAGCATGGAAACAAGGGAGCCTGCCTTCATTTCTGTGGCTCCGAGGACAGTTTCCTGATAAAGAATGTAGGGCAATTAACATCAGCAGCCTGGAGGGTATGGGTTAAGAAAGAAAGAAATTAAGAAGAATCAGGACTATGAACTATTCGTCCCTTTTGACTTTTTGCACATGCACTTTTCTGCAAATAACCCCTGTTTAAAAATACATTACTGTCTGGCCTCTAGTCTGGTTGACGTTCATGAAAGTATAACAGTGCAGCCTCCTTTCAGACTCATCTGGGACGATGAGCTACTGCCAGGAGTGAATGCGGCTGCTTGAGGGCTGGTCCCTTCGTCCATCTTGAAGTCATCAGAGTTTGGAGAACAGTTCAGCCTCTCAGTTTCTCCGGTCCTGCTGTTTTTCGGCCTGTTTTTTCAACCACTGCTGCTTCCTTCACCCAAGGGTGGGTCAGAAACACCAGCATGACCTTCCTGCCAGCATTCCAACACACACACATACACACACACACACGATACCACCGGGGTAGGTTCAACAAAACATAACTCCCAAGTCAAACTGAAACTGACTAACAGTTCATGGAAAGAAAAATAATTAATTCACTTTACAGTTTATCTGGGAGCATGGAGGGGCGTGAAAGAGAAACGCCGATCTGTCGTTCGATGGAGGGAAGCCAGGCTGAGCGAACACACCTGCAGAGAAACAGAGAGAGAGAGAGAAAGAAAAGGAAGACGGAGAGGAAGAGGGAGAGATAACAGCAGAGCAAAGTGGGGAGAGAAAAGAAGGAGGAGCAACAGAGTAAAGAGAAACACTGAGGCAGAGCTCACACATCAGTTAGTGGCTTTAACGGGACAAGAGCCAGAGAGGAAAGTAGGATAAGAAGAAAGAAAGAAGGGGGAAAAAAGACATAAAGAAGAAAGTGAAAGAGTTGTCGGGAATCCATCCAACAGCCTGCAGAGACTTGAGTTTGTGTCCAAGTGAGCGGACAAAGCAGCCTGACTGGGAGTCTGCTGGGAGCACACACTGGTTTGTACCACAGCGAGCAGGTTGCCAAGCACCATGGCCGACAACGTGAACGAGGAGTCGGATTATAATCCCGGGAAAGATGAGCTGGACTGGGGCTACGAGGAAGGTAGGCTGGTCTTCATCAGTCTGTGAAGGGATGCTGGGAGGTTTGTGATGTGACTCGGTGGGTTTAAAGGGTCTGAATATAAAACTTTACACAACCCATCAGCCTGTTAGGAGGCTTTGCAGAGTTGACACACTTTAAAGCCTGGTTTAGGGTTAGTGCACTGTAAAAAAATAATCTGTGTTTCATTTTGCTGTCGGGATTTTCCATCTCAAATCACCAGGGTGCTTCTGTTCGACCGCCTCTGATTTGCTTGAAACTTTTCATTAATCTTAATCTATGGATGTTTAAGACAGTATCTTTGAAGCTTTACACATTGAAATTTGAGGCTATGTTTGAACGATAATATCTCAGGAACTATTAAAGATAAAAGCCAGACTTTTTTATTGTTATTTCCTATCATGTCATTGATTAAGAATCTGCAGTATTGGACAAGTAGATCAAAGACGCTCTGATTATGGGTGAGTTGAAATATAAAAAATATCAAATCCTTAATGAAAAGTCCCATGTTTGAGCTCCCATTGACAAAAAATTATATTTTCTGAATTGTAGTTACATGTCATAAAAATGAAAAACTAAGCATATAGATCACTTTTGAATATGAAATGCTTGAAACTGAAAAATAAAATCTCATTGCACTTTCATGTAGCCTGATCCAAGTAGAATTCTGGAGTTTCAAAGTGGTTTTCAAAATAAAACTAAGAAAAACTAACTTTTTTTTGCATATAACGTTGTTTTTAGTCGCTTTAGACAGCAAATTATTATTGTTATTTAAGTAAAAGGGCATTTCTATGCATTTTAAGCATGATTTATGAAGGTGAAAATTCACTAATGTCCTCATAAATATCGAAAATTCAGGCAAATCAGATATGAGAGGAATTGTTGGTGATTTGAGATGGAACGACTCTGACACAGTGGAAGGCCCATGAGTCAAATCCAGACTTTTCTCAAAAACTTTAGGCCCCAAAATGAGAGCTGAAGCTTCACGTTTATTGTTTTCACCACAGCCTTTGGACACGTCTTATAATTTTGTTGTAGGTAACAGTATGTATAAAAGGCTTGTGTAAATCCTAGTCTCATCCCGAACACAAACAGATGGCAGTTTAATAGAAACATTACGGTAGTATAATAATTAAAGAGGCTACTGTAACTGTGTTAGCTCAAAAATAAACGACAGAGCATCTACAACACAGAGCAGAAGCTTGTCTTAATCATAAATCTACGTTGGCTCTTTATTGGGCCCTGCTCTAATACATATGACTTTACAAGCTTTTACACATGTTACAGTGCTGATAAAAAGCATTCACCTCCCTTGGAAGTTTTACCTTTTTATTGCTTTATTTGAGTATTGTACATCCATAAATCTGTCTCGAGCAGGTCGTCCTTAAAAAGCGGAGTGACTGTGCAAGAAGGAGACGACTGAGGCCACCAAGACACCAATGACTCCTCTGAAGGAGTCGGATACTTTGCATTTAGTCATTTATTTTACATTTTATCTTTTTAAGTAAATTACATCACATTGTAGAAGCCTTTCTTTTGTAAATTCTTGCAGTAAAAGCCAGATTAAATTGACCATGATTCAATGATTTCAAAACAGGGGAAAACCTGTATTGGAATTAACACACCATCAATCAATACAAGGATGACATTTGCTAAACCAGTGGTGCCACGCCAAGGGGCCATGAAGTCACTGTATGGGGGATTAAAGGGAAAATATAGCAGAACTAAGTTGAATAATTATGATTTAGCAGGATTAGTTGGTGATATCATGCTGACCTGAATCACCAAAATCAACATGGCTCCTTTTGTTATTAGTTGTACTCACAGTGCTGTTAATGACTGACATTAAAGTACTGAAAACGTCGTGGAGCTACATGAACTTTTTTTCTTCTGAAAGGGGATTTTGAGAATCCGCATCCTTGACGTTACGTGACAAAGCATCAAAAGAATGTTAACATTTCAACAAAGGTGCTGGCAAATGAGAATCTCGTGCATGGTCTCATTGAAAAGGTCACTGTGATGCAGGTTTTCACTCATGAACTTCTTGAAATGATTTGATGAGTTATAGAATAAAAGGGGAAACCCAACCATTTACTACTGCGCCTGAAGGACTTAGAGGCAAAGATTTACTTGTTAATGTAAAAGAAGTCCAAGTGGAAAGAGCTGCTGTCCCTCAAATAACAGAAAATAAATGGAGACCTTCTGTTTTACAGCTTTAATGGCCGAGAGTTGGCGTTACCCTCTTAGATATGACAAAACTCTCCCTGAACCATAAAAAAGCCGAGCTCACAGGCTGTAATAGTTCTCCTAATGCCTGCAGAGCTAATATTAGTGTGTGAAATTGGTGGAATGCCCCTTTAACTCACTGTCAAGTCAGTCGTTTTCTGATGAACAGGGTAAGAAATCCGACACTGCGCAGCTTTTGTTGCACAGATTACCTGGAGCCGACTGCTTTGAGCTCCAATTAAACCAAAAAATCTAGACATTAAATCCACCAACTTTGCTCAGCCTCATGTGAAATGGTTTTTCAGCACCTTAAATGTGTGTATAAATGTTAAACACTGAACTTTATGTCATGCAGTTTTGTGTTTTATGTCTTTTTTCTGCCTTTACTGAGCTTCAAAGGATGCACTGTGATACTGAACTGTACATTTCTTACTGTAAGTATATTGAATGATATGCATCCCTTTGTATGCAGATAAGACTTTAATGTAGGATTGTAAATGCTGCCAGTGTCCTGTGGGAATCTCTCGTCTTAGAATCAATGTTTTCCTGAACAGAAGGAATCAATAACTGAGTCCTCCACTGGCCCAGACGGTGTATTTAAAGCTGGGTTAATTCATTTTCTGAGATTCGACTCCCTGCAGGACACTTGTGAATATTATACGTTTATACGGTCTTCAATAAGAGCTTCACCTGGGATGCAAACAGTAAATTACGATCCTTGTAGAGACCTTAAAGATAAGCAGCCCACCGTGACAGGTAAGTGACAGCAAAACCTTAAACACAACCACAGCCATCCGCTGAATTTATCATTTTACAAACAAAACATCTGGAAGTGTTTCATGTGAATGTGCAGTCATGGTGGTTGTTAGAGATCGACTCGATTCAGTTGTACAAGTGAATCAGACTCATAGAGTAGAATAGAATAGAAAAGAATAGAATGGAATGGAATGGAATGGAATGGAATAGGATAGGATAGGATAGAATAGAATAGAATAGAATAGAATAGAATAGAATAGAATAGAATAGAATAGGATAGGATAAAATGGAATGGAATGGAATGGAATGGAATGGAACGGAACGGAACGGAATAGGATAGGATAGGATAGGATAGAATAGAATAGAATAGAATAGAATAGAATAGAATAGAATAGAATAGAATAGAATAGAACAGAACAGAACAGAACAGAACAGAACAGAACGGAATGGAATGGGACGGGACAGGACGGGACGGAATGGCATAGGATAGGATAGGATGGAATGGAATGGAATGGAATGGAATGGAATAGGATAGGATAGGATAGGATAGGATAGAATAGAATAGAATAGAATAGAATAGAATAGAATAGAATAGAATAGAACGGGATGGGATGGGATGGAATGGAATGGAATGGAATAGGACAGGATAGAATAGAATAGAATAGAATAAATTGGAATAGAATAGAATAGAATAGAATAGAATAGAATAGAATAGAATAGAATAGAATAGAATAGAATAGAATAGAATAGAATAGAATAGAACGGAACGGAATGGAATAGAATAGAATAGAATGGAATGGAACGGAACGGAATAGAATAGAATAGAATAGAATAGAATAGAATAGAATAGAATAGAATAGAATAGAATAGAATAGAATGGGATGGGATGGGATGGGATGGGATGGGGTGGGATGGAATGGAATGGAATGGAATGGAATGGAATAGAATAGAATAGAATAGAATAAATTGGAATAGAATAGAATAGAATAGAATAGAACAGAATAGAACAGAACAGAACAGAACAGAACAGAACAGAATAGAATAGAATAGAATAGAATAGAATAGAATGGAATAGAATAGAATAGAATAAAATAGAATAGAATAGAATAGAATAGAATAGAGTGGGGTGGGGTGGGATGGGATGGAATAGAATAGAGTGGAGTGGGGTGGGGTGGGGTGGGGTGGGGTGGGATGGAATGGAAGGGAAGGGAAGGGAAAGGAACGGATTGGAATGGAATGGATTGGGATGGGATGGGATGGGATGGGATGGAATGGAACGGAACAGGACAGGACAGAATAGAATGGAATAGAATAGAATAGAATAGAATAGAATGCTTTAGTGTCATCGTACATGGAGCATGATGAAATTCAAGATAGCTGCCATATGAAGGTGCACTGAGAATATAAACATAATAAACATAATAATAAAAAACAATATACAAGTGAATGTGGCAGAAGAAGCGGCAAACCAGTGTAATATTTTAAAGCAAGAGCAGTTCCAGAAGACCGATGTGCACATGAGACAGATGTTGCACAGATGAGAGACTGATAAATAAGTAAATAAATAAATAAATAAACATAATAAACATACAGGGTGGACACTGAGGTAGCAGATAAATAACCACTCATGACCACTGAGTAGCTACTGGGTTTATAAATGATCTCATCTCAGCAGTGTTGTATTTGAGGGGATTTTTTTTTCGATAGACAGCTGACAAACAGACAAACTAACAAATAATGAGATAAAATTAGTCAAATGCATTGCCTCGGTTAGATTATGGGTACAGACAAGCAACAGTCTTAGAGACAAAGTTTTCCTCAGTCTAACGAAAACCTTCATTGATTTAAAAATCCATTGTCGGCCCTCCACTTCACTCATTTTATTATTGCAGTGTTGTAAACTGTCATCCAACTGTAATGGAGTATTGCAATACAAAATGAATATCAACTCAAAGTCAGCATTATGACAATTCTTTATAAAAAAAACTGTAAAACCTGGAAGCAAAGATGCCGGCCAAAAACAAGAAATACTGTAATGTTCAAGTAACGGCAAATATCTGTAAAATTTATGTGTTTGATATTTGAAATTATAATGTAAATACAGTAAAACAGCATACATTTATGGCTATATATTAAAAAAGGACAAATTACTATTTGAAAAAGTTTTGGTCTTTTTTAATTGTATTTATATATTATATATTTTTACAGTCAACAGGTAAGTTAATACTTTTCTGTATCTGTAAAATAAATTTTTTTTCTGATTAAATATATTAAAGGAGTGTCATGTTACAGCCAAGTGTTGTAAAAGAATTTTTAGAAATAAAGATTTTTGACATGGACATTATTTACAGTTTTGGCTATTTTTATGTATAATATGCAAATTAATAATTTTAAAAATATTAAAACAAAGCATTTAAAAATCTGTAAAATATTTAAAAAGTGATTTATTATTTTTCAATAATGGCAAATATCTGTAAAATAACTTTTTATTTTCAGATTTAAATACATTTAAGATATTATTAGATTGCTATTATTTAGAATATTAAAATTACCATATATAAAAATGCAGATCATTTATATAGACATTATTTACAGTTATTTTACAGTTAATTAAATTTTAATTTTTTTGCTGTTATTTAACTGGATACCTGCAGTTTAAGAAAACAAGTTAAATCTGTAAAATAACAGTTAAAATCTATTTTTTTAAAAACATTGATGGCTGCCATATAACTCGCTAGGTTAAGGCGTTACCATGTGGGCGCAGGTCGCCAGTAGTAGTCGTGAGTTCAAGTCCAGCTCATGACCCTTTGCTGCATGTCTCTCTCTTTCTCCTCTATAACCCCTTCACCCTGTCTCTCTCCCACTATAAAATGGAAAAAACTATTTTAAAAAACCATGTGACAAACTTGGCAAGTGTTCATTAAAACAGCACCGATAAACAGCTGCAGCATTAACTCCATGTTCTCTCACATTTATCTGTTTGACTGCAATCAACCGAACAAACAAGTTTCTGCAGCCCGACAAACAGAACCTGGCTAAGCCTCTTCAAACGCAGTGCTCTGGCTGCGCTGAGACGCTCCGTCAGTAAACTGTTGTCAAGGCTTCGGTTGCTGAGGAAGCAGAGAATGCGACGGCTCCCCTCCACCGAACACTGAGTCAGTGTGGAGAGTCTGGTCTGCAGCAGAGAGACGAGCTGTGAGGAGCTGAGGTCATTTTCTTGGAGGGACTCGGGCACACTGGATTTTTCGTGAACCCGATACTCCCTTCAGTGTGTTTGTTTCCTTTTTTGAGCTCCGTCGGTTCCCCACATCTTTCCCTGTTCTCGCTACGCCGGTACGATCAGCTGAAAACTGAAGTGAATCTAGACTTCTGGCGGTATCACTTTCTCCACACCGTGCTTGGTTTGCTCTTCACTTTCTGCCAGAGCAAGAAAACTTATGCTGACAGCAACAGTGTTTTCCACCTGTTGTTGTTCTATCAAATATTTTCTCAATCCCTCTTACATCTGCTTTAACAGCAAATCTTCAACTCTCCTGTCCCAGTTACGACAGTCTGACCCTCTTTCTGCGACGGCTTCCTGCTTCAATCTGTTTTTACCCACGGCTTGCAGAGGAGCTCTCATTGTCACAATCACAGCAAGAACTCCTGAGACACTGAGAGGAAGCAAAGAGGGGATGAATGGAGGGTAGCAGGAGGACAAGGCCAAGTGTGATTGTTGGCCCATTTAAACCAGTCTAGTGTTTAGATAGAAGGGGAAGAACTTCTCATGTTTGTATCGGTTCTACATGTGTTCTTGCTAAAACTCCTCACACTCAACAGTCCTGTTTCCACCACTTCAGACGTCATTACGCTGACTCACCCTAACTCTAACCATAACTGCTACTTACCAGAACCTTACCCCGACCTCAGACCAAGTCTCGATGTTGAAATTTAATGATTTGCTTTTTCGGCTTGTTGTCTCTTTGTTGTTGACAAGATGACCTTCACATGTTTGTTTCATAGTTAGAGCTGAGTGGCCGTGTGAAGGACAGATAGACGGATAGATCTGTGTTTTTTTTATATAATAAAACACTAAAACACACCGATCAGGAATAACATTATGACCACCTGCCTAATATCGTGTTGGTCCCCCTTATGTGCTCAAAAATGCTCTGAACCATTGGGCATGGACAAGAGGACCTCTCAGGGTGTCCTATGGGGTCTGGAACCAGGACGTTGACACTGGATCCTTTGGGTACTCTGGCTTGTGCAGTGGGGCCTCTGTCAATCAAACTTGTTCCACTGCATCCTGTTGATGCTTGATCAGAATGGGGTGTAGGAAGTTTGGAGGTCAAATCAACATGTTGGGCCATTGTCATGTTCCTCAACATGTTCCTGATTGTTTGATGTTTTTTCCATGTGGTGGGGTGAATTTTCCTGCAGGGGTAGACCAGTGACATTTGGGATTTCCATTTGCATGAGGGAGTGTGTTTGTTGTGGGACAATGTTTATTTGGGTGTCTAAGTCTCATCAACACGGATGTTAAAATCCAAGGTTTTCCATCAGAACACCACATAGTACCAATATGATCAATGTTTTTCACTTCACCTGTCAGTGGTCATGATGTTGTGGCTGATCGGTGTACATCTGTATACAAGTCAGACCCATCAGAAAGTATTTGGGACAAATGAAGGTTCATGTTTGCTGTGATGCTGAATCTGAAGCAATCTCTTAAAGAAAAAATCCTCAAGACGCTTGAAGCCAGGCAGATGACTCTTCTCCTCAGATCTGTTATAGCATCTGGTAATAGCTTCAGCTGCACCTTTTGGTATATAATTACTTTTAAACATTTATTGATCCTATAAAGCATCACAGAAAGCCTGCTGTGATGCTTTATAGGCCCTTTTAAACCAGGTTTTAGTGGCCTTCTGATAGGAACTACTACCTGTCCCCTAAGCTGCAGCTTCAACTACAACATGATCCTGACTAGGTCTTTTTCAGTAATGTACAAGTTAAGTTGCACTGTTGAGTCCTTGTGCCAAATATATTTATTAGTGATATTTGCTGTTTTACTGTGCATGTTAGCTCACCTGCATGAAATACTGCTGGTTTTCTTCACACAAGACATTTTGACACATCACAGTTGGAAAATCTGAGGTATAAATAACAAAAGGCTTGATGGCTGAGTTCCATTTAGCTGCCTCCGTTCTAGGGTCCTGGACTGGGTTGCTCCAGTTATTGGTAAATCTGTCACTAGGCCAGTGATTTTCAGCTTCTTACTAAATGGAGTTGAACCACTTAAAAGTAAGAAAGCTGCTAGTAAAACCAGTAACCAAGGATGTAGCACCAGCTTCTAGCAAAGATCTGCCATTCAACACATATTAACAGGCATTTTCAAGCATATCTGATGATCCATAATCCTGCTTCATAAATATTAACATCAGTGTTGATAGTGAGTTGCCGTATTGTCCTGTTTTACCTGTTAATAACCAGTAGGATTTAGCTCGTACAGCTATTCCAAACACTAAACTTGCTGTTAGTGTAGAACCATTACATCTAGTGGGGTTATTCTATCTTGTATCATCAGGGGCCTTCTGCTCGACCACCTCTAGTTGGGTTTTTTTTAATCATGTGCAAAAAAATATGCTAAAAGTGGGTAAAAGAACTGATATATCAATTTAAAATGTTAGAAATATCTTTAAAAATATCCATATTCTATGCTATAAACACACGTTTCTGGCAGAATGGAGATTGTCGAGCAGAAGTTGATCTAAAAATCTGATGATTTGAGATCAAATGACCCAGTAGTTAGTAGATGTGCTGCACTTAGCAACAACCGGGCTCTGCGTAAGAACTAGATTGTGCACAACCTGCTTTAACTTAATGTAAACTGGCTTCGGGAACATTATGTTTAAACTCATGACCAGCTGGTGCAACTGGTTCCTTTTTCCTGGTTATATTCATGCTGACCTGCTGTCACACTGGGATGGTTTACCAAGATTTGAATAGCCATTGTTAATGTTATTAGTAACACCTGCACCTTTCCTGCTATGGCAAGTCCAAATGTCTGACTATTACACCACTGTATCCCAATGGTTACTCACTGTTTATGTTTAAGAAACACTACAAACCAGATATCCTTAGACATACCTATGTTTGACAACAATAATAGGAAACTGTGCCTCATGTGATGTGTGTTTTCTGTGCCTGTTGTCACTCATAAAGGTGTAGAATGGGGACTCCATTTCCCAGCAGCCAACGGAGAATACCAGTCCCCCATCAATTTAAACTCCAGGGAGGCTCAGTACGACCCGTCGCTGCTCGACGTCGGTTTGTCTCCGAACTACGTGGTGTGTCGTGACTGCGAGGTCATCAACGATGGACACACTGTTCGCATCATCCTCAAGTCCAAGTCAGGTGACTCCAGCAGCCAGCAGAAGAGCTGAGAAAGCAAGAAACACGCTCTGTCTATTGATGTCACTGTGGTTTAGTGGTGGATGATGCTTGCATTTTTTTTGTGTGTAACGTGTGAAAACAAAACCAAATCTTTCCCACCCTTTCGTTTACACCGTCACCCTCACCTCTTTCATTTGTCTTCTACTTCCTGTGTCTCCTTTCCCACAATGCCTTGGGTTTCCTGTGTCGTTGCCAGTGGTTACCGGGGGTCCGCTGCCCAGCGATCATGAGTACGAGCTTCACGAGGTTCGATTCCACTGGGGCAAAGAGAACCAGAGAGGATCAGAGCACACCGTCAACTTCAAGGCTTTTCCAATGGAGGTTAATAACACAACACACTCACACACACAAGAGACACAGAGTTCACATGTTTAGACTCCTGGCTTCGGCATTTGTCCTTCACAAGATAAGATTGTAGCTTGTTGAGTCCTTGAGCACAAAATCTGTTTTTCCTCTCTGACAAATAACACTTTGGATTCCTGAAACTGCAAACTGAAAAATACACTTGCAAAACCGTTGCAATCAAAGTATTTGTATGAGTGTGTGTGACTAGATGTCCACATGTCTATAACTAATAAACTGAGAGAAATAATCAAAAATCATTTGATAAAATAAGAAAAAGTTAAAAGGGAGTCAAAATTTGAATTTTTAAAGGCTTGAACACCCAACTAGTATAAAACTTGTTACACAAAGCTGACTCATAAGAGATTTTTAGTGTTTTGGAAAAGATTTTTATCTGCATCCTTTCTAAACTCAAAAAGAGAAATGAAACGGTCTGCATCAGTCCATCAGTTGCATTATGTCCAACCAACCAACAACACTGAGTTAGAGGAATTCATTTTTCCTCTACAACAAATGTTTTTAAATACTTCTACTAGCATAAAGACCAGCCGTTAAGCTGATTACTGATAAAAATTAGGTTGTTCTAACAAGGAATTCACTGCCATAAAAATGGACACAAGTTTCTAAGGGAATATACATTAAAAATACACAATAAAAAAACTTCTGTTAGATTTTCTTGAGTAGTTTTTGGCTTTTTTGTGTTTCTCTTTATGTTGTAGTAGCTTTTAAAAAATGAGTTAATTTAACCAAAAATTGTTGGTAATTTACCTGTAAAAAAAGAAAAAAGAAAGGCAATTGTGTATTTCAAAGCACAAAATTTAAATTGCCTCACAACAGTAAGTGGAAACTGATAGTTAAACCTGCTAATAGATATACAGTTCAATTATTAGCATGTGTTATCAAGTTTTGTTTGAAACGCAAACAGAAATTACATTTTATGATTATATGAGCCATAACTTTTCTGCAGTTTCTGCACAACTTACAGCAAAGCAAAGACAGTTCAGATTTTAATAGAGATGCAAAGGCCTCAAATTTGGCAATGTCATGGTGATTTCAAGGCTCTAGAAAGTCACGGCTTCTGACTTTTGCTCATTAATAAGGAGTTTTAGCACATAAACCCCTCCAAAACTATAAACTGGTCTTTATTAGTTTGCAGAGTAAACATGTAAAGTTGTAATGGTAGCTGTAAATTTAAACCATGTATCCATTTCTTCCTGTCTCCAGTCTTTGTGCTAAGCTAGGCTAACACCGTTCTGCTTCCAGCTGTGCACTGAAAGCACATCTTCTTATCTAATTCTCTTTCTCAGACTGAAAAATGAATAAAAGTACTTCCCAAAACTTTCAGCTCTGCTCTAAAAGGCATCACTTTGAGCTCAGGTTCCCTCTCAGACATCAGTTCCCAACACAAACATCTGACATTTCATTGTTCTTTAAGGTCAAAAGCTAAACTCTGGAAATGTCATACTTTCTACACCGTCACATTCGCTCTGATGATGCTTCGTTCTTTGTTTTGTCACTTGGGGCTCAGTGGTAGGCTTGTTTTGGGGCTTTTACCAGTATTTGTTTTGTTAATTGTACAACTTAGCTTAGCATGCTAGCTATACAGTTCTTAACCTCGACACTTCTCTGTAAAAATTGAGAAAAACTTTATATAACATTACACTGTTATTGTAGTTGAACTTTAAACTGTATTTGAGACTATAGAGTATATTTAGAAATAGGTCTGACTACGTTTTTCTCCTGTTTCGTTCCTTCATGAATGCCCTGCTAATGTTGACTCTTGCTTTCCTTCCAAAATCGGTCACATTCCTATTTGGCCAGATGAGCTTAATTAGATCCAACATTTTTCTCTTTGTGGAGTTTATGTTGGAGTGTGTGTTGTGCTGGTAACCATTTGGTCATTTGCTGACATTTATGGACTTCATTTCTCAGCCAGCATTAGCCGGTGTTTCAGAATGTCCTCACTGTGGAAGAGCTTGCTTCACATGCCTGTGCATAATGCTGTTGAAGCGAAATGCAAGTTCTGAAAGAATAAAAAAGACAACAGTTTGCTGACTTGACTTCCTGAAATGACAAATAAAGTTACAAAAACAACCCTAAAAACAGAACTTAAAAAAGGCTATAAGCAACAAAATAACAGCACAAACAATCCGCACTGATCAAACTCTTAACAAACCTGAAAACACTGACGTGAAGGGGATTTTCATTCTGGCTGATCAGTCCAGTTACACACAAGAGGGGAAACATAAAACACCTACAACTAAACTATCAACAAAGAAAGCACAAAACAACATTACTGGTCTACTTGATCAAGAGGATAACAACAGACAAACCCAAAATATATCCAATTACGCGACACAAATTAAATGAATAAAGAAATATTTGAATCAAATAAACCTGGTCCACCCCTTCAAGTAGCAGGCACTTGGTATGGTCTGATTGGCAGCTCTAGCATAAAAGCCTGCTGCTTCCTAGCTGCCATCTTTAGCCTGAATCCAGCCAGATGACCGCAGCAGGGGAAAACCAGATGCTCCAGCACCGGTAAAACAAAGAAAAGATCAGTTCTTCTTAAAATAAACAATGTTGAACAAATGAAAGTTAACTAAATGTGCCACAAATAGAACTTAAGTACTTCAAGAAAGGCTAAATACATGAGTGTGCTGTTTGAAATGATAAATTATGTGCTATAAGGTTTGAAGCACGTTGGCATTGGTCATACTGTTGTAGATTTTAACAATATTGTCATTCTTCTGTTGCAATGGAAAAGATAATTGTTGTCTTTGATAAGCAAATGTGGAAGTAACTCCAGTTTGATCTAACGCATAGGAAAATGTCAAAGTCTGACTGACACTGACTGAACCCAAAGCAGTCAGAAAATTCCATTTTTGACAGCAGTCTGTCAGTTACAGCAGGAATTAATGTATAAACAAGGCATTTTGTTGTCTGGAGGGCTAGTTGGGACGTATATAAGGATAAGTCCAATGATAATTCTGATGACTGCGTCCTACTAAGAAGGATTGTTTGTCCAAAGTCTGATATATCTGTATCAAAGAGCTCTGTTTATACTTAAAAACAATGAAAAACACGTCAGCGAGTCACACTGTTGCCCTGTGTGACCCTTTGTTTATTAACGAACCCACGCTAATGTGACAGAATTGCACAAACACCGCCCTGCTGCTCCATGTATTTATTAGAGCACCGTCCCCAACCAGTATCGTATTTTTTCCTGCTGGAATAATGTTTGTTAAAAGGCTACAGTGACCAGCTGTTGTCAGAGTTTATTTATATTGATCTTTATTTGGTGAGACTGTATGCATGTTTCAGAACCAGCGGTGGAGAGTAATGGACTGTTTCAATCTGGCTTTCAGTCTTTTAATGTTGTTAGAATATTAAATATCAGCAGATTGCCCTTTGAAACTCAGCTAATGTTTGATGTATGGTTTTTATTGGTCAAGGTTCCATATTTCAACAGCACTTCACTTCCTGTTTTAGGACACCTTTTCCCTCCTTTTGCAAAATCACAAAATTAGGAGGTTAGAGGCTGATGGGGATGAAAGCTCGGGGATTGCTGTGCTTTTTTCTGCAGTCTGATGTTAAATTTAAGGCAGATCTTCATCTCTTCTGTTCACTTGAACTTGTAAGAGACCATCCAGAAAGCTCTGTCACCACCAGCTGATGGGTTTTCACTCTTCACTCGTACTTACTTGTGCTCCCTCCACCTGTTCACAACAATGGCCTCTCAATCACGGGCTGTTCTCTGTTTCTGTGCAGCTTCATCTGATTCACTGGAACAGCACTCTGTTCAACACGCTGGAGGACGCTCTGGGCAAGAAGAATGGGGTCCTCATCATCGCTCTATTTGTACAGGTAAAACATCCACAGTAAGAGCCAGAGGGCGGCTGAAGTGGTTTTCCTCACGGGTTTAGAGTTTATTCTCATTCAGGAAAATATACATATCAATTGGTACCTTCCCTACCCTGGTACTTACCTGGAAACCTGAGTAAAAGCCTACATTTTCTGTGTTTTGATAAGGAAACAAGCACATTACTACTAGGCACTGAACACTATAAACCTATCTAAACTAGTGCTTATCATTATAAAGTATATATTTGTTTGTTTATTCATTCAAATTCATTTCCAGCAAAAGCAGCTGACTGTTAAGAAAATCACTGAATTTTCAAATATTTATGTAGTTTAGAATATATTTAAGGCCATGACGTATTGTGTTTTACAAATAAAATGCTGTTGATATACACTTACATCTGCATTTAGGGGCCATATGAACCTCCCTAGTTTTTATTGTTCTTTTGTGCTTTGTTTGTTTGTTTTCTGCCATCCCAATTTTGTCCCTCTCACCCCGACCGGTCGAGGCAGATGTCTGCCCTCACCTAGCCTGGTTCTGCCGGCGGTTTCTTCCTGTTTAAAGGGAGATTTTCTTCTGACTGTCACAAAGGAAGGGAACACAGTGATCCCTCGTCTATCGCGGGGGTTCGGTTCCAGAATCTCTGCAATAGATGAAATCCGCGAAGTAGCGACGTTATATTTATTTTATTATTTATATATATTTTAAGGCTTAATAACCACCCCCTTCCCCCCCACTGTTACCACACTCTTATAGACACTTCCTATGCTCTTCAACCCTTTGTACACTCTTAAACCTATTCGTCAAGAGAAGCTTCTACAGCCGTGTCCGATAATGGAACTAGCGACGCAGCGATTCCACTTGAAACACCCACTTCGGAAAAACTTTGCCATATTTTAAACACACCGACACTGAGGACGTCCGGCTGCCTTCCGGGAAACTGATGACGATGTTACGAGTAATCCTACAGACTGTCACCGGTTCTCTGATGGTTATTTCCAGTAAACACCGTGTGGGACTGCAGGTTCTGGTTGGCTTCGATCACAGCCAATCAATCACTAGCTCAAGTGGAAGCAGCTGTAGCTCCTTTTTCCATACGCGTATCTACTCATCTGTTGTACACAACGTATTTATATACAGTTTAAAAATCTGCAATACTGGGACTACTGTAATTAGGATTTCAGACACTCAGATGCAACTTTATGAACATCTCAGTAAAAACTAAACCAGTTAAAGACAACAGCCCTTTAATAAATCATGTTTATATCCATTTGTTTCCCAAAATTCCAACAGTCCACTTCATTTTTATGAGTGAGGGCAGACCAAGAATGAAAAAACACTTAGGAAAACACCGGAAAAATCAACAGCAGGTCAAACTCCTGCCTACAAGATGACAATTTTCAAACTTCAACACCTAACTCATTATACATTATAAACTTCATTAAGGTGGGATATATTGCAGGTTTGTTGTACTTCACTGCATTAATTTGAGCTCATAGGTTAATAAACTACTAATATCTTGAATGTGTATTTAAATTTTTAAAAGCATATGTGTCTCTATTTTCCCCCTTCGTGGTCCACATTTTTAAAAACAATGACTTTTGCAGCTCTTTATCAGCCTAAATGTGTTTTTCCTTCCTGGGATTGTAAACGTTGTTTTTATGAGTGAACAAGTGAATTCCAGATTAGCTCGGACAAGTCTGAGTAACAGGTTAAGTATGAGACAAGTTGGAAAGTGCGGTCTGCTACATTCCTGTGAAATTCCCGTGTTTCCTCACACTTCCCTAAAGAGTGAGCCTCCGCTTCCCTGCTGGGAAATCTCGTTAAAAACCTTTTGATTTACGTCGGCTGAGTCAAACCTCGGAGAAATGATGCTGGCTCTGAGATGGTCCGAGTCATGCCAGCTGAGGAAAACACACCCAGTGAGAAAATAGCGATAATCAGTCTCATTCTGCTTTTAACCCCAAACACTCCTGACCTGCCGTGACCCCGGTCTTAACCCTGTCAAACACGTCCTGTTTTCGACGTCTTCCACTTCCTGTTTACTTCCTGTAAGGTAACAGCAGATATAAATGAAGCCCTGTTTAAAGCACTGCTGGCATCCTACAATCACTGAGAGCGTTGTCCTTGGCAGGTGCATTGACAAGTCTTAACTAAAACCCAAAATGTTTGTTTTTCTCAGATTGGTAAAGAGCATCTGGGTCTGAAGGCCATAACTGAAGTTCTACAGGACCTGCAGTACAAGGTGAGACCAAAACAGAGCACATTAAACCTTTATGTGACCTTCAGATTCTAGGTTCATAATCACGTTTATACCTGAGGAGAGTGATTTTTTTGGCGTACTGTGTTTCAGGGAAAGAGCAAGATAATCCCCTGCTTCAACCCCAACACTCTGTTACCTGGTGAGAACGAAGGGTTTTAACTTCAACTTCATGTTTGTTGTGGACATTACTTACAGTTTTGGCAAAGATGTAAATTAATGCTTATTTTCTGTAATTTAACAGAACAGTAAATTGTAAAAAACACAGTTAAAAGCTGTTAAGAAAGTGAAACAAAAGGATTTTTCCCATTTCAGAAAAAGTGCATTGTAGGATCGGATGAATATTTAGATTAATACACAAGCTAGATTATTAGTTTTATTAGTTTTTTAAGTTTTATTAGTTTTATTAGGATCCCCATTAGCTGCCCATTTAATGGCCGCTAGTCTTCCACAAGCTAGATCGATTATGATGTTATTACAGTGCAGTTGAGGAGTAAATGCTGTTTTCGCTTATACAGTTCTGAGACAGAATAATGCATTTCATGTTGAATTACCTGCTCCAGACCCGTTGCTGAGAGACTACTGGGTGTATGAAGGATCTCTGACTACGCCGCCCTGTAATGAAAATGTGACCTGGATTCTGTACCGCTACCCTCTGACCATCTCACAGCTACAGGTAAAACACAAAGTATGAACTGGTCTCAAGGGGAAAGTATGTCTTTGTTCTGTGCAGCTCCTTCCATGACCTCAAGTGGCCCAAAAATGGATCCTTTGATAAAAACAAAAAGTTTAGAACCAAGACACAGATTTGTCTTTAGTTCAATTCAATTTTATTTACATAGCTCATATTTACAGCACGTCATCACATAGTGCTTTACATAGCAGGAAGAACAGAAAACCCAACAATCCATAGCTGCTTTTGGATTCCCTCTGAGCAGCAGTCAGCGACGGTGGGAAGGAACCAAAAAAAAAACTAAGATGGCAGGGGGACGACCTCAGACAGAACCAGGCTCAGGGAAGGCGGCCGTCTGCTTCGACCGGCTGGGTTGGGAGTGGGGATGAGAGGGAAGAGGATAGCAGGAGAGGTTGGGGTGGGGATGGCAGGACAGCAGGTGGTGAGGCCAGCGGCTCCAGATCAGAGACGTGGAGCTCCAGATCCAGAGACATCCACGGAGAGATCAAGCACAGGACACAGGACCTCGGGGGAAACACAGAGATAGTGATGTGTAATGGTGAAATATAACAGTATAGAGAGAGGAGAGGAGCCCAGTACATCATGTGAGTCCCCTAGCAGTCTAAACCTATAGCAGCATAACTAAGGGACAGCTCAGGTGATCCTGAACAGCCCTAACTATAAGCTTTATCAAATAGAAAGGTTTTAAGTCTAATCTTAAAAGTAGAGAGGGTGTCTGCCTCCTGAACCCAAACTGGGAGCTGATTCCAGTGAACAAGAATCTCTTTAGTGAACAAGCATTAAGTAGTCACAGAAAATCAGCACATGTTGTGACTGTTTCACAAATAAAGCATTCCAGTGTAGGAACGCATTGAAAGGTTCCATATGGTGAAAATCTATCTTTTATTGTGGTTCTAAACTTGTAAAATAAAAGCTTTTAAGATATCAAGATGTTTACTTTCACCATTCCTGAAGCCACACACAACCAGTTAGCCGCTCAGCTTCACAAGCTAGTTAGAATTTGTCCAAGGTGCCACGTAGCTAATTAGAATAGAACAGCATTTCTTTATTCTCATTGCAAATTTGCAGCAGAATTAGTAAATAATAATCTCTTGGTTCACAATAAATAAATACAAAGTGCATAAGTAGGTGGTAGGAATTGCTGGTAGGTACTCGGGTCCAGACAGTTAAAGTGTTTGATAGAGTTCAGTTCTCGTATATCTCTGGAGTAGAAGCTGTTTTTCAGTCTTTTTGTCCATGATTTGATGGACCTGAAGCGTCTGCCTGAGGATAGTGGGTCAAATAGATGATGTCCAGGATGGGATTGGTGCTTAGGAATGTTTGCTGCTCTACTGAGGCAGCGAGAAACTCCTCCAAAGAAGGCAGTGAGCAGCTGATGATTTTCTGGGCAGTGTTGATGATCCTCTTACAGTCGTCTGGCTTAAAGTGTGATCAACAGCTCTGGCTATCAATATGCTCATGTGGTGATTTAATAGGAGAAACTTAAACTTGTATTGCAGTCAGTGCCGGTAGTTTCCATCGGATATTTTCTGCATCAGTCTTAGCCATACGTAGAATCAATACGTGAGGTCCTTTCATGTCTCACAGGCTCACTACCCTACAGCTCTCTGGCATTCAGCCTTTACACCCACTGCCAATCAATACGTCCGTCACGCTGCCTTTGATAGATTTAAACCTAAATTCGGCCTCTTGCCTGACTCGTGGCTCTCCTCCAGCCAGTTGTTGTGAAGGATGGTGACGGTAACCTCGTGGCATTTATTTTAGTCTTTCATGCCCGAAGCCCTCTGGCTTGCTGACCCTTTGAAATGCCAACAGAACGAAAGACGTCTGACTTCCTCCTGCCTCAGGCCAAACCCAGAATGTAGATGAATTACAGGAACAGAAAGAGGAGGCAGAATGTGAAGCACCTAAGCAGCAGATATTATGGCCAGCAGCACAAAACGAGGGTATTCAGTGGCATGTGACTGTATTAGCATCTACTGTTTATCATCATAAATGCCGCCTGCTAACCAAAACTATGAGCAATGAGATCAAACCACATGACACAATGATAGTCTGAGTGGCCTGCATAATCCTATAATAAGTGACTTCAGTGACAGAGAATAAGACTGAGGAGTATCTATTCCTGGCCTTAAATACCTGAAGCCCTTCCTGCAAGAGCAAACCACATATTTTCATTATTAATCAAACAATACGAACAAATTCTAATTATTATACGTGCAGTTCTCACAAAGACACAGACTGTTTGTGGCGTTTTAAATACTATCTTTAGAAAACGGTGCACATTTCCCCTCTGCTCCCTGTCAACATGGTAGAATCCAGTAACCCCCTGCTATAATGGGCATTGGAATCTCCCTTTTTTTTTTTATCTGACCATGAAAGCCTTCAGCCTTGGAAAAACTACAAACATCTTGGTAACAAAAAGGACTTTGAATAAAAAAAAGCATCTGAATGTGTGGGCCCGATAAGTAGAATACAACCAAAGTGAGTACACTCTTGTAAAATATCCCTGAAATGTAAATAACTGAACATTACACCAATCAATCCATAACTGCACAATTTTTTAAAGTGATTAGTAGAATATTTTCCCTTATGATCAATGAAAAACAAACACTTTTCAAAGACTATACAGAAAATACAGACCGAAAGTAGAAACTCAGTGCAACAAAAGTAAATACACCTAACACCTACCTACATGAACAGAGTTATAAAGTGACCTGTGAACGCCAGAATCTTCTCAGTTTTGGCTCTTTGGATGGTGTCTATCTGCATCATAGATCCTCAACTGAAAAATCTCTTTGTGAAGTTTCACAGAAATGCAAAAGGAAGATTAGTGACCACAGATCTGCTGCTAACGTCCTGGTGCAGGAACCTCAGACCCGATGTGCAAAACTGTTTTGGCAAAACCTACGCAATATCAAGCAGGTGGTTTTAATGTGTGGGAATGTATACTTTAAACAGACATCTAAGACAGCAAGCGCCACGTGTTGGTCAGACTGAATCTACGTGAGATAGCAGCTGCAGCTCCTGACTATGTTGACAACGTGGCCAAATCAGTGGTGCACACTACAATTACCCATTTCCTAATGTTTTCTTGAACACTGTCATGCATTTGTCACCTCATCCTGCAAGAAAGGTGCACATCAGTCTAAATTAGAGGCATCTCTACAACAAATCTGAGAGGCTTCTTGGAGTCATGTGAAGATATTCCAGGAAATATTCATAATTTGAAGTAAAAATTGCAGATCTTGGGAAAGAAAAGTGGAAAAACTCTGGTGCACTGAATGTCACTGATATGACTGTATATACTGTGTGCATGATTTAGCTGTGAGTACTTTAGGAGCTTTCTTCTGCATGTTCCAACCATGGTTGCACTGCTGAACACAGATAACAGAAGCAGAAGTATTCTAAAACAGCAGGTCCTGCTTACCTAGAATACACACCTCAAACATCCGGCTTTTATTGACGGCTAGAGGACCAGGAGTTTGTGTGCACAGTGGTTTTGTGCATGCAGACAACAGTTGCTATGCCCACAGCTTTTGCACTTTGACAGTCTGCTATAAATCCTCCCTCTGCAAGCTAATAGCAAGACAGCACAGCAACTGTTATGTTTGCTTTGGCTGATGGAGACAGACTCTATGGCACATATGTGTAGAAGTGATAGTATCTGCGGTGGCAGCATTTACACATGACGAAGTCAGATTTTAGAACTTGTTGGTCTGAGAAGGAAAAAAAAGAAAAAGTTTCTGTTCCTGGTATTCGATCAAATCTGAGTAGACGATGAGCAAATAGACTGTTTGTTCACTCTTCAGCAGTTCTTACTTTGACAGATGTCCTTGTTAGAAACCGAAATCACCAGAACAAATTGCCACACTGCCATTGTATCATAAGGCCTTTCTCAGTCATGAGGGATTCCTCATGAGGCCCAACCATCTCTTTTTCCACAGCCAGGTTTTTTGTACTTTGCACTAAAAGCTTAATCAGCTTAGTGTCCAACAACAGCCCGAGGAAGCCCTGAGTCTAGAGCAAATATTTAAAGTCTTATGTGCTTGAATGGTCCAGTGCATGTGTAGGAAGTCATGGTGCAGAAACAGTGTCTTCTTATCTTAACTCCTCTTTCCCACTAAAATTCAGAAGAAGCACTGACTGTTTATTTTTTGTGCAAACTAAGAAATAAAGTTGCTAAATGCTGGAATTAAAACACTTTAATCCAGGAGTATCAGCATTGTTCAGGCTTTGACATGTGAAGCTTTGACCCAGTTCGACCCTCCAACGTTGAATCTTTCTCTTCTGTATCTGCAGATCGAGGAGTTTCGGAGGCTGCGGTCCCACATCAAAGGGGCGGAGCTGCCAGAAGGGAATGATGGGATGTTGGGGGACAACTTCCGTCCCACCCAGCCGCTCAGTGACCGAACGGTTCGCGCCGCCTTCCAGTGACTCTCACCTTCCACTGCCGTCTCTGAAAAACTGTGGGACCTACAGAAACGAATACAGAAGGTAAGAGTGCTGTAATGAGTTCAGATCTGTCCTGATTACAGAGACGCTCATCAGCTGAGGTGGCTGCAACCCATTTTAATGAAAGAGTGTCCCAAGTATGAGGTCAAACCTACTACCAGCACAGATTTATGATGTTGTGCATCTGACCATGACTTTCTTATAGAAACTTCATTACATTATACAGTAAACAATTTCTAAATGTGTTTATCGATTTTCTCACAAATGGTTGCAAAAGACATTCAGCAGAGCAGCATTAGCAAGTCACTCCATTTCTATTCTATAAATATAAGTCCAATATAAACTCTTGCTTTAGCTCTGTTTTGTTCTCCACCAACTCCTAAAGGAAATATCTGGCTTAGACTGAACCAAAGCAGCAAATTTGCAGCCGAGAAACTAAAATAACAAGCTGGGAAATGTTAAAATGGATAATTCTGTGTAGGTTTGTCAAGACGGATAAGCTTCACTTTCGGTGTAGTCATTTGAACATGCAGTGTGTCATTTCTGCCACTAGGGGTCTCTCAATCAAAACAACAACAAAAGGTGTAGTTTGATGATGTCTTTCAGTGGAGTCATGGGAGTTGTTGTCTACATTACGCAGGCCACAATCTTGCTAAAGGTCGAGGTAATGTCTAAACTTCTATTCGCATTTGGTTTATTCATTTGGTTAAGTTGTTTTTTCCCAATAAAATAGCCATATGTAACATTAGCTAACGTAATGCCAAATGCTAACTGATCATTAGATGAGTTTACTACCTGTACATCACTAATCTTATGTGATGAACTGAATCGTAGGGTTACGCAGTGCTGTTAGCTGTGGTCAGTGGTGCATCCCAACTGAGAAACACAAACAAATTAATGAATAATAACAAGATGGTGAGCCTTCTTGGATTAAGGATTTCATAACTGCATTGCATAGGCTTAACACTGGTCTGTTCGATTTTAGGCGTTTTAATATTGAGCATAGTATCCGTGTAATAATAGCTACTGATGGGTGCGGCTTTAATTCTCAGCATCTACGTGAAAAAGGTGAGTTAAAAGGTAAAAGAAACGTGCGAGTGAAAATCAAAAAAAGATCAGCACTTGCTCCACTTATCTCCAAACGCTGCTCTCTGTATTTTTAGTCAGCACATTCAGCACGTTTCCTCACGAGGGACAGACTTTAAATGGAAGTTTGCAGACTGTCCCTGAGGTGTTCGGGTCCTCTGAAACCACAGCGTAATGGATCAAGCCCTGGAAGAACTAACCCAGTTCAGTTACTAATCTGGGACTAGCCTATATACAGTACGCAGAGTATGAAGGCAACCCGGAATTAGCTCAGCAGCACTGCAGCAGGAAGACATGGAGGAAGTTTTGGATCATAGAGGGTCTTTGAACGGGGGATATTTGATCTTTTAGTTTTTGTCAACATGTCAACCTGTTATAATACTGAAGAGCAAAGATGTGCAATTTAACACTATCTTCCTAACTGCTTATTCTTCTTACGTAAGGCTGGGAGGCTTGCAAGGGACAAAATATAGAAAGACAAGTCCAAAATATCCTGACTTGAAACCCTTAATGTGGATGGCACCTCACAGATCCTACCTTTACCCCAATGCAAGTGAATGGCTTTTTTTGTTAGCCCTTCCCAAACTGGTTCAAGCCCACGTGGTTCTCCATGCCCATGTCATAGCCCTGGTCTGGAAAACTTTCTCCAAACCCACAGAAGGCACTATTATTGTACTCAGGAATGCTCTCTTTATGACTAAACTGAACTTTATATGTCAAAGTAGTGGGATGTCCCTTTAAATACCAACGATAATGCTATTCCTATGCTATAGTCCAGAGGTTCTCAACTGGTGGGTCGGGACCCAAAAGTGGGTGGCGAAGCCATTTTTGGAGGGTCGCAGAAGCATGCCCCCCCAAAAAAAAAGTAGTGGTGTAAAGTCTTTTATTTTAAAGGATATGTTTCTTATGACACTTTTGCTTTCAGTAGCAGGATATTTAGTGGTGGTGACACCAGTAGTTGCCCACTATTAACCTCTAGATTTGGCTCTGCCAGCTTATTGGAGAAATTTAGGCTAAAACGTGTCAAAAATTAACCAAAATGTGCTTAGAATCTGTCAAAATGGGCCAAAATATGCCCAGAACTTGGCAAGAGTGTCCAAATATACCACAATGAGCAAAAAATAAGCCAAAATTTCCCTAAGCTGGATCAAAGTGTGTTGAGACTACACCCAAATAAACCTTAATTTGTTAACAGGAACAGCAAACTTCAAGAAGTTGGGTTGCGACCGTTATTAACAGAGACATAGTGGGTCCTGAGGCTGGACCAGCTGAGAACCACTGCTATAGTCTGACTTATCGGATGTAAACTATGGGTATAAGCTTGACATTTTGCGTGACTTTGCTCTCGTCTTTGTCTGCCATGTCAGTGTTTTCAGGATCCCTTTCACTATGCTAACAACCTCTGAGCAGCAGCCGACATGCTGAAAATGGCAAGTTTTGACTCACGCAATAAGGTAGACCTGTTTTGTAATGACAGTGCTCCTCCCTGTATGCAAATATACCACCAAGAGGGACACTGTTGCTACATCCTGGGCTGAGTATTGCCCATGACGAGTGTAACTGGTTTAAAGATTTCCATGTAAGTTTTCCCCCCCATATCAGAATAATAACGAGGTTCAGTCCGACTGTTCTCCCATGATTACACAATGCCGCGGAGGTATATTTCACTGAACGCAGCTGTTTTTCACAGTTATAACATCAAACTGTGAACTCAGCAGTGTTTGGTTTTGTGTTCGCCCTCTGAAGGTTGATCTGAACACCGCTTAATAGAGTCATCCATTAAAAGTAAGCTTATACCATTTTCGTAACCCCGTGACACCGAGGCCTGGCAGAGATCTAAACAGACTTTAACGTCATTTGTATTCGAGGCACAGAGGGATGGGAGTAACAGAAGTGCCGGACTGAAGTGGATAAACAGTGAGGGAAGAAGTGTGTTGAGAGGGGGGGGAGGTACCGTGGCGAAGGGAGGCGAGAATGCCAGAGGGATGAAAGAGGAGGAGGCAGAGGGAGGAAACAACAGAGAGGACTATTGTTTGTAGAGAAAACGGACACTGATCTGGTCCCGCCAGCACAAACCCACCTGAGACGAGGCCTGTGAACGAGACAACAGCTAGAAGGAGTCGGAGCAGAAGAAAACCAGAGTGGAACAGTTGTAAAGGAGACATTTAGTGTTACATAGAAGCACCAGAGCATCCTCACTTTATTATTTCACTTTATTGTCCACAATGCTTGCCAACATATACAGAAAGCAAACCAGAGCTACTTGCTACCTGCATGACTCTGAATATAAAAATACCACCAGCAAACACCAGCTGAACAGCACATGTTGTTGTGTAAATAAAGATCCTGTCTTGCAACTTTCTTTGACCACCTCAGGAAGAGTCGACAGCAGTAGAACACACATTAGCACATGGAGCTACATGCTAACATTAGCATGCTTACCTTGATAAGATGATGGCAATGATGCAGTAGTTCCTTTAGATTGGTTTGTAAGATTTACTTTTCTTCTTTCTCTCTCTCTCCTTTTCCATGTTATATAGAGTTGTTTCACGAGTTAATTTGAATTGGTTTGGAAGATTTTTCTTTTTCTTTCCCTTCTGGTCATTGTTATATAGATTTGTGATGATTTTGAACTTGGTTCTGTGAGTTGGGTTGTGTTTATTCTCGTGCAGGTTGCTTGTATCTTATGGTTTTTTTTAAAGGGATTTGGTCTTGTGTGTTTCATTTGTGTAAAAGCCCAACTAGGGACAAGAGTTGAGAATTAGCTGTAGCTAAAACTCTATATGCAATACATCAGATTCATGTCTTGTACTGAAAATATGTTAATTGCATTTTCCCTATTAAATAAAAAATCAAATAAAATGTACTTCCTGGAAAATGTAAACAGTTCTCACCATCTGAGTTTAACATTTATTTGACGACTGTTGCTAAGGTGGTGGAGTGGGTGGATTTTAAATAATTTAATTTTTAAAAATTATTTAAAATCTGATTGCTCAGCATCAGTTATTTGTTTCCAAGCTGAACTCTTTCTGTCCGTCCTACTGTAGAAGTCGACTAAACCAGGTGCAGCTTCACTCCTAATAGTTCCACTCCCTCAGTTATGTGATTTCTTTTTTACGGCACTGCAGAGGGAAACATCATCAAGCTGTACAGAGCAGCTTCAACACCTTGCAACTTGAGTAGCGTTGAATATTTTCCAGTCTGAAGTAAGTGATGAAGTTGTAAAACTAAAAATTTGGGATTGAAAACAGGAACAGAGAAGCAGCATGTGCTTTCTCTTCTGACCGTTCCCCTCTTCACGCTTTAGCTCAGGTCTCTGGAACATCTGGTTTCTTTTTCTTTTAATCAGATCCATATTTCTCTGTTTTTGTTTTTTTTTTTACAGGAGAGGAGAAAGCAGAGGTGTGAAGAGAGCAGCGGAAACAGGAGGATGGAGGGGAAGTTGATGTGGTTGTAGATCGGCTGCAGACTGAAGGTGGACAAAGACGCTATTGATCTCAAACCTTCACCGTGTGCTTTCATATATGTGTGTGTGTGTGTCGGTCTCACTGTATGTGAGTGTAACATCCTCTCTGTAAGGTGTGTTATTGTGTTAATCTGGTGTGTGTGCATGTGTGTGTGTGTGTGTGTGTCCTGATTAGATGATAGGAGGCTTTACAATCAGTCCATCTCTGCTGTCAAAACAAGAGGAAGCCTGAACCACACCACATACACAATGAAACTCACCAACACAGCTTTACACAGTCAAACACACACGCTGTACATTCACGTTACGTTCATACCCCTCTAGCTGTTTGTTATGTGTTCCACACTGTATAGTTTGTATTGCAGCAGATCAGGGACGTCCTTCAGAAAGCAGGTTTAACAAACTCTGTCTTTAAACCTGAAATCTGAGTTGATGAATCCTAAGATGGGAAACTTTTTTGAGTTAGCTCGACTCAGATGCTGTGGCTACACTGACGTATGTGGACTCTTTGTGTGGTATGTGTAGGTTAACATCTGCAGACTACAGTAGACTCAGTGAGGGATTAAAGTTCTAAGGTGATCAAGACTCTGAAGAGGAATTCCTGTTTGATACAAAGCAGACATTTCCTGCATATCGGGAGTTAATTTTATAAAATGTAGACACTTTTTGACCTATTTCTGTGTAAAAGGGCATCACGTAAGGCCAGTGTTATACTTTCGTGTGATGTAAATTGGAACCCTAAGTTAGTGTGTGTGTGGCAGCAAACCTACAAAGGCAGTAAAGTGCATGTTTAACACACTGTTGTCCTTGTAGTACAGCTGGTACATCCACTGAAGGGTCCATCTGATTATACTCCCTTGCAGATGTGAACATGGACACCTGCAGACACCTACAGATGAATAATTGTTGCTATAATACTATATTCCTAACCTGTAGGAGTCCACGTGGAAGACCATACATGTGCCCACAGCTGTATCTGTATTTCTCATGCATGCACACTACTGCCCTTGTAGCATAGCTGCAACGTGGCGACTAGAGCACCAGCTTCACATTCTGTTCACACACCTGGTGCAGCCAGTTTCATGGAAGCATAGCGCTGAAACACCTGCTTCACAAATGGTCTGCACATGTTTTACTTTCAGTCACCCTGTATGTTCACTGTAAATTAAGCGTATATGGGGATAATAAAAGAACTAATTCACTGGAACCTGAAGTGGACAAAACAGTGGCAGCGACTTGAGATGAAAATATAAATCAAACACTTTGATTTATGGACGTGTGACTGCAAATAGTCTGACCCAGTAATGATGATTTTGGTGATTTGCAGTCGAAAAGGTGTCTAGATTCAAACTGACTGTGGATTTGTAGACGCCTGTTTTACATTTAAACAATTTGCTCTAACATTTAATGGCTGGCTGTGTATAGTCTTCATGTGTTCTGACAGTATTTCATGCTGAAATATTTGCACACATTGAACTACTGTTTTCAAAAGAACACTTTAAGCTTGCATATATTTCCGTAACCTGAAGCTCAGTTTAAGTTTCAGCTGCAAGCATATCGTTAACTGTGACAGGACTGTGCGGCCGATCACAGCATGACAAATGATTGTTCATTGATCAGTGTCTTATGTGTCTGAAGCTTCATACAGATTAGTTTCATTTAAAATGCAGCCATGTAAATAAATCTTTTAGCGCAGGAGAACCGGTTGACAATCAGACAGCTGCCTGAATGTCCACAGAGTCGCAGAGCTATAAAAAGAAGAACAATGTTTTATTGATTTTATTCCAGAATGTCCTCACATCTTTTCTTACACTGATGACAGATCGATCATAAAATCCCAGTTAAGATAGCCCCAGGGTAGAAAGCTATTTTGATGTTTCTAAAGAGAAGGAAACGTACTTCTGCCTAATGAGTGCATTCTGACTTGTGCTTTGATGCCAACTATGTGAATGAGGAAATGAAACGGTGTGTCAGACTTCTTCCTCAGGCTCAGCTGGATAAACAGAGACGACTTGATGAGGAAAACCAGCAGGCAGGTTGGGTTTTACCGAGAGCTTAAAGCTGGAGTAGGCAGTATTTTTTAGGTCTAATTGGGCAAAAATTCCATATCGACCTTTCAACATGCTGTGCTTAAAGTAGTCTGAGAGGAAACTAGACTCTCAGTTTTTAAGCTTTTAAAAAATGTAGCTCATGATGGGAGATTTTCACCAATCACAGATGTTTGATGGAGGGCTTTAATTCAGGAGAGCAGGGTTTAAATGTTGACTAACGTCCTTGTGTGCTAGAAGGGGTTCACAACATAAAGGAGGACAGGGAAGAAATGCAGGAGGAGGCTGTTTATGTTGTCAAATTCTACCAAATTCCTGCCTACTGCAGCTTTAAGTTCCCTCTCGCATTGGAGCAGAAAACCCAGAGAGTTTCCCTCATCTCAGGATTAACAGAGTCAGAGTTCTACTAAACCTGCTCTCTGAAACTGAACCCTGCTGGACAAGTACAGCTCAGTTTACAAGCAACACTTCTGTTAGTCTTGAATCGGCTAAATCCAAACAAAGGTTAACATTAAAGTCGTATATCTACAGTCTGAGTTAGCATCCAGCTAGATGGAGCTTAGGTTAACCAAGGGTGAAGCAGCTCCTGTAGAGACTATTTTCAATTAATCTGGGCCAAACAATGAAACATATTTTACTGTTCTTTTGCCAGCAGCTCCAACAACAAACTGCAAGCTAAGGTCACAAATCTCTGCTACATAAAACCTATTTTCACCATTTTTTTAATGAAGTAATTATCAAAAGGCCAGAGAGAGTCCAGCAAAGCTGGATCTCCTGGCTGAACTTTTAGATTTTTATTACAAATGAAGCGTTCATAACAAATCAAGAAATCATCAAGTCCGATGATTTAAATCTGAAGCTGCAGATTAGTTCCTGCTGGATTTTCACATGCACACTGCAGAGGTCAGGCTGAAGCTGTGAGTAAACACCATATTTTTAAAATCCTTTTCCACTGTTATTGTGGAGTCAACAGGTCCTAATGACAGACTATATTACTGTTCAAACTAAGTGCAGACACAAACTGAAAAATTACACTCTACATGTTAAATATTACAATTTATTTTGGCGGTTGCTTTATCCATTTGGACACTTAACTCTCCTTCCAGAGCAACAAACTGCTGTTTACAGTCAGCTGTTATTCTCATATGTATCATTAATAGTGGTATCTTCATCTCATCGTCCAAAGAATGTAACTCTGGACACTTTTCTTCTTCTCTGAATAAAAACGTCAACACGTACACAACAGTGAATGTCTTCACACAATCAGCAGCTTTAATACAGAATTATCAGTGTTTCTATTGGACCTTCAAATCCCATTAATCAGCCGAACACTACAGTCATCACTTCACGCCCTTTGCATTGTTTTAGAAAGCAGGACAGTTACAAACTCTTATTTGTGTGTGTGTTTACTGTATGTGTGTATAGTCTTGTAAAGGTACTGTGTGTGTCAAACTGAGCTGATATAAACTGTGAGAACTGATGACTGTTACTGTAAAGCAACAATAAACTACAACACTGACTTAGTAAAATACTCTGAAGCTCAGCTGGTGTTTTTCTTTTCACTGAACTAAAAACAACCCGACTTCAAAGAGCAGCTGTCATGAAAGACCAAGTCGTGTATCTGACATATTCTATGCAACACTTCCTTAGAAACACCTGTTCACCCGGTTATTCATGCAACCATCCAATCATTCGCCATTTAGGTGGCAGCAGTGCAGTGACACAGTCATGCAGTTAAAGGTCAGAACCTTCAGTTGATATTCACATCAAACTCCATAATGAGGAAAAGCATGATAACTGGCATGACTGTTGATGGCAGATGGGCTGGTTCAGGTTCTCCAAACCTGCTGATCTCCTGGATGTTTACCAGAACAGTCTTTAGAGTTACTGAGATTGGTGGAAAAACATCCTGTGAGAGAAACACCTTGTTGGAGAAAGAGACATCGACTCTTTATGTCTGTGCTGAGCAAAATAGCAGCTCAGGTTCACAGCCTGTCCGACGAAAAATGGAAATACGATGCTGCAGTGGGAACAGGTTCACCAAAACTGGACAGCTGAAGATGGAAATTCGTACTTGGGTCCGATGAACCTCAATTCCTGATCAGGCTGCAGATAGACGGTTAGAATTTGGCATCAACAGCATGAATCTATGGAGCCAAGCAGCCTTGTGTCGACTGCAGCGTTGGGGTTGTTGCTCAAAAGAATAAGGCTTTCCTTAGTTTACTGCCTGTAGAAGGTAATGTGTTATGCTTCTCGATACATTAGTTCATCACCTAAGCTAGCTTCACAGAAAACTGATGTGATGAGGACAAAGCTTCATGTCATGTTCACACCCAGTTGTGTTAATGACAGCTAGGTATATAAACACATAGTTGTTAAGGGTAATTCATGCTTTCTGCCTTTGTGATGTAAATTTCGTCATCCAACAAAATCAGCGAGGTTCCACATTGGAAAAATTTTGGACCATGTCGACTGTCCACAATGAAAGCAAGTCATCTGTGCATGTCTCAGTCGCACAAGTAGAGCTTAAAACAAATGACTGTTATGAGGAGAGACTGTAAGAGGAGTTTCTCTGTCATTCACAGCTTTTTAATTAATCATTGAATGAGCTGCAATTGAAGGAGTCGCTACTGGACGATTTGATTTGTACAGCTTTCCACTGATGGAGCCCAAACCTCATTTCTCCAGATATCCTGTGCTATGTCCACCCACCATGCTGGGCACTCACTAGGAATAGTCACAGTAACATGGTGCAGCAGTGTAATCTGTAATTTCCCATGTGTTTTTTTCGTGTTTTTCAATCCTGTTGGATGTTCGGTGAAATGTGACCCTCTGCGCACTTATTGTAGTAGGAGTAGAGCCACGTCAGCTGTCCGCTTTCAAAGATGCAGAGAGCATGAATTGATCCTTAAGCTATCAACAAGACCATAAAGGTCCATGAGGATCCACAGGGGTCGGCGTGATGTAAAATTTGAGAGTCTGTGTGCAGTTTTTTATTTTGACTCAATCCCACTTCTTGCTGTCCTGCTGACACAAGTACTCACAAGTAAAGTAAGTGCAAATCAAATTTCCATAAATTATTAGGCCCTTTGTATTTTTTTTAAACACAGATAAGCTCATGTATTTGTTTTCTGGTTTTAAAGATTTGAGTCCTCAAAAGAAATCAAGGTTGGGAAGTCAGAAAGTATTCAGAGATAAGTGAAGACATTGTTGGTTTGAACTTACTGGTTAAAAAACAGCTTTATATGAGTAAATACTGAGGATTTAATGATGTGTCTGTTCAGTCACCTGTGTCTACACCTGAGGTGTGTTCAAATATTTAAAGATGAGTTCTGGTAGATTAATAGAGGTGTGGTTGTTTGGAGTCAGGATGATGTTGACTCTGTTTAATCTCCCACAACTCTGTCAGAGTTTTACTGCAGTCATGTGCTGATGTCTTCTGTTCTGAGGGTCCACAGACTGAAAACAGGATCCAGGAATAACACAGACAGACAGACAGACAGACAGACAGACAGACAGACAGACAGACAGACAGACACAGGTCTCAGGGTATTCTTACAGGATAATATACAGTATGTAATTGTAGAGCAAGACAGTATCCAAACTTCAGAATCATCAGGCTCTCTATGGATCCAAAACTAATCATGATACAATGTCAAGGGGCAGTTTTTAACTATGCAGACGTATGTTTTTTAAAATAGAGATGCACAACAAATGTTCTGTCAGTGATAACGCATCTCTCATTAGTCCTGTTGTTTTCCAGGATCTTCCTCAGTTAATCCCATTTACCCCCTTTTATATTCTTCCTCGTTTGTACTATGAAATGATTCAGTTTAAAATAAAAGAGCCCAGTTTTATATTACAGTACTTTTTACTTTTTGTCAGTATAGTAATGAATTATTGACATTTCTTTTCATCTGACACATTTGAAGTAATAGATTTTGTGAAAGATGAAGAAGAGTGAGGAAAAATAACTACACTTTTTACATAAGAATAAAGGAGTACTGTAGGGATTTAGCCCTGCAGGTCCATGACATTGACAGACTCACAATGGACAGTTTGTTGTTGCTTTAAAGAAGGTATGAAGCAGAGATATCCTCTTCCACACTTCTACCTTCCTTGTCTAATACTGGGGCCTACATTACCCACAATGCAGCTCGACTGTTGACAGCTAATGGAGCCTGGAACCTCTGGCTTTAGGATTAATTTTTCTTTCTTGAACTTGAAGTCACTGACCAGCTATTGATCAGGACACTGACGAGACTTCACATAGTTCCCCCTTTATAGACTTTGAACAAGTTTTTTTTTTTCATATGAGTGCCAAATTAAAGGAAAATCAATCTGCACTCTCATGTTTCACCTTTATCCTTCTGTGAAACATGTCTATCCTGTGGTCTCTTCCAGGATTACAGTGCTACCATGCATAGAGCACACTGAATGGTTTAATGAAAATGATGTAAATGATGTAAATGCTTTCTCATCCCAGCTAAACACCTACGGGTGGTTTTGGACCATGCTAGACAGCACTCACCACCACCATCATCAAAACACCAAATGAGAGAATATCTTTTGGAAGAAAGGCGTTCATCTCTCCAGTAGAGTTCTGTCATCTTGGAGAATCAATGCCAATAAGCACTGAAGCTGTTCTTGTGGCACAACACCTTAATAATGCAACACTTTATGTTGTTCTTTCTTTTAATTTGTCAGCCGTCTGTAGCAAAAAGCCTTGTCATGTGTAAAACTGGTGAAAATTCTCCTTAACTCCAGTCAGTTTTTATTGTTTTCTGATATTAAATTTATTAATTGTTTTTTAAAATTCATCTTTCTGTTAAAATTCTGCTCTTAAGCCGTGCTAACAGGAGAACCAGTGTAGTCCGATGAACAGAGGTTTCTGGATTCAGTGACATAATTCTCAAACATATCAGGAAAATAGGCTTTGAAAGGAAAATGGCCTGAAGATGATCCATAAACCCAAAAACGTTAAAGAAGCCAATAGCCAGCAGGAGGGCCAACTTAATGGATCCCAAATGGAAATTCACGTGTTGCAGCAGCACAGATACAGACTGAAAGAAACTGATAAGGATAAAAAAAAGACAGATTAAAGGAAATAAATAGGGCAGTGTACAACCTATGGATTCAAGGATTCAAGGATTTTTACTGTCATATTTGCACACACGTTCACATGGAATGGCACAAAATTGGCACTCAGGTCCTGGTTATAAGTCCAAAAATAATAATAAATATATAAGAATAAGAAAAATAAATAAAGATAAGGGAAATGCAAGCAATAAAAACAATATATACAAGTGTTTACCAGTGATAAACAGACAAATATGCATGTCAGAAGATTTAAAAAAGTGTCTGTAGTTGCAGGTTGGTGGGTGATAGTTGTAAGGCTACAGAGCACCACCAGAGTTTAACAGCCTAACAGCCTCTGGAAAGAAGCTGTTCCTCAGTCTGGTGTCCTATTCTGGATTCTCCGCAGCCTCTTGTCTGAGGGAAGAGGGGCAAAGAGTAGATGTGCAGGGTGTGTGGAGTCCTTCATGATGCAGTCGGCCCTCCTCCTGCATCTACTGGTGTAAATGTCTGTGGTAGTTGTTAGTCTGCTCCTCACAATCCCCTGTACAGCCTTCACCACCCTCTGCAGAGCTTTCCTCTCTGCAGCAGAGCAGCTGCCGTGCCACACAGTTTTGTTTATTTGTTTATTTGTTTGTTGGAAAACCCCATTAGCTTCCACCGTAGTCACTAATCTTCCTGGGGTCCCATAAAAACATAATTAAATTTTACATACATATACATAAAAACATTACAAAAAAACATTTAAAGCAACATTTGAAAAAATACATTTCTTAGTAAAAACGTTTAAAACAGCATGGATTTTAAAATGTTTTTAAAAGACCATAAGGTAGGTGTGTTTCTTAGCTTAATAGGCAAGGAGTTCCAATAATGAGATGCTCTAAAAATCAGCAGAGAACGATTAGGTCGATCCAAAGCTACCACCACAAGCACTCCGAGTACAATATGAATGAGTCTGGTTAACATATTTAATATTTTCATTAATTGAAATAGGTAGCCCTGAGAGAATTACCTTTTTAAAAAAGGTCAATAAATTATACTGTAGTTTATTGTGGAGCACAGTGATGCAGGAGCAGAGGATGCTCTCCACCACACATCTGTAGAAACTGGCCAGGACTGAGCTTCCAAGTCCAGCATGCCTCAGCTTCACGTAGAAGTAGAGGTGCTGGTGGGCCTTCCTGACCAGGCAGGAAGTGTTGCAGCTCCAGGTGAGGTCCTCGGTGAGGTGCACGCCTGAAGTATATATAATACTTTAAAATAACTTGCACAAGTAGAACTGGTGCAACTCTAGCAACCCTGATATGTAAACTATTTAGCTCAAATACATAAACTATAAATAACAAATACAAAGAATACAGAAAACTGAGAACACCCCAGTGCAGTTTTGCTGAAAATGATATAAAATTGTATCATCTGTAGCAACAAGTTAGAAAAACTGCATTAAAAACACAAGATCCAAAGTAAAACCTCATTGCAGCAATAAAAAAAATGACATAAATTAATAAAAATAGAATAATCTTAAAAGTGAATGCAGTGCAATTTCCAGTGAAGGTTAACTGTGAGAACAAGGCTATAACTTCCTAACATTAGTTGAAGTAAAGCTGCAGGAAGGGGAAGATCAACTCTACCAACAACACAAGGCGCCGTAGGTGTCCTTGAAAAATGACGACACGCAGAATTCACTGTTTACACAACCTCGCAAAAACAGGCAGTGTTCCTCCTTTGACGTTTTACGAGGAGACCTGCGGAGATCAGTACTGAAGCTGGTGTTTCAGTGATGCTCAGATAGAATAAAAGACATTGCATGGAGTCAAAAGCTACGGATGGAGCCCCAGAAGAAGAACCATCACTCAGCACAAGACAGCACAAAAGTGAAAGGCGAATTTTATAGTGGACGGTGGAACAACAACGTCCCTCCAACAAAGAGAAGCTGATGACGTGTGAAGGATGGCAGCACATTCATATAGAGACCTGTGCTGTCATCCATGACCAGAAATATAAAATATTAAATAAAACAAACAAGGGAGTCTAAAAAATGAAGCTTGAGCTGACTGTTGTTGCAGTTTGTTGTGAAATCTAAACTCTTCTTTGCAGCTTTGGCTAATAGCATAGAACTACACTGCTACTATAATAGTGCTAAATAACACTTTTAAGCAATATAAGTCACTTAATGTGTAATAATGAATGAATTTTAACCTCAGCTGTTTTTGATGCCCTCTCTTTTAAAGACATGAGTGTTAAATAAGAGCATTAATATGTAACTGTGCAGCCCTCTGCTGTTGGAAAGATGCATCACAACTAACAACACAGCTTTTAATAAGTACCAACAACGTCTTCTTTTGAAGTTTTAGTGCTCAAAAATAGCTAAAGTTGATGTTTTTTTTTAATCGCTGTCACTTTATGTTGGCTTTTATTGATCTAGCAGCTCCTTAATATTTCTGTCATAAATATAAAGCTGGTTAAACTAAGTGAGGATGAACTGGAGGTGTGAGCATCCATCCATTGATCCAATAATCAGGGGCTCTTCCTGATGGACCATGGAGGTTAATCTGACCATGCCTTGACATCCTAGTTTACACTCCTTTTTTTTTATTTTTTACCTATAATCACATCATCCATCCATTTTCTCGACCCACTGTATCCTGTAGAGGGTCCCAGGGGGCTGCAGCCAATCCCATCTGACACTCAGTAATAAGCAGGTTACACCCTGGACGGGTCGTTGCAGCGAAGCTAAAACAAAGAGACATACAACCATGTAAACTCACATCTGTAGTCAGTTTAGTATCATCGATTAACCTGCCATCCATGTGTTTGTACTGTAGGAGGAACCCACTGAGGCAGAACTCCACACAGAAATATATATATCGCCTCACATCTAGAAGATCCCCGGTTCGCGTCCCGGTTAGGACGCCTGGGATCTTTTTGTGTGGAGTTTGCATGTTCTCCCTGTGCATGCGTGGGTTTTCACCGGGTACTCTGGCTTCCTCCCACAGTCTAAAAACATGCTGAGGTTAACTGATTATTCTATATTATCCATAGGTGTGAATGAGAGTGTATCTAGATAATGGATGGATGGATGGATGGATGGATGGATGGATGGATGGATGGATGGATGGATGGATGGATGGATGGATGGATAGATGCATGGATGGATGGATGGATGGATGGATGGATGGATGGATAGATGCATGGATGGATGGATGGATGTATGGATGGATGGATGGATGGATGGATGGATGAATGTGTATGTGTATGCTCTATCAGATTGGGATCTAGGTAGTTTGGAGGCCAAGGCAATGCTTGGTCATGTTCCTCAAGTCATGCCTGTGCAGCTTCTGCAGTGTGGGTTACTTGGTCTGAAACACTGTTTAGGTGGGTGGTACTGGTCTCAGGAGCATCCACATGAATGTGAGGACCCGAGTTTTCCCAGCAGAACATTGCATTGTAACAACATGATCAACGTTGTTCACTTAACTTGTCAGTAGTTTTAATAATAATAATAATAATAATGCATTGGTTTTATATAGCACTTTTCTAGACACTCAAAGACACTTTGCATTATTCATTCACTCCATATTCAATGGTGGTAAGCTTTGTATGTAGCCACAGCTGCCCTGGGGTTGACTGATGGAGGCGAGGCTGCCAGTCTGCGCCATCCACCCCACCAACCGCTCACTCTCACACTACATTCACCCAGGCTTCCTGGTGTTCCCCCACGATCTCCCATCCAGGTACTGACCAAGCCCAACCTTGCTTAGCTTCCAAGATCTGACGGGATCAGGCATCCACAAGGCGGTATTGCCTCTGGTTTATGTGGAGGATATTAAAGCATTACCGAGGAGTACCACTCTGCTACCGAAAACAATGGTTTAATGTGCTCTGTGGCTATGAGTTGGACAAAATTACCCTGATGGTGCTACTTATGATACATTTTTCCTCTGAGCTGGTGTGTGATCTACTGTACGTGTACACCAAAAGTCTTCGTTTACACTGAATTTAAGAGACACAGGTAAAGACAAGCATGTTTGACTTTGATCATCCTTTCTTTCAGTTTTAAATTGAGTCCACAGACTTTATAATAGTGCAAAATAATTTGACTGGAGAGCTAATTTAAGTCCCTATAATGCAGTGTTTCATTTTGTCATGTTTTCACCCCATCAGGCCTCCTCCAGCTTAGATTCAGCCAGTGACAGTTTCCCTGGTGACCAGCAGGAGGCACTGTAATGACATGAAAGGAGTTGACTTGCTGAGCCTGGTAGAGATGTGAGGTGGAGAGGAGGATGAGAGGTTGAGAACATGACTTGAATCTCTTTGAGCTTGGTTGGGTTTAGAGGTCAGAAGTGAGATCATCTACAGAGAAACAAACTAATGAGGATTCAGTTTCCTGCTCAGGGACGCTTTGGTCGTTTCCCTCATCGGAGCAAGATCTGATTGTGGATGGTAAAGTTTGGATTTTACAACACCAGAGCACAGATTTGGTTTAGATTTGGACTCCAGAATAGAATAGGAACATGCAAACTGCCAGAAATATCCAGTGTAACAAAGCACTGAAGCCTTTTTTTCTCCATTGTTTTGCCTAAAATGTGTTTTTCACTGAAATGCATGAAAAATGTGTGTGTGCTGGTGAAGTCAGAAAATGGCATTTATTTCCATTACACATGAAAATGACCTTTCTTGAATCATTTGTCATTTCCTTGCTGTTAGTATCCGAGCACCCGTGCTTACTGGAAATAGCTGTACTGTAAAAAAAATAAATAAATAAATAAAAAAAATCTGTAAAAAACATCGAAAATCTAGCAGTAAAGGTGGCAAAAACAACATGCTAAAAAGTGGCTGAACACTCTAAAGTATCATAAAACTGTCAAAATGGTAAAAATAATAGCAAATTCATGACTATTTTAAATACTGTAATGTAATTTTATGGTCACACACTGTGAAAGAACGAAATGGCATTTGTAATAATACAGATTTTTGACACGATTGCTTTGATTATTGCTCATAAATATTTTAATAAATGCTGAATACCATTAAGATCTGAAACCAAGTTAACGTGGACAGAATGAACACGAGGTTTAAGGTTGGATCTCACTGCATGCCGCATTACCACTAATTTTTTGACCATCATGGGCCGGTAGGGCACTTTTCGAAGAGTAAAAGTTGACCTACAGCTTACTTGTAATGCATGTGAGTTATTTTGAACATGTCCGCTAATGATCTTGCTGTTTTAGAAACTTCTGGTAGGCCAGCTGAAGATGAGTGTTGTTATGAGATGAGATCAGATGAGTTTGTACGGTTGAACTCAACATGCCGGCTTGAAGCTGTGCTGAGGAGTGCAATACCAGTAACGGCCACTAGGTGCTGCCTCCAAAACACCCCTGGATACAGTTGATATCCATTATTTTTCATCTCAATCTTTAAACTCCAGCCTGTAATACATATACTGACTACTATTTCAAAATGACTGCTCCTTTCATAAGATTTGAAGGCTTATAGAAGGCTTTAGTGAAAGACAGTTGTTTTACAGGCTGAAAAAGTCTCCTGTTTAAAGCATGAATGATTTTTCTGTAATTTTTTTGTGATTTTTCTGTATTTGTGCTTCATGATTGAAACCCTTTAAGGATGCTTTCATGCATTATTTCGCAAAGTTTAACTTATGTAATTGATACCTGCCCTGTTAGCATAATGTAGCTAAAGTAGCTAATGATAGCCCACGTATAGACTGACCGGTGTTTGCAGGAGGTTTTGCTAGCTGGTGCTGACTTCAGGTTCTGTTTGCGGAATCTATACTCCTCATTTGAAAAGTCTGAATTCCTGGATCAGGAAAAAATGGCGGCAATCATAAACGGCACGTCAGGGTCAAACGGATTGTAAGAGCTCCCTCTGCTGGACCACAAGGGAAACCGCCTCAAACAGCCTGTTGTATCTCTAGACTCTAAAGACAGAAAACAATTCAAATATATCATCTCTCACCAGGTTCAAGCTAAAGTTCAGGTTTAGAATCAAAAGTGACTGTGTTATAGGCCAGCAAGTGTATTTACATCTCCTCCATCTTGAAATAAATAACGTTCATATGATTTAAAGCATAAACAAGCGAGCATATATTTGATTTCAACAAACATTTCAACTAAATGTTCAGTAGCAGTAATGCAACGACAACAGGTCAAACACTATTACAGCTGAGCAATCCCTGTCAGTGAAGAAGAAAACAGTGCAACGTATCAGCACTTGCCGTGACCCGGATTCGAACCGGGGTTGCTGCGGCCACAACGCAGAGTACTAACCACTATACGATCACGGCCACTGAGACTGACTGAGAATATACACAGACACAATGCAGCGTAGTTGAAAGCTCGCAGATGCTGTGTTGAGATTCTTTAAAATACTGCTTGTGAGCTCAAAAATGAACTTTGGCATTCTAATATATGCAATATCTGTAATAGAATGAAGGAGAATGGGAATGTAATTGGAAAACTATGCAGAAACTGAAGCCAAGACATAATCTGGCTGGTTGTCATTTAGTGATTTGAGAATAAAGAAACCTACATGTGTACTAGTGGGGAAAACCAAACCACTTTTCCATGACATCCAGAGACCAAATGTCCTCTCCAAGGTGTAAAGACAAAGGAAGAAGAAGCTGGTTCAGCTCTGGCATAAGTAATCTGCATTTGCTAAGAATTGTAGGTCACATTTTTTGAAGTAAGTACACAGTTTAATAATTATCTCCATGTAATAATTTGTGCTTGCTGTGTTTTGCACATCATGCTGTGAATTCTCCTGCTGTTTGTTGACTTGACCATCTGTCTGACCTTTGCACTACTGACCTGAGCCTCCATTGTGCCCTTGGCCTCGACCACATGAGCAAAGACATCATTAGCTCCTGAATGACCACAGCACAAAGGATGCTGAGGGATGAAGAAGCAGGAGGAGGAGGAAGAGGAGCTGGAGACAGCATGTGAGTTTAGGAAGAGAAGAAGGGAAGAAGCTGCTGATGAAGGCTGTAAAATTAAATAACAAGCATAACCTGACATCACATGAAGTAGCTCCGTGTGTTTGGCTTCATAACGGAGGTTTTTAAAAATAAGAAAGTCTGCAGGTAGATTTCTGAGCGTGGGATCACTGAGATGACAAAGAAAAACAAACCAGGATGACTGAGAGCTTCGGGCTAGATCGCGATGAAAAGATGTTTTTGTGTCTTAAACAGCATGAATCATGGATGCAACAGGTGGAAAATCTTAAGTTATTCAAAGGATTGCTGCACAGTTACCTCAGAGTGCAGAAAAACTGGTGAATTTTCTCACAGAACTTGATGAAATTTCTCTTCAAATATGAGTTAATACTGAACCCTTTTTGTTTTATTAGGGGGGACATTGAGTATCCGACCTGGATTTGGCTCCAGATCATCAAATGAATCTCATCTTGTTGTCCGGATAATAATACAAGTTATGTCGTTTTGATTTGTGTCTCAGTGAATTTTTTTCCAATATATGTTTATTGTTTTTTTGTGTATAGAAAACAAAGAAAACAGTATAAGACCAATGTCGTCATATAAATGAGTTCACATTAAGCCTCAATGCAAGACAGCAGAAATGTCCAGAGCAATATGTGACATTAAAGGGCCCCACGTTCTGTGAAACACATGATCTCTCAAGGACACATATTCAAGTACTGTCCAATGCCACTGGGTTTTAGATGGTACTTTGTCCGTAATCCAGTTCAGAAGGATACATGTCCTTGCACAAAATGTAAGCATCCTATGGAGTTGCCTTTCATGTTTCCCAGTCATACTGACATCTGTTATTCCAAGCAACGTGGTCAGTGGGTTACACTCTGTAGTAACAGAAACTGAGAATATTTTATCCAGCTCACGTTTTACGACATACCAAAAGTGTTGCATTTTCCTACAGGACCAATTCAATTCAATTCAATTCAATTCAATTCAATTCAATTCAATTCAATTCAATTCAATTCAATTCAGTTTTATTTATATAGCGCATATTTACAACACAAGTCGTCACAAAGCGCTAAACATTGTAAGAAAAAACAGGAAACAGAAAACCCAACAATCCAAGGTTGCTTTTGGATTCCCTATGAGCAGCAGTCAGCGGCAGTGGGAAGGAACCAAAAACCCCCCATGGTAGGGAAGGGGGAAAAAAACCTCCGACAGAACCAGGCTCAGGGAGGGCGGCCATCTGCCTCGACCGGTTGGGTTGGGAGTGGGGAAGAGGAGGGAGGGAGGGGGGGATAGCAGGAGAGGTTGGGGTGGGGATTGGAGGTGGTGAGGCCAGCGGCTGCAGATCAGGGACGTTGAGCTCCAGATCAGGGACGTTGAGCTCCAGATCCGGAGACATCCACGGAGAGAACAAGCAGGACACAGAACCTCGGGGGGGAAACATAGGTTAGTCATATGTAACCAGACCAGTAACAACAAGTAAGAGTGCCCACTTCAATTTTACATTTGGAGCATAACAGAGAAAGGTCTGAATTAAATTTGTGACGCTGAGAGGAGGAAATATGTGCTCAATGTAAGATTCTAAGTTGTAAAGCTTTTATCTGATTACAGATACTTAAAGAGTTTGCATTTCTCCAAATATTGTCCCAGTCCTCGTCATTTATTTCCATCCCTAATTCTCTCTCCCATAGCCCTCTAATATGAATGGTGCTGGCACATTCTTTTAGTAAAGTGTAAGAGGATTTTATAGAAGTCTTAAACCTGGACAGAAACAACTGTTTTTCAAAGTAAGAGATAGATTGATCTGAAAGTATTATGTTTTCCTCTGAACATAGTCTCTCACTTGTAAATAGAGGAAAAAATCCCGTCTCTTGATATCATATTTATCAACCATTTGATCGAAGGACAACATAGAGGGCCCATGCATTAACTCTGAAAGAACAGAAATCTCTATAGTTGCCCAAACCTGGAATCCGGTATCTGTCGTTCCAGGTGGGAAGAGAGGGTTATCACACAGAGGTGTAGATAATGAGGTCAGTTGAGAACAGCCCTCAAGTTTTTGAACAATTTGCCACGCCTTAGCAGTGAAAACTGAAAGAGAATTTGGACATGGAGCCTGCGATGCCAAGCCAGAGAGAGAGACAGGATTTTGAACCCAGTCGGCTGCAGCACTCATACGTGCACTGAGCTGGTATTTTCTTTATCTGGGAAGTCAAGACCTCCTTTTGAAGATGGGAGACTTAGTGTCTCAGTGAATTTAATTCTAAATATTCAGATTTATTCAACTAAACCTGGTATAAAGGTTATTGGTATTCCACTGTTTCTACTAAATCAATTAAGGCTTGCTTTTTTTATTTAGAAGTCTATTTTCGGTCTAAGAATGAGGGAATATAATAAACATGGACTACAAATTCTACCCCAGCAGGTCCAGCGAGCACAGACTGAGTGTGCGTGTCCATCCATTCCTGCGGTGCAGTGAAGCATCCTGGGAGCTGATCGGAGCTGAAGTGTAATTGTGTCAGAGCAAAGACCCAGAAAACACAGAGAGACAGACAGATAGATAGAGACAGTAAGAGAAAGAGAGTCTCCCCCCATCATCCTGAACTTAGCTAAATGTCATCCATCAAGGCATTTCACTATTTTGTAGCTCAGTGTGCTGCACGCAGGAAGCCGCACAATTTCTGTTTGACTCATAGGCCTCAAAACCTGCTTCACATGTTCAGTCATTAAAGCTGCAGCTGCTGCTAAAACAGGCTATCAACATGCACGTACTCATACATTTGTTTGATTTAAAGATTAAAAACAATAAAACTGGAACACTGAAACAGATAGCAGCCTGATACAACCACAGTCTGGTGTGTTAAATATCAGTAGCTCCACTGGAACAGGAGGTTTACGGTTAAAAACTGTGCACAAGGACAACTCAGAAGTCTCAATAAGAAATAGTCAAGCAATTAAATTTGTCCACAGTGATTATCGGCTGCTGGTCTTTGGTTTAAAGCTCCAACCTTCTGGACACAATCCTCATTCTGTGTCATTCAGCCAAAATAAAATGACGTCTGCTGTGAGGTTAAAGCTGCAGATGTCAATATTCTTATGTAAATAGTCTCACTTTTAAAGCCTATTATGTCGTACAAATGGTTTGGCTGCACCTCATTATCATTCTGCTATGATGGGAAAATGCATTGTCTTGGCTGCTGATAAGCCCAGGATGTTGCAACAGTGTCCCCTCAGAATTACGACGAGTATTTTGGTGGAACATTTGCATGCAGTGAGACAAGTGCTAAGATCAAAATGGATAATTTACTGCAAGCAGTTAGCAGGGCTGCCTCACTACATGATCCAAATCCTCTGCAAAACTTTAGATTTTCAGTGTGGTAGGTGGCTAGCCTGGAGATTATTGTTGTTGTTTCCTGTAGTGAAGAAAACACACAGATTGGAGGTGTACACCAATCAAGCATAACATTATGACCACCTGCCTTATATTGTGTTGGTCCCCTTATGAGCTCAAAAATGCTCTGAACCATTGGGCATGGACAAGAGGACCTGTCGGGGTGTCCTATGGGGTCTGGAACCAGGACGTTGGCACTGGATCCTTTGGGTACTCTGGCTTGTGCAGTGGGGCCTCTGTCAATCCAACTTGTTCCACTGCATCCTGTTGATGCTTGATCACAATGGGCTGTAGGAAGTTTGGAGGTCAAATCAACATGTTGGGCCATTGTCATGTTCCTCAACATGTTCCTGATTGGTTGATGTTTTTTCCATGTGGTGGGGTACATTTTCCTATGGGGGTAGGACAGTGACATTTGGGATTTCCATTTGCATGAGGGAGTGTGTTTGTTGTGGGACGATGTTTATTTGGGTGTCTAAGTCTGATCAACACGGATGTTAAAATCCAAAGTTTTCCATTAGAACAGCACATAGTACCAATATGATCAATGTTATTCACTTCACCTGTCAGTGGTCATGATGTTGTGGCTGATCGATGTAAGCTGGTGTTTATCTTACACTGTCTTCTTCTTGCATGAATCCAGTGAAGATGCCTTCGTGCAAAATGAGGGGCCCTGCTGCATTTAGAGTTGCTTTAAAGGGACGTTTCACCCAAACCACTGAAAAAACATTACATTTTATAACTTACCTTGGTTGTATCTAGTCATATCTAGTCATTACAGTTTCGTTTTCATTTTGCTATTTTGCCATCCCAATTAAACAGAGGTGAAAGGTTACAGACGTCACTGGCAGACGTTTTGAATGAAAACAGATGCCTCAAAATCTGAACAAACAAGACAAAAACTATCTCAATGTATATGAGAAAACAGACTTGATCAATTCGTCGTAATTTAGGTGAAACAGTCCTTTAATATATAGCAGCATAATGCAGGTAAACCACCTCAAGAAAACACTGAAATCGTAGAACAATCTCTCATTGATTCATAAATCTGATCTAGATTATTGGCCTTGACAAGAGCATCATTGCAGGATTTTATAATACTGCTGCATGAGAATGTCCTGCTTTTAAATAACACACACACACACACACACGCACACACACACACGCAGGCACACTTTCTTGCTAATAGGGTCATTATATGTTCCCATCAGCCTGCATCGATCTCCTCATGTCTGAGAAAATAGAAAATATTAGATGGAAGGAGGGGGAGCAAAAAGAAAAGAGCCTCAAATGCTTTTTTCCCTTCGTTTCTTTCAGCAGATGTGTAGCGAAGTGATATAAAGTAATAAAGTCTATTTATACACCAACACGGGGAAGAAAAGAGGGTTTGATAACAAAGAAAGCAAAGAGGACGTGCATAAAGTCAAACTAATGCACTGATGTATGATGTATTGGCGTGTATTAGGAGATTAAAAACATAATCAGTAGTTCGATGGTGAACATTTTTCCTTGTGTAGTAATGATGCACCAGAAAATGTGATTTAATTGCTTTACATTGAGGCTAATTTGTGGCAATTGCAAAATGGAAGAAGAGGCCTGTAGCCCTCATGTTGAAGAACCTCCACCTTTGCTGAGCAGCACAAGACTCTACAGAGGTGATCATGTGATCAGTCACCGAGCTGAGTGTTCATCCTTGAAAGTCCAGAGATTGGTTACATGTCAGTAAGTCCTTGTTCTAGCAGCCCGAGTCCATTTTCTGTCATGTCCAGATTGCATCCAGATAGGTTTTAGAAAGTCTGAACACATGATCCCATCAGGTCCAAAGCACATTTTGAGGCGTTTCAAATGCAATTCCTGTCTGACTTTTACAGATTTGGACCTTGTAACCACTCAAATTGGCTTTCAAAGTGTCCCTCGTAATGCCACACACAATGACAACATCAAACTCAAAGCTGAGCAGAGTCCATGCTGCTTCTGCCAGACTACTGTGCAGAACAAGGACAACAACAGTCCGTAAACAGATGCCGAAATACATTTTCTACTGGCCGAATAGACCGCATGATCGTTTGGAGGTCAAGATGATGGGCCTCCATTTCTCCTGCTTCCTCACTGCATAAACCGCATCACCAGCGCAGCGACATAGTTACCGACACCCATGTTGTTACCACAGCAACCTGTGGAGAAAGGTTAGTGATGTCTGCACACACAAATCCAATCTGATCACTTGCAAATAACACTGTGGACAGCCCCGTCCCAAAGATCTGATTTGAGAAACAAATCTGACTCTCCTGCAGTCCGAGAGGCTTTAAACAAAACGCAGCGACCTCGGGCTGGGGTTGGTTTCACAAAGACGGATGTCTGAACTGTACAAAGCTGTCTGGTGCTTGACTGTTTTAAAGTGGCGATGTCATCAAAAGCTGTTTTGTTTTCTCTGGCGGAACAGTTTAGTAATAATTGGTAATAGGAGGTGTGATTTTGAGCATCACTGTCCAGAAATCTAATGTTGTTGTTCACCTCCAGGGTTGAAAAATGAAGTCAAATGAATAAATGTCAAAAACTGCAGTTTGGTGAACGACCACTTGGGGCTGGCTCCAAAAGTGAATCAATCTTCGTCAACTTCCATGTTAAAATGTCCAACTTTACACTAGAAATAAACATGTTTACAGCCTGGCACAAAAACTAGTTTTGGTCTCTATTGCTATTTCGACCGTTCATGACAACTGTACAAGTGGTAAATGTTTATATATAGTTTTATATATATAGTTTGTACTAACATTTAAAGTTATGCATATTTAAGGACGTGACCGCTTTGTGTAACAGGTTGGTGCCATCACAGAACAGTCCACGGCCCACCTAAGCTCCACTCTTGCCCCACCTCTTTTCCCATTTTTGGATAAACCTCAAGTTAGCTGGGCACTTCCAAGATGGCGACGGCTGGAGCCGCAATAATGCTCTTCAATGTCGCAGTTTGGAAAACAAACAGGCGATGTCATGAAAGGTTCTTGCACGTAGCAAACAAGCCAACATTTCATCATGACTACGCAAGGTGACCACTGTTCAAATCATTTGAATATTCTCCGTTCAAGAGCCTGTAGATGCACTGTTCTGCTGTGGTAAAGTCTAAAAAGCAATTCAGGGGAGATATTCCTATCACTTAATTAAATGCATGGTCACATGAAAACAAAATGTAAAGTATTGATTGTTGCAAATATTGTTTTGATGAGTTGTGTTAAGGTGACGATAATTACACCAACTTAATATTGTGTGTAGTTTAAACTCAAATTTCTGCATTAATTGATTTAAAACAAAAGGGAATGAATTTAATTGGCATTTAATTATAATTATAATTATAATTTTATTTATTTCTTAAAATTTTATCTATTAGCTTGTCATCCTGTTTTGTTTTTATTTTATACAAATTTTCTTCCCTTTTACAAATTGATTGCTTTACGCACTCATTTTTATCGCTGCATGATTGTTATTTTCTACAGCACTTTGGTCAACTCTGGTTATTTTTAAATGTGCTATATAAATATACTTGATTCGATTTGATAATTGATCATTTTTCAGGATCTGACATCCTTAAAAACTCATGTTAATGCAACCAATTATTAAGTGAAATGAACACATTTTTCTAACTTAGTGTAGTTTGTTGATCAAACCTATTATTCTTTATTAACTGTCATAACTAAAAAGTAGTGATGTTGAGCTTGAATATTTGCTTTAAGAGTGTATGAAGGATGAAAAACATAGTTGATCTGAAGGATGAAGATATATACTCTTTTTCCACCGAGCTGGTTCCAGTGCTAGCTCGAAGTCATAGCCTGACTTAGCTCCAGTTCTTTGTGTTTCGACCACCTAAGTACCTCCAGGTGCTAAAAACTGGTGCTTAGCAAACACCAACTCTTTGCTGGATCAGAGCTGAGCACAGAGTAAGTCAGGGGCTGGGGGTGGGGTTATGGTGACCAACGATCAAGCGGTAATTTGTGTCCTTTTTCGCCAGGACATCCCAGATGTATTGGAATGACTCCCAGGACACACGGAAGTTTTGCACATCCTGTTGCGCTGAAATCAGGTACAGTTGTGTCCCACCAGTAGCGTGATCGTGGATGTGCCCGGGCAACAGGCGACCTCAACCTCACAAACAACCTTAAGATCATCTATACAGATAAACATAGATATCATTATCAACTTACTGCTTTTGTTTAACTGCTGTGTAATCGATGCAAGCGTAGTCGTTTTACAAGGAACGAGATTTGAACCAACTAAGCACTAATACTAGCACCTGGTTCTCCTTGGTGGAAAAGGGGTAATAGGCACAGAAGTTAATTCCATTCACTAAAGAAAACACATTTTTAGAGACCTTATCTCATAATTAGGACTTACTATGTCAAAAATAAAAACACAACTGCAGCTGTACAATGTTGGGAAAACCAGTGGAGAGCTCAGCATCGTTCCGCACTGCAAACCCCACCTTGAAATAACTAAACCTCATCAGTTATAGGTTCATATTTACAGTAAACTATCAGTCCTTCTCCGTCCACCACCACCAGGAACAGTGAAGGATTCAGCCTCAGTTGTGCTGACAGAACAACTCCCTCTTCCTGTTGTGTGTTTTAAAACAACCCAGCAGATTAGTGTCTGGTCCACTTTACAATGTGCTGGTCAGTCGAGGCTTCCAGTTGGTTGATCTGTTCACGGCCGTCGCATTACAGCGAAGCTTTAGGGAAATGAAACAGCCTGCATTAAGCGAACACCATGAAATGACTTTTTAAATATCTCATTTTCGTCCTCTCTGTTGTGTACTATTTCAGGTGCTTTATTTCTTCTTTCGGTTTCTTCATTTTTTTTTCTCCCCTGCTCATATTCATCTACAGCATCTTTACTGTGCTCGCCGTGGCATTTAAGTGCATTTGAATTGATTTGAGAGCAAAAGAGAAAAGAAATAGAGGGAGAGGAAAGAGGAGAGGAGGGAGAGGGGGGATGGGAGGATGTTGCCATGACAACTGCCATAATAATCATCCTAATGATTGATGTGCTGCGCTCCATTTCTCCCCGTTTGGACTCTCTCTCTCTCTCTGTTTTTCTCTTATTTTTCTCTCAGTCTGTCTGTCTCTCTGCGTCTGTTTGTCTGTCTTAGACCTCGTTTTTTCCTTCTGCTTCTGAGCCTTTGTAACACCATGTGGTAATGAACAACAAACAAACAAACACAAACAAACCAGTGGCCATTAAATTTTGACAAGGAGGAGACTGTCGATTTAACAAATTAGCCTTTTGTTAAGACACATTGTTTCTGCTGGTGTGTTGTCAGAAATAACCTGAAACCAGAAGAAGAAGAAGAAGAAGAACAAGAAGAAGAGTATTAAATATGATGTGGCCTGTTTAGGAGCCTGAATCAATCCCTCTGTGTCATTGCATTAGAGCATTCAGGCGTTGTGTCTGTCTCTGTGTGGGTGGGTGGGTGTATACAGTGTCATAATAGATAGCCCTGTAATATACTACACACAAATTGCTCCATAAATGTTAAAATGAATTACTTTACCGGCCAGTCTGGGTCAGTATTAGCAGCCGGTTGCACCATTTTGACCAAAGCGGAATAAAAGGCAACGTTTCTTCTTTAAAAAATTGCTCCACGTCTGCGGCTGAATCTGCTCCTTTTACTGGTTTGGCCTTTTGAATGTGAGGTCTTCAATTCAAAACGACATCTTTTTAACGGCTTGGTTATTTTTTTGAGTTAACCCAGGCCTCCATCGGAGCTCTGTTAGGAGCGTTGGCACAGTGTTTCCATCATGAAAACACCTCTTTAATTTAATTTTAAGATTTTTAATTAGCAGATATAACATTGCAACTTTACTACTGAATTCTAGCCACAACATAACATCATTCTCCTCCATGTCCTCCTCCATCTTCACCGGCATTATAAAGGTCAAACTTTTAACTTAATGCTCTTTTCTGCTGCCCTTCCTGAGACAATCATCCTCCTGTGTGTGTTTGTGTTCCACCATGAAGCTCTTTAAACTCCTGCTAACCCCAGAGCATCATCAGTGAGCATCATCGCTCTGTTCTTCCTCCTGCACTCTAAAAAGTAATTCAAGTGACCTATTCCCACCACTTAGCTAAATGCACGGCTGCAAGATAAAAATGAATATTTAATGATCTAGATGAACCTCTTAAACATTGTTTTAATGGGTTTGGTTGACATAATAATGTTGGTAATTGCATCAACTTAATACTGTCTGTAAGTTAAACTCAAATTTCTGTGTAAGTTGATGTGAAACTAAGTTCAGGTTGAGATAACTTCATAAAATTAGCTTGATAACTACATTTTTCTTCAACCTAAAATCAGGATTTCAAGGCTTATCTTCTTCTTTCTCAATGCTTAATCTATTTTTTTTTAATTGTCAATTTGCGGTTACAATTTTGGTAATTAAATACATAACACTTAAAAATTCCCTTTAAATAATGTGAATAAACTACATGGAAGAACTTAATTTTTCCTTACCTGTTCTGATAATTACAACAATTAATTACATTTAACTTAAGAATTCCTTTAAGATAACATGGATAATTTGACTTACAATGACTTGGTTTATATGAATAATCCATTTAATTACTTGTGTTTCTGCTTTTAGTCTTGGAATGTTCTCCAGATGTTTCAACTAGATTTTCAAAATAAACCAAGCAGTTTAATTCTTTATTTAATTTGTATAAGAACACTCTTTTTAATGTAGGATGTACACAGGTTCATATATTGTGCTAAAATAAATCACACTGGACATCAAGATTATTACTCAACTTTCATTCTTGTTTTTACAATAAAAAACATGTTCATGCCATTTATTTATACCTACATGTTAATTATTTTCCTATCTCATAACGTGTTGTATGGTGACTTCATTTGTTTGGACCTCTGGACTGTCACGATGCCTCACAGTCATCCCTCTGATACAAACAATATAATCCTCTGGTGTGTATCTCAGCGATGAAGCTGCAGATGACCTCAATAGGATAAGTTAAGTGTTGATCAGGGTTGCATGTTTGATCACCGCTCAGGTCTGTTGTTTGTCGTTCCCCTGAGCACAAGACGCCATTTGGATTGAAGTGTTGTTGCAGCTTTGAATATACACCGATCAAGAATAACATTATGACCACAGGCCTGGTATTGTGTTGGTCCCCTTATGTGCTCAGAAATGCTCTGAACCATTGGACATGGACAAGAGGACCTCTCAGGGTGTCCTATGGGGTCTGGAACCAGGATGTTGGCACTGGATCCTTTGGGTACTCTGGGTTGTGCAGTGGAGCCTCTGTCAGTCAAACTTGTTCCACTGCATCCTGTTGATGCTTGATCACAATGGGGTGTAGGAAGTTAGGTCAAATCAACATGTTGGGCCATTGTCATGTTCCTCAACATGTTCCTGATTGTTTGATGTTTTTTCCATGTGGTGGGGGGCATTTTCATCCAGTAACATTCTGGATTTCCATTTGCATGAGGGAGTGTGTTTGTTGTGGGACAATGTTTATTTGGGTGTCTAAGTCTCATCAACATGGATGTTAAAATCCAAGGTTTTCCATCAGAACACCACATAGTACCAATATGATCAATGTTATTCACTTCACCTGTCAGTGGTCATGATGCAGCCTTGAATATCCATCCATCCATTCATTATCTGTACACCGCTTAATCCTCTGTAGGGTCATTGGGGTGCTGGAGCCTATCCCAGCCAACTCGGGTGAAGGCAGGGGACACCCTGGACATGTCGCCTGTCTGTCGCAGGGCTAGCCTTGAATATCTCCAGCTCTAAATAAAACTGTGTAAACTTCCCCTTGTTATTGTTTCTCAAAATAAATTTGTTGTCAATTTATTTTGGCTTTTTCTGACAAACATTTGCAAAAAAGACTCTTTCATGTCAAAGTGAAAACTGATTTCTGCAAAGTAATGTCAATTATTTAAAAATATAAAACATAAAATAATAGACTGCATAAGTTTTCGCAACACAGGTGCAGCCAGTCATCAGAGTGCAGTGAATGTGTCTCAACTGATTGTAGCATAAAGTCACTGGTGAGTCACTAATCCTTGATATAACGACACCATGAAGACAAATGAACACTTCAAGTACCGATGTGAAAGGTTATTGAAAAGCATAAGTCAAAAGATGGGTACAAGAAAACATCCAAGTGACTGAATATCCCTAGAAATACAGTTAAATCCATTATTAAGAAATAGAAGGAAAGTGGCACTTGTGGAAATCTGGTGAGAGCATTCAGTCCTCAAAGGCAAGAAAGAGACTAGTGAAGGAGGAAACCAAGACAGCTATGACTTATCCAAAGGAGTTTCAGCTGTGATGGGATCAAACACTTGTTACAGGCGTTTTAATCTGAGTTAGAGAAACACTTCTGTCTAAAATATCATTGCTTGCTGTAACATTAAGGGTTCACATATACTGTACCACTGTATGACATGTTTTTATAAATCTATCTGTACGATGAGGACTTACTACAAAATCAACCAGTGTGATTACCATTACTTTTTCTAATACATAACACTATTTATTTGTATTACAGTTCTGTAACACAGTCAAACTAACGATTGATAGTATAAAAGCCACGGATGCAGCAGAACCAAAGATATCGTCTTTTTTATTCCACACAAGCGTTACTGACAATGCAACTTGTCCACCGACGGTTCAGTTGCAGATTCTCGTGTTGTTATGCTGGCAGTGGAGTTTTTTTTTTGTTTTCCTTTTCAAACTTGACACTGATTCAAGTGACATCACTTCAGGACATTTATCAGATTTCAAAAAGGATTCGTGCAACTTGTTTTATATAACTACTTATATAAAACGAACTCCCCAGCACTAAAACACTATTTAGGTGTAAAATATGTGAATTTTACCTTTATTGAAGTTTAATTTATGTACTTTGATGAAATCCATTAGTAATAAATTAACGTAAAATCAATTTGAAGACTTCACCTTGGGCATTTTTAAAAACCCTCAGGCACTCTTTAGACTTAAGGACAAGCAGTTACTAAAACAAATGAATTATTGAATGATTAAAAGTAAATTGCATTTACAAAAACAAACAAACAAACAAAAACACTCCAATCAAATCTGGACCAGCTCACACATGAATCAGATGAAGTGATACTACCTTCATACATCAGTGTGTGCTCTTGTTTGGGTTGTTTTTTTTCTCCCACCACTAATCAGTTCAGTGCCGTACTCTTTGTCCCACCTCTCCGTCACCTTGACAACTAGCAATTACTTTGAAACCATGTGATCCGGTTTATGTTTTATTATTCTCTTTCTGCGGCGAACACATCCCCTCTCTCTTTGTGCTGCGGTGTGTGTGTTATAGGGCAACCTGTCAAAACGGAGTAGACCTCATCGTCACATTGTTGTCAATGCAAACTGACGGGCTGTCAGCTGCACTATCCCTTCTCTTCCTCCCTCTCTCTTACTTTCTCCCTCCATCGCTCCTGTGGCGTTTGGTGATCACACAGAGGCAATAGTTAATAAGAATCTCCCCCATTGCAAACACATATCAATGCACAGCGTGGAAATGCATAAGTGCCGTGATAAAGCTTTGATGCAAGAACTAAAAGTAAAAACCTGGATTCCTTTCAGCTAAAATGATGTAATACTCTGAGAATAACAGTCCAGCATCTGAAAAGTTGGCGTCTTACTGTAACAATCCTTGATCCTAAAAGATGTTAATGTTCAGGCGACAGTAGAAATCACGGATCATGTGACACACTTGGGCCAAGAAAAGACTTTTGTGCAGAGGATTAATCAGCTCAGCCAGAGAAGGACTCGGAAAACTTTGAAGCATTAAGATTTAGATGGAACAAAAGGGACCCCATCTTTGAAAACCCCCACCTTCATCAACGTGTTTCTTTCTGAAGATCCAAAACACTTCCCCTCTGCTGGAAAACTTTCCCTGAGACGCTCTATTAATCCACGCAACACAGTTCCATCCTTGAAGCTTTGTCTTTGCTAAAATTGGAAAAAAAAAGTAATTAAAGCAAATCATTTGATTGTTTAGCTTCTCTGTAAGTCACAGACTCTCCTGTCAGGCTCTTGAAAGCTGATCATTGTTATTTTTTCTGACAGCGTTTTTCAGACTGTCTTTTGGAGCTCAGCATCGCCTGTGACAGCTGTGGTTCTTGACTGCCTGACGGACGAGTTTCCGCAGTGAAGATGTCGGTTTGCACACTTCGGACACATTCAACGGTGATGAATTTATTGCCTCTGTTTCAGTAAAATAAACTCTCCATTCTTTTAAAAAACTAGTTAACTTGTGCCAGTGCCAGCTTCAGACTCCACCATGTTTATGTCTGATAAGATAGATGATTATAGAGTTTTATATTCATGTTGTGACTTGACTGAGACATTACAGAATACATGTCTGTCAACCTGCACAACTACTGTGTTCAGAAAAGCCTCAAAGGACTTGTCAGTCCCTAAACAAACTCAGAAAGACTTGCAAGCTGTTGGCCTGGACAATCAATCAATTTCAAATCAATGCAATGCAATCACAAAGGCTACAATTTAGAATGTGCATTATGCATTGCCTCTGACCCGGGTTTATCTTTTATCATTATTACTTTACTTTAATTGCAGAATGTGCAATGCTTAAATGAATGACTGAAGTGTTTCAATGTCAGAAATTGTTCACAGGAAGTCTTAATATTTTCCCATTCATGTTTTTTAAATTATTACTTTGTTTATTGATATTCTTTCTATCTCCAATGGCATTTAAAAAAAAAAATAATAATAATAATACATTTTATTTCAAAGCGCCTTTCACGTAACCCAAGGACACTTGACAAGGGAATAAAAAATCAATGACAATGATTAAAAACTGTACAATAAAAACAACAATAACAAGAGTAAAACAAAGAACAACAAGATGTGCTAAAGAGAATCTAACAAAAAATCTAACAAATACATGTTTGAAGCCATTTATATTTTTAAATTCTCATCATTGCAGTGTTTATAACCTGAATATTGACACAAAAAATGTCAGAAAAACCTTGATATCAATGCACAAAAGTGCCAATATCCTGGATATTAACGCATAAACATGTCAGCCACATGTGGTAAAGATTCATCGCGTGTTTTAAATCTATTGCACGATTAATGCTATACTGAAGCTTTGCAAAATTATAATGAAAATTGCAATACCTGTTTGAAGAATTGCAATTAGGTCCTAGAAGCTACAGTATAAAGCAACTGTACTTCTTCTGGAGGTTCTTGAAATTCAACAAGAACTATAAAAAGAGACGTTTTTACTGAAGCTCCGTGGATTACCACGACCTGAGTGAGTGAGAATCTACACAGACGTATCGAAATTAGATATTTTCCTCAAGTCGTGCAACTCTTGAATCTGGTCTATAGGACAGCCTTCATGTTTACAGTCAGTCTTCTACTCAAGACTGTGTTGTAATAACTCTTTTTTCACCACTTTCGAGGTTTCATATATTAAAAATAGCATAAAGTCAGTAACTGATCTCTGATCTGGTGAAGTGAATAACATTGATTATCTCATTACGATGCAGTGTTCTGCTGGGAAACCCGGGTCCTGGCGTTCATGTGGATGCTACTTTGACACATACCGCCCACCTAAACATTGCTGTAAACCAAACACACCCCTAATGGCAACAGTACTCCCAGCAGGACAATGCACCCACCTCACTGCAACAAATACTCAGAAGCAACTCGAGAAATACCACAAAGAGCCCAAGGCACTGACCCAGCCTCCAAGCTCCCCGGATCCCAATCTGATCGAGTATCCGTGAGATCCACAGATTGTCCACCCTGCAAGGACCCAAAGGATCTGCTGTGGTCTCGGTGTCAGACATGGTGACATGAACTCCACACAATATTACACAGGTGCTTTTATCGTTGAGGGCAACGACGTGAAGAAAAGCTTAAATGTAAAATTCTCTTGTAAATCTTGACGTAAATGCAAACTTAAGGGTGACTGTGTTGATTTTAAGATCAGGTAAATGTAAATATCTGCTTTAGGGAATAAATCACATTGCTTTGGTATGCTGCACTGTGCTGGGGAACATGAACAAATTGAAGTGATACCAGTACCACCAGCGCATACATTTTTAAATGGCAGTGTCAGTCCACCCTTCCATACTGACTGAGCTTTACAGGACCTTTACAGAAGCACCGTTCAGAGCTGGAGTCATGTCATTTTCCATTTATATCACTTTAAAATGCTTCACTGCAAACTGCAACTCATTTCCTGTCATACAGACTCCCCTGTCAGCTATTTGGGATAAGATGGGAATGGCAAATGACAGCATGGACATGATATGATTTACAGTGAAAACTCTGAGGCAAGATACTAAGTGCTGAAATTTAGGGAGTGTCAGTTTACAATTGACTTCACACACCTCACACTCCAACCTTGTCTCCCAGAAATTGTTTACAAACTAATAAATTGCATCTCAATACATTTGAAGGAAATGTAATTGCACATTTTCTATTAATGTAATGAAGTCACAAGTATGTTGATGCTGATATGATCAGAAATAATTTCACTGACAGCTCATTTTTTCCTCTAAAATGTTCTGTCTTGTAGTACAGTATCCATTTGTAATGACTGCATCTTTATTAAACGTCATGTTTAGGCACTCATAGTACTTGGGTGAGGCTGGGGAGAGATTGTGGTTTTGGTAAAATATAAGTACACCATTGTGTCTAAAATCAGGGTGAACTTTTATTCTGTGTTAAAGCAGACTATGATCTTTTCATTTCCTTAACCTGACCACAAACAGGATGTAAACCGTGGTCTTTGGTGCAACAGTTGAGTGGTTTGTATGTCCACCATCAACCCCAACCACCTCCTGCTGATTCTGATCTCATTACATTGCACCAGTAACTAGGAAAACAATGAAGTTCAATAGAAACGCAATTTAGAGTATTCAAATTTGGTCAAAGTCACTTTCATAATTAGAAGCTAGGCTGCTCTTGTTGTGCTTCCATTCATAGAAGAACCAAAGTCACAGGAGGAAGGTTTAAATAACAAAAAGTGAGCTTGGCCTACTAAAGAAAGGGCAGACATATGCTCCTTTACAGGGCTCAGTGGCAACCAATTCAGGATCATGCTGGTGGTTGCCTGGGAGGGATTCAGGAAAAGGTAAGGCATCAGCCAACTAAGACAGTTGAGACACTGGCTGAAGCAAAGACTTCCCATCAGTCGGCCTACCTAGAAATAAGCTCTGGAACTGGGCAGACATTGGTCAACAAAGACTCAGGGATGGGAAAGCAGCAGTCAACTTAAGACCAGGTGAGGCATTGGCTGAAGCGCTGGGCAGCGGAACTTCCATGAGCAAATGAGAGATAACAGGGCTGGGCAGCTGACAGGCCAAAGTGGTGGGCAGATGTATGTTTGAGGTAGAGGGCAGCTATGGGGCACGACTTTGGTCACGCATTCATCTGAAAGACTTCCCAGAAACTGGCTCCTGGGGATTTGGGAGGAGAGAATCAAATGTGAAGCTGCCAGGTTCCGTGCTAGCCGATGGGGTGACTAGTTGGAGGCTAGCAGGCCAGAGATTAGCAAGCTGAAGGCTAGCAAACGGGAAAAGTAGTTGATGGTGAACCACACCTGATCTGGGCAGATGAAATAGTTGAGAACCACCCTTTCTTGTGGGAGTCTTCCTGAAAGCAAGTTGCATCCCACAGTAAGGCCACTCCAAGGAATAGAAATTGGTTTAAGATAGCAGACCAGTGATTAGCTAACTCAGTAACAGGATCAGGCATGGGACTAGCAGATCGGAAGTTAGCCAGTTAAAAAGAAAATGGGTCAACTCATGAATAGTAGTTTGTGGCTAGCAGACTGTGAAGCTAGCTGTTAGGCAGAAAGAAAGCAGTTCAGTAACTCATAGGCTTCCTTGTTAGTCGAGGTTTGAAGGCTGTTGGAGGACTTCAGTGTCACCTGAAAGCTCCTATTGAGAATAACACTCCTAGATAATAATTCAGGTATGCCCTGAGTCAGTTTTTGGGTTTAGATAAAATGTTGCTCTTGACCAAAGACCAAAGTCTACGGAGGATTTAAAGTCCAAGTCCAGTATCTCAAAAAAGCAGCTCAACTCTTTAAGATTCTCCATGTGGGGTCTGGCGTCCACTGGGTCCGTGTTGATCAGATGGTATGTGGTTCATTTGAAAGAGGAACAATACGTGGGACACAGGAGAAAGGTTGGGAAAACCAAAAGTGGGCTTTACTTACATTTGCAAGCAAGTGCAAAAATTCAAAGATCCAGACAGGCAAACCAAAAACACAGGGAGCAGCTTGAGGCAAAATCCAGGGTAGAACAAAAAGGTACAATAAACTTCACAAACTTGCAAGAAGGCATATGATGAAGAAAACAAGGAAAAAACATGGACAGTCTGACAGCTGAAAGGTGAAGGATTATTGCATTATATTTACACAAAGGAGTGATTTTAAAAAAGGAACACAGGTGACAGTAAAATAAATACGGTGTTCTGCAATTCCAGTTTGAAGGCCCCCAGAATAATAATAAGCCATTTACTGCTGCTGTTACAGGGAAGTGACTGTCACACCGCAATAGTTCCCATGTTAGCTCAAAATTACACTTTTGACATCTCTTTAGGTGTTACCTTTATTTCCATTAAAGTCAAATATGATTGCTTAGAATAAATTATGTTATGAACAAGTCAGTCACGCAATCATTTGAACTGTGTATACATAGACTAACTCTGGACTGATGCTGAAATGGGTTTATACTGACACGATGACAAACAGAGGTGAAGAGACAATGTTCTTTGCATTTAATAACTTAAATGAAAGCTGAGCTACCTATAAACAGAGGGCTGGTTCTGCGTGCATGTACACAATCAGACGCACTCATTACTACCAATACACATTCAACAGTCATAGCACAGACTGTGTTACTAGATATTACTGTAAGAGCACGCTGGTTTTTCACTTTGAGCACCACTTGGGTACAGCACTTTAGTCGCTGCAGTGTCATAGTTGCAGCAGTGTTGCCAGGTTGGGTAGTTTTCTACTCAGTTAGGCCACTTTTTCTTATATTAGCTGGGAAAAGAATAAGTTGGACAAATCGTTGCCATTTAGTCTACTTTTAGGACAATTCAGGTGGGGTTTTTTTTTAAGTTGGAGAGGGGAGCAATGTAAGGCAAAGACACTGCATGTGGTAAAATATAGATGTCGTGACTTTCTGTTGACATCATTAGCCTCGAAATCACAGAACAAAGGACGCACACAAAATGCAGAACTCGTCAGACAATGATCAGGTTTTTAAGTTCTCTTCAGCATGAAATTAATTCACTGATAGTTGCCAGTAAATCCGACTTTATGTACCAAAGGGGCACTGCTAATAGTGAAATGTTAAGAGCCCCTGGAGTCGGTTGTTGAGAGAGGGATATTGCAAAAACTGCTCAACATAATGGACAACACTTTACATCCTCTGCATGACCCCCTAATCAGACGGCAGTGCAGTCGGAGGCTTCTTCAACTCCTGCCTGCTGCAATAATGCTGTACAATAGCTTCCCCCTGTTCAAGGACAGGACACTTATCGTCTGAGGACTTTGTCAGGGTTCGTCAGGGAAAATGACCCAAGTTCAGACACAAACATGACAGGCAGGTAACAGACAAACTGCTATAAAGAATTTTACTGGGGTGGTGCAGACGAACAAACCAAGGACGACTGGTGATCCAGGGAGAAATACATCCAAAATAAAAATTGAAATCCAAAGAAACTAAATCCAAATGCTCCGAAGCAACAACTCAAACCAAATTAGCAAGAAGGATCAGACAGGAAAAAGACAAGAACATTTATACAATGAGAACTGACCAGTGAAATTCATCAGGGCAATCAAAAGAGGATGGAAACAGAGACAAAGGGAGGAAGCAAAAAATCTATCTATCTATCTATCTATCTATCTATCTATCTATCTATCTATCTATCTATCTATCTATCTGTCTATCTGTCTGTCTGTCTGTCTGTCTGTCTGTCTGTCTGTCTATCTATCTATCTATCTATCTATCTATCTATCTATCTATCTTGCTCGCTAGCTATTTATCTAGCTAGCTACTTCGCTACCTACCTACCTGTTGTTGTTGTTGTTGTTGTTTACATATATTGATTCATCCTCCTGTTTTGATTCTGCTGAATTAGAGTTTATATTTGTGCTTCTTTTATGATGATGATTGGACAGTTCCTAGGCTCTGATTGGGCTTTTACTTTCCAGTCAAGTGTGGCAACAAACTGGTTTTAGGAACTGGAACTTAAAAATGTCATTTTAAATTTTCCATTATGGTCACAAGCTGGGTTTAACATGTTAGCATGCTAGCATTTTCCTGCCAGCATTAAAAAGATAGTCTTATGTGAATGTTAGTAGTTTTGATCATACAGCAATTGATAAGGAATTTAAATTGTCTTCACCATCTGTTGCCAATATCCAGTTCTTACATGGTTAAAACCCAGCATAAAGAGTTTCAGTTCCACCATGAGCCTCCAGAACAGCTTCAAGGCTTTTTTTTTTATTTTCAGGATTTTTAAATTGTGCTGAACATCAGGGTTAAGCAACAGTCTTCCGAAAGATATTCTCTCACTTGGCATTTTAATGAAGGTGCTGTTAATACGAGATCTGGCCACTGTGAAGGTCAAAGCACGTAACTCACATCCTTTCATCCCCATCACACCATTCACTGAGCTCTCACTCCCCGTACTGAAGCACTTGTTATGTTCCTCTGGTAATTTATTCAGGGTTTTTTTTTTTTCCAAACACCTGGCAGTGAAATGTGCATCACTTCATTTTAAATCTACCAGCCAGATAAGATAGAGGTACACAGAACTGTATGAGCTCTAGCAGGGAATTGATTTATGTTTGCCTATGATTTCAGCTCTACACATGCTGCTGTCTTTATTCACATCTCATCTGCATCAGTGTATACGAAGCCATAGAAAGGGTTTTTCCTAAATAATGAAGATACAAGCACTGGAGCCGCTGCTGTTGGCCCAATGACAAAGAATTCACAAACACTAAAGGTATATGATACCTAAAGAGCTCATATCTTCCAAGTTTTTCTGTGCATGTGTGTGTAAGTGTGTGTTCTGTACAGTAGCATAATAAATAGCCCCGTATGAAATAATGATGAGATTGGGTGTAAAACAGTGACTGCAGGGAAAAATAGGCCTGAATGATGCATCAACCCTCAGCTAAAAATGTGCAAATGAATTCAGTGGACTTGACATTCATCGAATATGAGACTGTCAGATCAGAGGAGTGTGTGTGTGTGTGTGTGTGTGTGTGTGTGTGTGTGTGTGTGTACGTTAGATTACAAAAAAAGCAGACAGAGAGAGCGAGTATGTTGGTTTGTGCAGGGGTCATAAAAGTTAATAAATCCATGCTTGTCTAGATTTTTTTGTCGCTTTCACTTGAGCTTCTTCTTTTCTGTTGTTGATGAAAAACCTCCTACCTCCTTTTTCCTTTCCTCTTTTTCTCTCAGAACTGGATTTTAGGCATGTAAATATAAAATGCTAGTCCCTAATATGCATTTCAGCATTCCTTAAAGATTTTTTTTTGGTTTATTTACTTGGGTCTTGTATCAGAGACAGCAAAGCAATCTCCCTATTCGCTAAGACTGACCAGCCTACCTTCCTCCATTGCTCCATGTTCTGACACACATGTTTCCATTGTCTCTGCCATGGACTGTCCAATGTCAGCACCCAGCTGTCACACCCTTAAACGATGCAACTTTAAGTCTTAATATAATTTAATTAAGTGAGTTATATAAAAACTTACCCTCTGTTCAATTTTCATGAATGGGGAAATTAGCTATAGAGGCCAAATGTGTTTTGGTATCAGGCTGCAAACATGTTTATTTTTGCTGTAAATATATGCATTTTGACATGGAGGTCTATGGGGATTGACATGCATTTGGAGCCAGCCCCAAGTGGCCATTTTGAGGAACTGCAGTTCTTGCCACTTTCATTTTTCAGCCCTGAAGGCCACTGGTTGGCATCATACAGTGTTGGGTGCCTATGACACTGTTGCCAGTTCACCAGTTATCCTTCCTTGGACCACTTTTGGTAATTACTAACCACTGCACCGGACCTGCAGTTTTGGAGATGTTCTGACCAAAGTGTCCAGCTATCAAAATTCGATCCTTGTCAACATCAGTTAGATCTAGAGCTGAATGAGATAAGATAAGTATTGTTGATAGTCTTCCATATGTAAAAAAAAAATTGCACAAATTTATCAAAAATATGATATTAAACATATCTATATATTGATGTCATTGCACAGATTTGTCCATAAGTAGAAATCCATCAAAAGTTCTACTTATTCGCGGGGTGTGACTGTGACACAAAGAGAGGAGCCTAATATATCTCATTAAATCATTAATGGACAAGTTGTATTGTAATGAGATAATCAGTGTTATATGAATGATAGAATGGTGGCCAGTAATGACGAAAAAGGTCCATGCTGTAATGAACCAGAATGATCATTTAATGGTGAAACAGAAACAGATATGATCGGTAGATTTAACGTTGTACAGATCAAGAGTACTAGTAACAGCACAGAGAACAGAAACAAAGAGGTGCCGATAAACGCACGATCTGAGTTCACATCTTTTTTTTTTTATCTCACAGAAGGTAGTACTTTCTGAAGCAAGGCAACAACATAAAACATAACCACAATAAATACACAGATAATTAACAATTCAGACCACAATAAAAGCAATGGAAACAGTAAGAATCCGAATAGGAATCAGATAAAGTGACAGTTCATGTTGTACTGCAGCATTGTTTGCATTATCAGCCTATACCTCTGATCTGCTTACAGCATGTCAGATTCATTGTAAAGAGGATGATGTGGATTTACCAATGAAGGGGGTTGTTGTCCATGTTATTTACTGCAAATCCAGAACAAGCAGAATATCCAAACAGACAAACAGTTACATTCCACAAAAATAATCTACTTTAATGATAGGCATACATTACTACTTTTATGCACATGGTGTTTTTCTTAGCATGGGAGACTTTTTTTGCAGTCTGTGGGTTAAAATGAAATGTTTAAATGCAGTAACATGCTGAAGGTCATGCTGCATGTTGTTTGTATCAGTGAGGAGCTTTGCCACAGGGGCTTTGACCCCAGCTGAAGTCTGCTGAGCTGAGCTTAGCAGCTCCTGACAGCATCTCAGTTTCTCTTATTTACAAGGTGACAGCCAAAACAAAAGCCTCAATCATTAAACCTATAGACTTGAGGGTCTCTGAGGTTTTATTTCATTGAAACATGTGAATAATTGAAATTCCATAGGGGAGCACGGCTATGACAGCTGCGCTATGAGAAACGCTGTGGGAGCAGCAGTGGGTATAAAGATTAGTGACACTTTAGATGTAACTATGCTCCATGTACAGTGAAAAAAAGTCTCAGTACTGTGTGTCTTTATGTGTACGCTGCAGGACATCACTATCACTAACAGAAAACAATTAAACCCTGTGGATCAACGTTTCTCATTAAGCTGTAGAATGTAAGCAAATAGAGGTTTACACTCAGGGAGACAGAATTATGTATAGACATGAAACGAGAGAGAATATTGACATTTTGACATAACAATTAAGACTGTTCTTTCTGTTGTCTTTAATGTGATGTATCCATGATCCATGCTGTGACAGACTCAGTGTTCCCTTTTGGCAGAGTGCCGCCACCTCATCCTTTGCAGTATTTCACTTTGATCTGGACCCTGCGTCAAAACAAGGTTTGGTGAAATGTTTACTACCTATTTCATTACCATTATTTAAGCAATGTTATGAATTGTATTTGATAGTGACAGTAGAGAGATGGAGCCAAAATCCAACCGGACATGAACCGACATGGATCCGGTTGTCGCCTTCATGCTCAACCACCATGGGACCCAAAATGTTGATTACTAAAATCAACATGCGACCAAAATGCATTAAAATCGCCGCTGTGTGCAATTATTGTAGCAGCTGTGGCTCCGGAGGTAGACAGCTGTTCACTAAACACAGAGGTGGAGGGTCGGGCGCTTCGGTCCACATGCTGGAGAGACAAGTTCAAGAAAGACACAAGGTTTGTAAGAACGAATAAGTGAATGAGCGGTGCTTTGTCGTACTAAGGTAGAAAAGTATCTTTTTGGTGTAATCAATCAGTATGATATTCATAGTGGATTTGTAAACCCCCTCAACAGCTCCACAAGGGTGACGAGCCTCCTCCTATATCTAAAGTTTGACAATCAATTAGAGGTTTTTATACCTCAGTTCCAATGGTGTGTGCTCACATTTAAGTCAGGCAAGTGACAGAGCCTCGATAATGCTTCTACATGTACATCTAAATGTACACTAGATGAACATTTAACACTGACCAGGCGTAACATTATGACCACCTGTCTAATGTTGTGTTGGTCCCCCTTATGTGCTCCAAAATGTTCTGAACCATTGGACATGGACAAGAGGACCTCTCAGGGTGTCCTTTGGGGTCTGGAACCAGGACGTTGACACTGGATCCTTTGGGTACTCTGGCTTGTGCAGTGGGGTCTCTGTCAATCAAACTTGTTCCACTGCATCCTGTTGATGCTTGATCACAATGGGGTGTAGGAAGTTTGGAGGTCAAATCAACATGTTGGGCCATTGTCATGTTCCTCAACATGTTCCTGATTGGTTGATGTTTTTTCCATGTGGTGGGGTACATTTTCCTGCAGGGGTAGGCCAGTGACATTTGGGATTTCCATTTGCATGAGGGAGTGTGTTTGTTGTGGGACAATGTTTATTTGGGTGTCTAAGTCTCATCAACACAGATGTTAAATCCAAGGTTTTCCATCAGAACAGCACATAGTACCAATATGATCAATGTTATTCACTTCACCTGTCAGTGGTTTTAATGTTGTGGCAGATCAGTGTAAATGATATGCAGAATATCTAGAGTATTTTACACTGACACGGAGTCTTGGGTTTGTTTATCTTAACATGATTAGGCTCATCCAGAATCTAATGATGCAAATGTGGAATGATTTGATTTGAACACACCTGAAGCTACAGTCACTTTCCCTCAGATTAAAAGACTCTGGTTATTAAGCAGTTAAAGAGTGACTGCATATTACTTACACATTATTGTGGAACTTATTTTGTGCTAGAACACTGTTATTTCTTCTAGTCGGAATAAAAATTCAATTATTACACTGTACACTTGCATGAGGCACTTTAATACTAACAAGAGAATGTTACGAGACAATATTTAGGACAGAGAGTCTTGTACACATGGTCAAAACTGAAATACTTTACAAGCTTAAATGAGCCACATGAAAAACTAGACATTTTTAACTAATTTATTTGAACAGTTAATAATTTTTATTATTTTTATTTTTATTTTATTCCTTTTTTTCTAAACTAAAATGTATATCAATGTGCAACAAGGTGAAAACCTGTAAAAAAAAAAAAAGTCCTTTTCAAAAATCTGCTTTTTCCATTTGACCATTAAATTACACTATTTTTTTTACTGCATTTAAATCAGAAACAAATAATATTTTACAGATATTTGCCATCCTTTAAAGGAAATATTAAGCATACTAGTGATTGAAATTGGCAAATAATTTTTTCACTGTTATTTTACAGATTTTCCCCGTATTGGTAATAATATTTAGTAAAATCACTGTGAAAATTACTTTTTTAAAAATATGTTGACTGTGAAAAAAGGCTGAAACTCTACATAATGTTCACATTAAGAATCTGTATTTTTAATAGTATTTTGATCTTTTACAATGTGTGACCATACCACTGTAATAAAAAGCATATTTAAATCGGTCAAAATATCACTATTTTACAAACATTTGCCATAATTTTCACAGTTTTTACAGTTTTTGAGCATTACTGTATTCCACCATTTTTAAGTTGTATTTCTTTTGTCATCTTTGCTGCCATAATGTTCACAGTTTTTTTTCAAAACAGATTTTTGTTATTGTTACTTTTTTTTTTTTTACAGTGCAAGCATATCGGTCTTATCAGAACTCTCCAGTTTTAAAGGTGATGCTCTTGCTTTCGGTCACACAAAGTGAGCATTAGAGGAATCTCACTATGTCCTTTAATATTTTAATAGATTTTTCTACCCAGCAGTTTCCTTAATAAACTCCTTTTTTTGCTG